>CM044436.1:73444180-73493503 GCA_024363595.1 Xenopus borealis
AAGTTCGCGAATATGTTCGCGAACTTTTTTTCCGCGGTTCGCGCCATCCCTAATCTTGTATCACCGCTTTCTTTTCAACACCCATGTTTGTTTAAAGATACACATATCCTGTATTCGATGGAGCCTCCAGATGTGATGAATGCAGATTTTCTTTTGAACAGTGAATGTTAAAAAAAATCAAGCCCTGAGCCACAAGTGATTTGAACTGAATAATTTATAGGCTGTTAGTTAGGTGTTTACTAGTAGGAAATTACTATGCTGAACATTATCTGTGTTAAATTCATGCATTAATGAAGCTTAAAAAGCTAAAGGAATTAATAAAACATATCTGAAGTTATATATTATAGCCAATATAAAATGTTTTGCTTCACTTTGTCTCTAAAATACTTCCCCATGAAGCATATAATATATGTGTGTTGGCTAAATTCCAAAATAAACAGCATTAGGAAGAATGAAGCCTGGTGTGCATTGGCTTTCATCATTCTGTATACTCTTCTGTGGTGAAAAAGATGGAAAGTGCAGGAACATGCATCCCTCTAGTCTAGAAAACAAGATGTAAATGCTCTTCAATGACACAAACCCTAGACTAGAGTGCTGAATCGTGTTGGGTACCCAGGGGGGCAGGGCTGTCATCAGGTGGGGCACAGGTGGTACTCCTGTACCGGGCCTGGGCCTGAAGGGGTGGTAGCCAAAAGCCATATTAACATTCAGTCACCACACCAGCCATTCTCCTGGGCAGGCTCCCCAGTCCCCACCTAGCACCACTACCACCACTGTCACTGTACCACTACCATACCAACTGGCACTGCCTCAGTGTTGCACTCACACTCAAGTAAGCACAGTAAGCACTCTACCTGCCTGCTTCAGACGTGGCTGCTAGCCTGTCCTGCAGCCAGTGCAGCTGCTTTACTAGTCCCTACCTGTACGTGACCTGTCCTGACTCCTGAGTCTAAGACCTACTGCTTGGCTGCTTGTTTGATTACACGCACAATGTGTTTTCTCTTACGTGTAATCAAACAAGCAGCCATGCACTAACTGTAAATTCTGACTTCAACATTAATTAGCAAACATAGCAACAATGACAATGATGTGAATGTAACCAGAATGTCTTATAAGTTGTTAAATAAATGTGGAAAAGAATGTAATTGTCTTGGAATAGTAATTTTTAAAATTCCTCCAGTAGGGGGCACTGCAGGCACACATCCCTGCAGTTCCGGTGCAGGTTGCGGGAACATTTGGGTCGAATTGCGGGCCTGGGTCCACAATGCAAGTACGCGAGTCAGGTGCGAGTAGCAGTTACATTTGGTTCAAGTTGTGGGTTCGAGTTGTGGGTACGGGTTACAAAAAATGGACCTGTGCAGAACTCTGCCCTAGACAAATCCCACTCAACATATTTATCTTACATAGATACATTAGTTTTTACAAAACTGCCCCCCATTGTCTGCTGCATTGAGAAGATACTGGTGTCATACAGCTGGTACAAGAAATCTGGAATAATATATGCCTATTAGGTACAGATAGGGTTGGCACCTTTTGTGGATCTGACTCCAGTCAGGGGACTTGATGTGCTGGGTATGGGTCATGATGTCATGGGTTGGGCTATGATGTGGGGATCAGTGACTGGTCAATCGTCGCATCAATCATATGGAATCCTACCCAGTTTCCTTATCTGGAAAACCAGGTAGGCAGTTTTGACCCATGCAGCCCTTCGAAAAAAATCAGGCTTTTACTAGACTTAAGGTATGGTGATACTTTATGCCAAGCAATATGATTATAGATCCCATGTCTGTACAGGTCTGATCCATTAACTGGATCCATTAATTGGAAACCCATTGTCTAGAAAGATCTGCATTATGGTAATGTTGTCTCCGAGACATATTCAGTTAATTCAGCATTATGCATAGTTACATAGTTAAATTGGGTTGAAAAAAGACAAAGTCCATCAAGTTCAACCCCTCCAAATTAAAAACCCAGCATACAAACACACACACAAATCTCTTACACTCTTTCACACCTCCACTCTTTCACATATGCCCATAGCTATACTAACTGTAGAGTTTAGTATCAAAATAGCCTTTGATATTGTGTCTGTCCAAACAATCATCCAGGCCCCTCTTAAAAGCTCTTTAAGTATCCTGGGATGAATTCCATCTTTTAAAACATATTTCCTTATTCTCTGTAATAAAAAAAGCAGTACCTTGTACCTGATCCCAACTAAGATATAATCAATCCTTATTGGTGGGAAAACCAGACTATTTGGTTCATTTTAAGGGGTTATTTATCAAGCTCCAATTTTATCTCAGTATTTTCTTTTTCAGACTCTGAACAAATCCACGTGGGTTCTTAGGCTTATTTGTTATAACATTTTCCTGAAAATTTTCATTGCAGGAAAAACTCAGATTTCCACTATTTTTTCTGAGTTTTTTTTCCAAAACCCAAAAATTTTTCTGAGTTTTACCCCAGAAAGCTCTGAAAATATTGTGGAACTGCACGAATCCCAGCACACATCAAAAAATCAATGGGACTTCTTCCATGGACTGATATGCAGATTTTAAAAATGGCCTATTTAAGAAAAACCCACAAATTTTTGGGATTTTTGTAATTCAGAGCTTAATAAATAATTCCCTTAATATTTAATTGATTTTTAGTAGACTTAAAGGATAACGGTCAAAATTATGGAAACCCCAGGTCCAGAGCATTCTGGATAATGGGTCCCATACCTGTATATTAATATATTGTTAAATAAATCAGGTTAAGCCTATTCAGTTCAAACTTTGAACAACTAGAACATTCATAATGCAAAATAAGGCTCTGTGGAAGGAATCCACTCATGACACATTTGGTTTAATTAGTTTCTGGATTGGACCTTCATTATATTACCAGACTTTATAAATCATTCAATTTAAACTGCCAACCAAACTTATGAAATTTGGATGGATTTGCTCTGCATTAGATATTAAGTTAATTAATGAATAGCAGATGGGTTTCAGTGCAGATTATGCCAATGAAAGATCTGTTGAATGTAGTTACAGTACTGATGTAGTCTATATGGGAAATGCCATACTTGGTACTTTTAAAGTTTGTTAACATGGAATTGGCAAATGAAAACACCATAAGGTGGTTCAATTTAACTAAGAAAATGAATCATCCTCTAAAAATATATTGATTCATGGACAGCCAAATGCTTACGTATTCTGCCCTAAATTAGAAAAGGTGCCAACAAAATGCATATCCTAACAGTAAATAGTCGATGATATTGAATTTTTTTTTATTTATAGAAGTGTCATCTTCTACTGTTATGAATTAAAATGCTGCAAATTGTCACACTGAAATACACAGTTAGGCATAAATATATAAACACCATGCTCAATATTTTAAATGATTTTTCCATCCCACAATATTATGCAGTTTTAAAAGATGTTTACAATATACGCCTCTCCTTCTCCTTTGAGTCTTATACAGAAATCCCCCTTATGACTTACAGTTAAAGCCTAGTACATAATTAGACTACAAATACCTTATGCTTAGAGCTGGAGTTCTAGCTCAGATGTGCAGAAGAACTCTGACAATAACTGTCTATGCTTCTATTTATGGCCTCCCTCTAATGAAATTATAGGACTATGCACTCATTCACTCCTAGTAACCCGCTGCAATGGCATGCTGAGAATATACAGGGACATCAATACCTTCAGAAGGTTAACCAAGGTCAGAAAGATATTTGCTTATTGATGACAATTGGGAGTCAACTATTTTCACAAAGTTTGATCATGTGTTTTTAGTTATAATTGTAATCCTTTTCTTGCCACACTTCATGAAGAATTGGATAACAATTAACCCTTTGCAACCCAGGGCTCTGAATTCTCTTTGCCGTATGAAAGATAATGGGAATATAATGCGAATATAATGCAGTGCCTCCACCAAGTGAGGATTGAGGATTTACACCTCAGGGAAATCCACTAGGAACAAATAATAAAACACCCAAGATACAGCAAACATATAGAATGTTATATAAATTGAATAAAGACAAAAATGCAATTACAATAATATCAGTAACAACCCTGCCCTAGGGAGCCCATGTGGTAAGTCCAGCCTTTACCAGTACTCAGCCCCACACATCTCTCCGGGTATATGAAGAAAGCCACTGCCCTTTCCCCCAAGAGTTCTTGTACTTCCCCCAGGTAGCATTACCTGCCCAAATGCATTCCTTGGGATAGAGACAGTAGCTCCCATGTAGCAAGCTATCAAGCAAAACCTGTCCTCACAGGATCCCAAACTATCCATGCTTAGAATGCAAAAATACTTTAGTCATCCGGGTACAGCTTTCAGCACTGTCCAAAGTGCACACAAACATCCTCTTTACTGGAATCCATCCACAGGCAGCTCATTTACTGCTCCTCAGCTGCCTTGAGCTCAAGACTCTCCAGGGTCAAGCTCCACAATACTTGGAGCCCCATACCCAAGTCCTCAAAGGGTCACACCCTCCCTCAGGCCTATACTTCATTTCTCAAATCCATGCAATCCAGCACCTCCTGGAGTGAAAATGGAAACTATGCAGAGCTTATGGCAGCTCTGTTTTATAAAGAAAATTTAAGCAATAAATGTAATGCAGACAACAAAATGTCTTAATTCTCAGTAATGTGAATCACCAATGGGAAAACATTTGTGTTGCACTTTAGTCTATTTTGGAAAGCAAGAAAATGCATATGTTTTGTCACTGGTGATCACTTGTAGTGGAAAGAAAACAAAGGATGTTTTGCTGACCTTGATAGCACAGAATTACCACTGGTGGCAAAATGTCCCATGTGCAATTTTCCTAAAGACAAGTATAGCCAAAGCACATTGCTTGTATTAATAAAGTAAGTACAGTAAGTGCGCTTGCTACAGTAAGGAGCAGATTAATCAAGGGCCGAAGGGAAAATTCAAATAAAAAAAAATGGGTACTTGGACTATCAAATAGTCCAAGATTCGATTCAAACTGAAAAAATTCAATTTAAATTGAAAAAATTGATTCAAATTCGACCATTTAAAAATTGAAATACTGTCTCTTTAAAAAATTCTAATTTGACCCTTCGCCACCTTTAACCTGCCAAATTACTTTTTTAGCCTATGGGGGACCTCCTAGAACCCTTAAGGAGTGTTTTTGAAAATCACATTTTCCAAAAGATTTTAATTAGATTGAAAACTGACTTTTTCGATTGAAATGGTCCATCTTGAATCATAAACCCAAAAATTCTATGGTTGAATCGAACCTTGATAAATCTGCCCCTAAGTGAATGGCATTTAAATTGTATTTTAGCAATATCCCTATGCCTAATTTTTGCAAATTAGCCCTAATATGTTTTCCTTTCATATGTTTCAACTATTACAAAAGGCTAGACTTGACCAGGAGAAATTCATATTGTTACAGAGTACAAACATTATAATGATAGAGACCATTAAACGGTAAAGTAGTAGTAGTAGTAGTTGCATTCTAGATTTTTAAAGAATTTTAAAAAAACGACTGGAACCGCAGAAGCTGTGGCTCTTCTTCAATTTCTCATCTATCAATGCACCATTAACTGGCTTTCATGGTGCATTGACATTATTTAAAAATGAAATCTAAAAATCTTGCTTGATTACAATGGTGGAAAACCTCCAATTTGTTCGCTATAAGCTCAAAAAACTCAAATTTGTCAGTGTACAAACTCACAAATCAGGAATTTGTGAGAACTCTGAAAATCTCTAAAATCTTGAATTAAAAATTGCTTGAATTTGCCTGTGACAACTGCCATTGACAACTCACAAGCTTTTAGATGCAGACGTTTTACATTTTAAAAGTTTTTTGTGTTTAATAAATACCAAAGATTTGAGTTTTTAACAATGCAATTAGAATTCATAATTTTTTTTAGAAAAAAAATGTGAATCATCGCAAACATTTGAATTTGAACATTGATAAATCACCCCAGAGGAGTCTTTTGGTTCAAAGTGCCATTTGTAAATTTGCTTATATCATTTGTTTTTTTATTATCACAGTCTCTTAACTTACTTTGCTAAGCTGTAGTTTTTGCAGTATCCAGGTTAAATAACTGGATAATCCCTGTACAGTTTTGGAACATGTTAATTAGAAAAAGACACAGAAAAACAATAAAGAAATTCTTAAAAAATCAGTTAAAATCATTATCCAAAATCGGCAAACAGGCACATTCCTAGCTAAATGGCTTCATGTTTTTCAACCTGGAGCTCCACAACCATAGTATCCATGCTTCACAGAGCCATCAATTTAGTGGCTGCTTAAATCACCTTCATTCTCAAGGACATTCTTGTGTCATTTGCATGTGCTTGATATTAAATATGCTATTGAAAAACCCTAGTGACCTTGAATATGCTTTACAGATAAATCAAGTTCTCCTTGAAAAGATCTCTTTGTTAGTTCATATATAGAGTCACCCAATCTTTTCTTAAAAGGAGCTGCCGTTCTGTAAACTCAATCAGCTCACAAAATGCATTTTTTGTGTTTAGGCATAGAATAGGAAGAAGTTCATATAAATATATATGCATTCAAAATGCTTTTTTTAATGAATTCATGGTCAACATTTTGGTAAAACCTCAAGAACAATTCACAATCAAAGAAAACACAGTTTAGATAAAATCAATACATATATCATCGTCTATGTAAGCTCCTAGTTCCTAAAAGTGTGGCCTCACTTCCCCCAACCCCTCACTTCAATCCAGTTGTCACAGACAACCTATACAAATAATCCATGTTATTTGCTAGTGGTAGTTTTTTCCCCTGATTTGGTAGTCGGGGAAATAAGCATGGTACATGTATATACAGTTTATAAACAAAGTGACTAAAGGATTATATTGTGAACCTTTTAACAAGCATCAATATAACACTTTAATTCACTTTGAGACCCCTAGGGGACAACGTTTCCAACCTTTTGACAGTCATTTTCTCTCTGGAGTAGCAACCTTGATCTTTCCTCCAACCTTGACATGGCCAGTTCCAATTTGCTTGAACGTCAGCAACCTGTGACCCAGGTTCTTTAAGTATTTTCATCCGTGAAAACTGGCAAGCTGTACTAATAATTTGACCATCCATCCTAATTGTAAAATCATATACCCCCATATACAAAAGGTGGCATGGACAAAAACCAGATATACAAAATGAGTATGGGTACGAGTTATGTAATGTCTAGTATTAATGCTTTGACCCTTCTGGGGATGAACACAGCTAACAGAGATATACAGAGGCGAGACATACATGATGTGCATTTAAAACACCACACAGGGAAACTCTTGACCACTAATTCTGCAGTCTCTGACCACCCTTGTGTTCTATTTGGGTGGACTGCAGACACAGTCAAGCAATGTCTTTGTAAGCATAAGCAATATTCCAGTTGCTACATATAATATGATCATAAAACCTGGTCAGTACACTTTTATTTTCTAGAATAGTTTGGGTGAGACTGAGTAATGGAATTTAAAGGACTGATTATGACTTTGGTTAGACAGTTGGGGGCAGATTTACTAAAGTTCAATGATAAACTCCAATTCAAATTTTCAAATGTTTTATTTTTTGGTTAAAACTCGCAAATTCTAATGCAAAACAACCAACTCGAATTTGACTGTGAGATTTTTCCCACCTCGACCATGGAAACCGTTCTAATTTGACCTAACACCTGCCAAGTCCATGTAGTCAATGTCAATGCCAGAGGTCTGTTGAACCATTTGAAGATGTTAATTTACCTCCTGACATTCAAACTTGATTCGAAATTTGATTAAAAATTTCAGGTCATTCTCATTCAATTAAATATTAAATGTTTATTCATAAACAACCTTCCTTTCAAGTTGTGAGTACATTCAAATTTGTTAGAGTAAAAAAAAAATCACATAACTTTGAAATTCAGCCTCTGATATACAGTATATGCCTCTTGGTGTCAAAGTCAGGTTCAGGCACAATTTAAGTTGAATGTATTTTTGTTATGTCAGTTGTCAAAGCCAGGGTCAGGCATAAGATCCAGAAGGCCCATAGTGTTAAGCCTGTGGAAGTCACAGGTCAGGACTAAATTAGATGTGCTATAAGCAAGTCATTACTTCATATTGAAAAGAGAGGGTTGACATATTTTAAAATGAATGTAGATGCATATATATATATATGTATATATATACTAACAGACTGCAACATAATAATACAGGTATGAGATCTGTTATCCGGAAACACATTATCCATAATGTTCCGAATTATAGAAAGGTAATCCCTAGACTCCATTTTATCCAAATTTTAAAACAAATGAATTCCTTTTTCTCTGTAATAATAAAACAGTACATTTTACTTGATCCCAACTAAGATATAATTAACCATTACTCAAAGCAAACCAAGCCTATAGTGTTTTTTTAGTATAGTTAAGGTATCAAAATCCAAATAACAGAAAATTCCTTATCTGGAAAACCCCAGGTCCCAAGGATTCTGGATAACAGGTCCCATACATGTATAATGTGATTATTCACTGATCCAAAACACACATGGATTAATATAATAATAATAATAATAATAACTGTAATATGTTTAATAGCCGCATAGTGTGCATGGTGTGGGGTTTAAGAGAAGAAAAAACACAACTAGCTTATTATAACAAGAATCAGGTTTTTTTAGTTCTCACTCTCTCAGGATAATTATAGACATCCCTTAAAGTACTGCAAATTATGGTCTAAAGTGCTAGTAATAATTCCATTTACTTCTCCAAAAATGGTTATAGAATTGTCCTTTGCCTTGGCTGAGAAAAAGCTAATAGAGCAAGATGATCTAAGAAAAGGCACTAAATATATTCTGCATTACAAGCCCTGGCAGAGTAAGAGTGCTTCTTTCAGCCTCAAGCAGGTGCACTGCTATTCATCATGCAAGTAGGCTCGTTCTATAGAACTCTAATTAACTATTCATTTCAAGGAAAGTAGCATTAGAAGGAGAGGAGGCATATCAAAAGAACTTAAACATTACATAGAAATCTAGTGAGTAAATCAAAGCTTAGCACAAAACAGACAGGTGATGATGCAGAGGAATGCACACAGCATGTAAATTACATCATTCCATTCTCTCTGATGTAGAAAGCCCTAATTTGGCTAAATTCTACAGTATTAAATAAGTGCTAAATATTGTTGCAAATGTATTATATCGATTATTTTTCCACTAAAATACTGATTTCTTGGAAAAGCATAAAATCATAGGCTATTGGATAAATATATCTAAAATTAGCATAGATATTAATTGTCGTGGACCTAACTAGGCCCGAAGAGTATCTATTGCCGTTTTAGGTCTAGACCGGAAGAACCACACTGACACAAGGAGTTCAGTACAGAAATGCTTCTACTGCTTTATTGTGTGTGTGCTTTTTATAGGTTTTTTAGGAAAAGGGTGATGCAAGCTGTGCAAAACACACGTTACTGTCCTTGAAGCACTTGTGATGATTGGTTGTATCCTTATATGGACATTGGTGTTGTGTGCCAACATCAGGTTATATGTAGCAAAGATGCCTGGGGCATTGGTTCTCGAGGAGATGCTTTTCTTAGTCTCTTCTTAAATCATGTGGTCTATATATACACACGTCTATTGTGCAATGGCTGAGCATGTGATCCATATATATGTATATATCTATTGTGCAATGCCTGAGCAAGGAAACAATATGTGAACAGTGAAATAGACATTTTACAGATATAAAATAGCTATAGATAGGTATATATATAGTTTATATGAGTGTAAGGAGGTGTTGGTGTGAGTGTGTAGGTACGTGCGCTGGGTTTCACTTGGAGGTGTTGAAGTTGATGGACTTTGGCCTTTTTTTAACCAAACTTAACTATGTAACTATTTATGCAAGAAGCCTGTAAAAGTCTGGTAGACAACTCTATAGGTATTTGTTGGAACGTTTCTAGTACGGTTCTGTCAAGGAGCTCAGAGGTAGCAAGACAAAGACTGAGATTTTACAACTGAAGGAGTGGAAAGGATCCAACTCTTGCATTGTTAGAACTGCCAACACCCATCATGTTACTCAACTAGGAAGGGTCTGAAAGGGTCAAAA
Source organism: Xenopus borealis (assembly GCA_024363595.1). NCBI lineage: Eukaryota > Metazoa > Chordata > Amphibia > Anura > Pipidae > Xenopus > Xenopus borealis. The sequence goes on from CM044436.1 coordinate 73,454,233, forward strand.
GGATTCTCAAAGTCCTTTATATCTACAGTACTGACTATATTATTCCATTACTAAGCATTTTTTACCATAACGAAATAGGGAATGACCATGAAATAGATTAGTAGCAAGAGGGCCCACTGACACCTTGGCCCCCCGGGAGTTTTCCTGGTATCCTGGTGGGCCAGTCCGACACTGGAATTACAAGTTCATGGAACTCATGCCCCTTGATTAATGTGCCTCTATATTTCCTATATATATGGTATATGGTTCCATCTGTTTAACCATACAACAAAGGGGAAATGTAATAAAAGTCACAAAGATAAATTAAAAATTGTGCAAATAAGAATAAAAATTTGCAAAATATGGTATGGCTAAATCGACAAAAGAAGATGGATGGTAACAGTGCAGTCATTTTTAAGGTGTCAGAAAGTAACTTATTGTATTATAGCAGATATTGCTAATCTTTAAATTTACATATAATTTTTCCACTGAGTACACTTATATACTAAACTATAGTAATACATCTATAAACAAACCATAAAACTCATAAATTTAGAAATAAAAACTTTCAGAAGTAGAAAAAAGGGCAAAAGCATTAAGATAAAATGAAATGCTATCTGAAAATTGCTGTGGTAACATTAGAATGTTTGTGGATTGTGTAAAAGCTTTCATTTTATTATCTCACTTTCAATAAAATGTTTAAAAGGCTGTATGTGTGTTGGTATTTTGCAATTTCAAAAAATACATAAAAACACACTGTAACATGGAAACGCTTGGACATTTGTGTATGATTTAAAGCACCGTTAACACTAAAAAAACTGAAAGGGTTTTGTACACATTTAAATAAAACATACTGTTATCATGCAATGCTAAAATATGGGTGTGAATCAGAAGCACTAATATAGTGTCTTATATTTCCATTACCAGTAGGATGAAAATTTTATATAAAAAAACTTTAGCTAGAAGTAAATATTTTATTTGAATATACATAATTTCTTTTTTTTGTTACTTATATTTTGCACATAAATAACAAAACATTATATAGCCATTATTATTTCTTTACAAACATCTTGATTTTGCTCCGTGCAAAATCATGAAAAGTATATGACGTGTGAATAAACTTAACATTCAATATAACCAAACTATGACTTTTGTTTTTCTTTCAGGATTATATTGCTTTATAGTTTTGTCTTGAGTCTTAAGCTTGTTTCTCAGGATAAAATATTGTAGTGTTATCATTGTGATGAGTGGATTTTCCCCGTAGTTGTACTGGGACAATTAGTTGCCCTAGGCCTACTTTATTAGTTCCCATGCCATCCATATTTCTGTAAAGTAAAATGTAATGATTATGTAATGCTGCTATTCTCGCCTCAAAGGCTTTATTGCTGTTTACTCTGCTTTTTATTTCTTCTAATGAAGGTATGATCTGTGTTTTCCATTTAGCTGCTATACTCATACGCTGTATATACTTGATTGAATGTTTATGAATTCCTGGCATAGGTTTGCCCATTAGAAAGGTTTGAATGTCTTTTGTTACAGGTTTGTGGAGAAGCCTGCTTGTGAGTTCCGCTATTTCGTTCCAAACTGGTTGGATCATAGGACATGACCAGAAAATGTGGGATGTATTGCCAATTTCCCCACAGCCTCTCCAACACAATGGTGAATGGTCTTGGAAAAGAGAATGTAGTTTGGCTGGTGTATGATACCAGTGTAAGAGGATTTTGTAGATATTTTCTTTTTGCCTGGAGCAGCGTACCATTTTTTTTGCATTGGACCAAAAAGCTATCCATTCCTTTTCCAATATTGCTTGTGGTAAAACCACATTCCATTTCGCTGTGTATGGGTGTCATGGGAGAATGTCAGTCTGAGGGTCATTAAGTATTTTGTATATTTTTGATATGAGCCCTTTTTGTGGAAGTCCTTGTTTTGCTAGACTTTCGAAGGAGGTAGGTGATGTTTTCTCTTGACTGTATGGTTTAGTGTCTAAGTTGTAGATATTCAAAAAATCTACATGTTCCTTGTGGGGTTTTCTTCGTGAGATCCTTAAAAGAAAGCATGTCTTTGGTGATCGGGTTGATCAAGTCGCTTATTATTTGGAACTGAGTAGGTCCCCATCTGTTAGTGAAGTGGCGATAAGTTCCAGGTGTGAAGCTTGGATTGTTTAAGAACATCAGATTTGGAGACTTCGTAGAAGATGATTTAGTTTTATGTCTTTTCCAAAGGGTTAGCATGCTCCTTGTGGAAGAAAGAATTTTGTAAAGGTCCATTGTGCGTGTCAGTTGTGACCAAATTAGATGGTTTATATGACCTTCTGGTGCAAAAGCGTTTTCTATAAAGCTCCAGTTGTTATTTAAGGTAAATCTGGACCATGCCAAAATTTGCTTAAGTTGAGCAGCTTCATAGTATTTTTGTATTGCGGGAACTCCGAGGCCTCCGTAGTTAGTTGAAGTTGTTAATATTTTCCCTGAGATTCTTTGCCTCCTATTACTCCATATAAATTTGTGGCAGCATGATTGAATTTCTCTCAACACATTTAAGGAAACAGCGACAGGTAGTGTTTGAAACAGATACTTAGGTAAAATACAAATTTTTACTGCAGATATTTTGCCAAACCAGGAGATTGGATATGTAGACTATTTTTCCAATAATAATTTAATTTGCCGAATTAGAGGTATGAAGTTTTGCTTGAAAAGAGTACTGTGGTGTAATTTGGGTCCCTAGCTATGATATTGAAGTTGTTTTCCATTTATACTGAAAAGATGATTGGAGCGCCAATAATGTATTTTGAGGGATATTGAGTGGTAATACTTCTGTTTTGTTAACGTTGGTTTTATAGTTAGAAAGTTTGCTGTAGATATCTATAATCTTATGTAAATTTGGTAAAGTAATTTGTGGGTTTGTCAGCATAAGTAATACATCATCTGCAAATAATGCTATTTTAAACTGTGTCCCATTAATATTGACCCCTGTTATATCTACTGAGTTCCTAATAGTAGCAGCTAGGGGTTCTATTCTAAGTGCGTATGAGAGCGGGGAAAGAGGACATCCTTGCCTTGTGCCATTCTTGATACTTATAACTGATGTTGCTTGGCCAGGAAGTTTTAGTTGTGTAGTTGGGTTGCTATAAAGATTTTGAAGAGCTAGTAAGAAAGGGCCTGAGAAGTTTAGATGTTTAAGAAGGGCAAACATAAACGGCCAGCTAAGACGGTCAAACGCCTTTTCGGCATCTAAACCTAATAGTAGTGCCTGAGTTTGGCTCTTATTCAACACTTCTACTAAATCAATTATGCGCCTCGTATTATCACTTGCTTGCCGACCCTGAATGAAGCCAACTTGGTCTTCATTAAACAATTTAGGGAGGAGAGGAGCTAATCTGTTAGCTAATATTTTAGAGAAGAGTTTCAAATCTGAGTTTAGTAGTGCTATCGGTCTATAATTGGCGCAGTTACCATGGTCTTTGTTTTCTTTTGGAATCAGGGACAAATAAGATTTTAAATTCGAATTTGGTATTGCATTACCTTTCAAGAATTCGTTAAACAGTTTCACCATATAGGGGCTTAGGATGTGCCTATATACTTTATAATATTTGTAGGGTAGTCCATCGGGACCTGGTGTTTTTCCCGTAGGTAAACCTTTAAGGGTATTGGTTAATTCCTTGAGTGTTATATCTTTGTTTAGGTTTTGAATATCTTCTTCAGCTAATTTAGGGAGCCCTGCTTCTGTACGAAATCTAGGCAATAGGTCTGAGTCAACTTGTTGGGCTGACTGTATGTTGTATAGCTGGGTGTAATAATCATAAAATATTTTCCCTATCTGTGTTTGGTCGTAGGTTAATTTGGCCTGTTCTGTTCTGTAAAGAAGAAACCCTGGACTGCATTTGATGGTCTTTTAATTTCCTTGATAGCAGTGTGCAGGACTGGACTGAGAATTAAAATAGGCCCTGGCATTTAAAGTACAAAAGAGGCCCATCAGCCCACATAGAGGCCCAAACAGCCCCCACCAGCCCACTAAACACTGACTTTCTATGGGACCTTATAGCAGCCCCTCTGGCATTTGCCCTAACCCACAAATGGCCAGTCCGGGCCTGGCAGTGTGTGCTGTTTGTCTCCTTTCTCATAATATTGTTGTTTAGTCCATATAATGGCTTTTTGAGTTGTTGTATATTGGAGTGTGGTTAGCTCTTTTCTAACGTTTAATATTTGTGTTAGGAGTGGTTTGGAGTGGCTTTTGTTATATTGACTTTCCAGAGTAGAAAGTTGAATTTTGAAGTAGTTATATTTAGATAGAGATTGCTTTTTCTTTTGTGTTCTGAGAGCTATCATGTGTCCTCTTATGGTAGCTTTATGTGCTTTCCAGGGGGTAGATAGGGAGTCAACTGATCCCTCATTAAAATGGAAATATTCCCTCGATGTCCCTTCAATTTGTTTAAATGTCATTGGGTCATGTAAAAGTGGGATCAAAAAGCAATCTATCCAGGAATGTACTTTATGTACTAGAGAATAATATGTAATATGTATGTTGGCGGTCTGTTGGGTGATTAATCCTCCAACAATCAAATAATGAAAACTGTCTTATTAATTTCCTAAATTCTTTTGAGAGTTTGTGAGCCAATTGGTCTGGGGAGGGATGGGTTCTATCTTTAATTTGTGAATAAACAACATTTAAATCTCCTCCTATAATCTGATATGGAGTATTAAATCTCGAACATTTTGTAAACACCTTTGTTAAGAACTTAATTTGACTCTTGTTTGGTGCATATATGTTAGCAATAAGAACTGGAGTTTCCATGTATTTTCCTTGCAAAATAATATATCGGCCATTAGGATCACAAAGGGTTTGGTCCACTGTCAGGGGGCAATCCTTATGTATAAGGATAGCTACTCTGGCTTTTTTTTTATGCAAAATAGCCTTTAGGATAAAATTTAGATTGAAGCTTATAGGACACATCTTGGGTCTCCTGGATTAAAGCTATATCTGCTTTTTGGTTTTTAATCTCTTTTAAGACTAAGTATCTCTTGGTGATGTTGTTTAGCCCTTTGGCATTAATAGAGACAAACCTAGCCATTATTAGTTTTAATGAGGTTAGCCTTATAAATCCTATTCTCCTGGCATTTTGTAAATAGACCAGAGTCTTTGCTTGTAGTGAGGCCTATCGTGTCCTTAATCAACGTTATATATGCTATACATAACAGTTGTAAACTTTCAGAGCTCTAATTGAGCCAAAATGTAAAGACCTCCACGTCCCCTGCTGAAGGGGGTAGGAGAGGGAGGTTTCTTATGAGGCTAGAATAAAAGTTTCCTGACCCACAATGAGTAGTTTCGTTTAATGTGGGGTAAGTGAGGGGCATCTGGCCCTTCAAGTTGGGGTGGAGTGGCAAGCCATCGAGTTAGGCCTGAAAATTATCAATGTTTGCAGAAAATATTTCGAGGTTTAAAGAATCCATGTTATCGATCTTGTTTTTATTAAATCATACTCCTGCAGAGATAGAAGTCCTGGTGGTAGCACTATAGTAAGTCCTGATGGTAGCACTATAGTATGCCCCCTCCCTGTTCATGTTGGAAAAGGTGATAAAGTGAGCCTCACTGTTTGGGGGGAACCTGGAACTTTGGTCCACTGTGATGATCATTGGTGCCAATGACCTGTGTGCTCTGTCTAAAGCCCATAGATTGTTAGGGACATCAGGACAGAGGTGTATAAATAATTCTTTCAGGTATTTTGATAGCCCTGCGTTGTCAATCTCTTCTGGAATGCCCCTAAAATGCAGGTTCTGTCTGCAGGACCTGTTTTCCAGGTCTTCGCAGGTGTCTTTAAGTTGGGTAATTTCATCCCTTAGTATGTTATTCTCTTCCTCCATATTAGTTAATCTTTGGGCAATATCATCTGTATAAGTCTCTAATTTATCTGTGTGCTCCCCCAAGTCTGTTGGATCTCTTTGAATGTCTCTGACCGCTGCTGAAATAGCAGCTGTAACTATCTGAGAAATAGTGACAGTTAACTGCATATGTAAGTTTATGAGCTGTTATGTTCCGGAATTGCGCTGTGACTGGGGCCTCTCCTTGTGGTGTAATAGGTGGTTCGTTATGTGCGTTTGACTGACCTGACTGTGTCTGCTCTGGAGAAAGTGAGCCAGCCATGGATGTTGGAGAGGACGGAGCTGATATCGGGCGTTCCGATGTTCTGCTTGCTTGTGAGGCGCCATCTTGGATCTCTGTCAGATGATTCGGCATTCTATGTAAAAACGGGGAGAGTGTCGTCTTCTGCTCTCGCTGTTTTTTCTTGCCCATACTTGCCATCCTGGGGGTCTCTGCAGTGGAGTTTTGTCCCGAGCATTTGTTCATTTGCTAAAATGTGCTTATTCTCGGACAGTTTGTAGATCGGGAAGCACAGAGCTCTAGCAGTTACGTGCACACGTCTCCATGGTTGGCCATGACCCCAATATACATAATTTCTTTTTACTTTGATATTGGGCACTTTTATCAAATTCTTCATATGTTCTTTGGTTAGAGGTTGGTGAAGGAGTAAGTCATTTAATCTCCAATTATATTTCAATTTGGAGCATTGAGTATGGAAAAACTAGCCATAACAGGAGTGTGATCAGAAAGTGTACCTAGTCAAATAGTTGCTTGAGAAAATAAATGTAACCAGTTTTGCAAGACAAAAATATAATTTAGTCTAGGATAACAGGGATGAGTCTTAGTGAAATGTGTATAGTCAAGTGTATGTGGGTGTAAACACCTCCATAAATCAACCAATCTCATTTTTGGTAGGATTTGTTTTAAGATTATTTAGACCTTGTATGAAATAGTACTCTTCTTGTTTGAAGAATATATTGATGGATATAGTGTACTGTAACATAAAAGTTTCCACTGAGTGTAATCAGGCCTTCAGCAAATGCAAAATCTTCAAAGCTTTGCTAATTTTAGTAACCATATATAAATGAATAACAGTATAAAATGTTGTGTTTGTTTGGCAATAGATATTCGCTGTTCTCAATGTTGTATCTGCAATGTTACCCTTAAAGAATAAGTATCACTCTTTGGTATCTAGTGGTTTAAACAGGAGATGTGGATTAATGTCATCACCCCTTTCCTTTTTTTTTAATGGGTTTTTATTCACATAAAACAAGGGATGGTGTTTAAAGGGATACTGTCATGGGTAAACATGTTTCTTTCAAAATGAATCAATGAATCCAGCAGAAATTTGCACTGAGATCAGTTTCAAAAGAGCAAACAGCTTTTTTTATATTTAATGTTGAAATCTGACATGGGGCTAGATATATTGCCAGTTTCCCAGGTGCCCCCAATCATATGTGACTTGTGCTCTGATAAATTTCAGTCACTGCTGCACTGCATGTCAGAGTGAGATCACCCCCTCCCTTCCCCCCAGCAGCCTATAAGCAGAATAATGGGAAGGTAACCAGATAACTGCTCCTTGACACAAGATGACAGCTCCTTGGTACATAGGACAATAACACTCAATTGTAAAATGTCCCACTGCAACGTCTTCAGTTGTAATCAGTTGGAGAATCCATAGTCTGCCTGCAAGCAGTTCCATCCTGAAGTGCTGAAAACACAGGATCAGGCAAAATGATTGGAGATGGCTGCATCCACACCAATAATACAAAAATAATATACTTGTTGGCTCAGGAATACATTTTATATAGTAGACTGAATTATTTGTAAACAATGTAATTTAGAAATAAAAACTACACCATACAAATCATGACAGTATGCCTTTAAGTTCTAGTTTAGGGTGTTTACCTTCTTTCAAGTAGGTTTCTTAGCTTTATTTCTTTTGCATTCACCAAATATTTGAGCCCCTTTTACTGGTTTGTTGAGATCATTTATCTTATAGCATAAGAACTTACAATCTAGTAAAGTTTTTTGAAATTTCAGTAAAGTAATGGCCACCTACATATTATACTTGTCATTCAAAGGATGGTTAGGAAAGGAGAAGATTAAGAAATAGTAGGAGTAGAGTAGTAGTTAATATATAGGTTACAACATGATGTCCAACTTCTGTGGTACTGAGGGCCAGAATTTGTCTTGCCTACATGATGGATGGCTGATAATGGAAGCCAGTGTTGACCACTCCCTGTATAAAACCACACCCATGTTACCAGAAGACCATGGCTACATTAATTGTGTTAGCACACCAAAAAAATAAATGGTTGGTACTCACTGCAGGAATATCTCTTATCACTCATATAATATGCCTCCACCTCCTCTGTGGATAACACAGCACCCCCAGCACATAATTAAACACCTTAGGGACCCCTAACAACAGTTTTCAAATTCTAACAAACCTGCAGAACAAATCCCTAGCAGGCCAATTTTCCACAGGCAGAGCAGGGCACACACAGGGAGCACAGGGCAGGCAGAGTATGACACACACAAGGATAGCACACGAAAGGCAGGCAGAGTATGGTACATATTGGGAGCAAAGAACAGACAAAGCACAGCAGGAGAAAGGGAATCCTAAGATGTACTACATACCGTGACACAGTGCTGGTGCCCCATCAATGTTTTGTATCTGGAGTGAACAGGTGAACCATGTGGGCAGTTTCAGTCTGGGTCTCGAGTGTGAACAGTACAGGGCTTTAGCGTGTGATCAATTTTGGGGGGGGTTACATGTGTGAACAACGCAGGAGCTTATAGTCTGCATTTGAGGTGTAACCAAATTATAATGGTTAATCTCTGTAGAGATACATCTGAAATCATACACATGGTATGCAGACACGGCAAGCATATTTTCATGTGGGGGACTACAGAAGGCATGGTTGTGGGCCCCCAGTTCGACAGCACTGATCTAAATTAACAGCATAATGTCTAATTTACTAAATTGAAAATTGTTATACTCTACATTATTCATTTTGAGAGAGTTGCCAGTTCTTAAATTATCCTTTGAACCTCTGATTTTAGGTGTGTTTAGGAGTGGGCACTTAGGAGGAAAGGATCCATTGACCATCCAGGTAAGTAAACTTGGTGAAGTTGCAATTTTTAAAAATAATATCTGTCAGTTGGGGCCTGAAGTATAGATTGCGTTCCATCTTTGAATGCAGTCAGTGAGAAAAGGCCTCTGTTTTGGAAAGTATTACTTTAGCTCTTGGTGGATGAATGAGAGACTTGAGCAGTTTGTATTTCATCAGAGTGGTTTGTGAAATGTCCTGAAACCATTTATTGGTGCACTCTTCATGTGACAGGTTAATTATAACTTTGGAAAGAATTTCTTCATTGAGTACAAAACTGTGGAGATAGTTGTGTTTTTGTACCCAATGGGCCAGGTCTATAGCAATTTCAGTCAAATGGTCCAGATTCTGGATACTATTGAACATTCACTGGCACTGCATTGAATACTACATGAATCTCCTCCTTCTGGACTGTTTGTGATACCTTGTTGATTCTAATATTATTGTATATCGCCTTGTTTTCTTGATCATGAAGTTGGAGCTTTAAGTCAGTTAACAGTGATGGGCGAATTTATTCGCCAGGGGCGAATTCCCGCGATTCGCTGATAGTGAACAAATTCGCGAAACGCCAGCGCAAATTCACCTGGCGAAAATTCGCTAAAAAAAACAAGTCGCACATCGTTTTTGACACAACGTGACGAAAACGACGAGATGCACATCAAAAACGTGCCTCGACTTGTTTCTCTAATGTTTTCGCCAATTTGCGGATTTCGCTGGAAATTCGCAAATTTTTCGGCGAAACGGGGTAGATTCGCCCATCACTATCAGTTAATATTTTGTTTTAGTCTATATATGAGTAAATGTAGCTTTTGATTAGCAATAGACTTACTCTTCTTAGTCTCAATGTGTCAGTCCTCATAGCTCGCAACATATCTTCATATCTTGCAGCTCTTCCTTCATACTATCACAGTCATGGACATAATCTCTGTTTTGAAAGGCAATGTGGCAAGTAAGACTCTACAAATCAATATTAAAGGGCCTGTTTATTACACTATGTAAAACAAATTTTCAGCAGAAAATTTGTGTATAAAGCTGTGTGAAACAAATGTCGAACTTATCAAAATGTATGATGTTTTACGTCATGCAAACACCAAATTTTCCGCTGTTATTTTACATTGCTTCAGATATTTGTAATCATGTTCCAGCAGAAGTTGCTCAATGAAAAAGCATGTAAAAGAATTATGAAAGTTTTCGCCATTTTTTACACAAAGATGCCTGCCGATGTGTGGATAATTAATAAGTCTGCCCCTAAGTCAAATCAAACATCAGGTAGATCATGTGCTGTGAATCAACAAAAGAATACGGGGGCTATAAGGTGCTTACCTGGAAATGCATAAATCCAATGAGTTGTTCACTTTTGAGTTTTTGAGTTATTTAGCTTTTTATTCAGCAGCTCTCCAGTTGGCACTCCAGTTCCTAGGGTCCAAATTACCCTAGCAAGCATATATTGATTTAAATAAGAGACTAGAATATGAATAGCAGAGGACCTGAATAGAAAGATGAGTAATATCAAGTGGTGTTAACATTACATTTGGAGCTTTGCAGAGGATTTGTTTTTAGATAAGGTCAGTGACCCACATTTTAAAGCTGTAAGCGTAAGAAGAAAAGGAAGATAATTAAAAACTATAAAAAAATATAATGAAGGCTGGTTGAAAAAGTGCATTGAATTGGCCATTCTATAACATAATAAAAGTTAGCTTAAAGGTTAACCACCCCTTTCACTGCTACAGGACTGTGAAGGCTTTGGACTGGTTTAAAAGCACAAATTATAAGAAGTAGTAGCTCCAGGCTAATTCTTTTCTGAGTTTTAGTGCTCTTTTACATTTGTCATTATCATTCAAACAGTAGAATCAACCTTTAAAAAGTTTACTTTCTACCTTTACCTTTAAACAGTTCTTTCTTTACTTTAATTTAAATGTTCATTTTCATTCCCTGAGTAAAAGAAAAATGCCACCATAACATTTTATAAAATAAAAGTAGAAGAACCAGACATTCACAACAATCGTTATTGTGAGATGGTATATGGCCAATAAAAATCTAATAAAAATCTAAATTATGAACAAAATATGATTAAAAGATAAAGGGTGTGTTGCAATTGGTTCCAATAGTTTACAATAGCTACCATGTGATTAAAACTTAAAAAAATAATGAAAGTTCTTAAAATATAGGTTTAAAAATCCATTCACACATAATCCTGTCAAGATTATTCCCAATCGCAATGACATTTAAAACATTTTAAGATATCTTTAAAAATACAAAGGGCACAAATCCGTTCATATCAGAAAGTTAGCAAAATCTAAAGTTTTCCAATATGCCATTTTCCCGGTTCTTTCCAGAGCAAGATACTAGGTGAACTTGGTATTAAATGGATTTTATAGAAAGCCTGTTTCAAAACTATTTTGCATCACATTTTGTTTAAAAGAAAATGGTTACCATTAAAAAGTAATATTTCCTTTTAACAGTTTTAGTTTTTTTTTAGTTAAAATTAATTTTTCTTATAGTTACATTTTTGCTTGTTGTTACATAAATATACAATGCAAAAAATATGTTACAAAGGCTTATTTATTAAAGGTAGAGGTTCAATTTATAAAAAGTACTAACAAAAAAAATGCTGAATAATCTGAAAAAAAAATCTGAACACCACCAAATGCTCTAAAAATTTAAGTTTTTCAGACATTCTGTATAAAAAAAATCCAAAAACCTCCAACATTCTGATTCTGGTTTAAAAATGGGACAATATAATCAGCACTCCTCCCATTGACTTCTATAGCACCTCAAAAACTTTTACTTAGTGATGTTTGGCAAGCAAGGCTTGATAAATCTAATTTTTTTTACATTTTATAAAAAGCTGAAATGTTTTTGTAACTGTTCAGCAAGTTGAAACCATTGCTTGGATCAGGGCAACCTCTCCCCTATAAATGCTGTGGCAGAAGAATGGATAAAGCCCAGTTAGATCAGTACTTTGGTGCTGGTCTGGGCAATCACTCTCTTTAACAAGCCTTAAGTGGGGAGGAAAGAACAAGCCTGAGTAAATTATGCTTTGGCATTGGCCAAAAGCTACTAAAGCACGGGGGAGGATTAAGCCAATTTAAGTCAATGCCTTGGTCTGGAGACACTGACCCCAATACATGCAGTTATGCAGAGAGGTGTCAACCCAGAAAAAAACATAACCAGGGGTTAATAGTTAGAACCACCATATTTGGTTTACCTTGACGTGGTATGGTGGCTTATGAATTTTATTTCCTATCTAAAAAAAAACTATGTTTTACAAAATACATGCATTAGCTTAGATACTAAATTAATATGTTAAACCGGGGAACAAGGAATATGCATTGATCAATTTATTTCTTTTGTGTATGTTTGTAACTATCCTGGCCAGATCAGCTGCACATCCTTTGTATTTTTATTTGATCTTGGAGTGCTCCCACAACTGACTTTTCAAAGTCTCCATCATGTTTGATGAGTAGTTGGATAATACACAGGGGTTGTATGTTAAGTAGGGATGGTGCGAACTGTTCGCGCGCGAACTTGTTCACGCGAACATCCGCTGTTCTCACTCGCATAATATTCGCGAACGTCGTGCGACGTTCGCCATTTTGGGTTTGCGCATAGTCGCCGCTTTTTTTTGCCCTCTCACCCCAGACCAGCAGATACATTGCAGCCAATCAGGAAGCTCTCCCTCCTGGACCACCCAAACACACCCCCTGGACCACTCCCCTTCCATATATAAACTGAAGCCCTGGAGCATTTTTTCATTCTGTCTGTGTGTGCTGCTTGGAAGAGTTAGTGTAGGGAGAGAGCTGTTAGTGATTTCAGGGACAGTTGACAGTTTGCTGGCTAGTAATCTGCTTGATACTGCTCTGTATTGGAGGGACAGAAGTCTGCAGGGATTTGAGGGACATTTTAGGTTAGGTAGCTTTGCTGGCTAGAAATCTACTGTTCTTCAAACAACTGCCATACATTGACCTGTATTTTTTCTGTGCTTCAGTGGCTGCGACTATTTTCAGCATTTATATGGCATATTTTTTCTGTTCTTCAGTGGCTGCGACTATTTTCAGCATTTATATGGCATATTTTTTCTGTGCTTCAGTGGCTGCGACTATTGGATTTTTCAGATACATTTTTGCCCTTGATCCCCCTCTGGCATGCCACTGTCCAGGTCGTTGCACCCTTTAAACAACTTTAAAATCATTTTTCTGGACAGAAATGTCTTTTTTAGCTTTTAAAGTTCGCCTTCCCATTGAAGTCTATGGGGTTCGCGACGTTCGCAAACCGTTCACGCGTTTTGTCGCAAGTTCGCGAATATGTTCGCGAACATTTTTGCCGCGGTTCGCGCCATCCCTAATGTTAAGATATTCAGTCCAGTTCAGCTGTTTTTTTTTGACAAACACAAATGTAACATAGTCATGGGGGGGACACAAAATACTAAGAAGGGCTAAAAAAGGGGTCAGAATAAGAAGAAAGAAGTAAAGAGGGGAGAGAGGAATAGAAGATAAGGTAGTGTTGGTAAGTGGCAAAGGGGTACATTGCTCCCTGGCAACAGACTGGAGTGAGAGACCGAGAGCTGATCCTGACGTGTCTCCATGTCAGCATGTCACCATGTGATATTGCTTCTGGGTATACAGTACGTTACCTGGAAGCAGCAGCAGGTGCGGCGTAGCAGTGGGAAAAAGTGGGCAGCCGGCAGTATTTTGTAGGTCCCCTTAGATCCTTGCAGTAACTGTCCCTTCAGGACTCGGGCTCCCCTGCATTGCAGGGTCTGCAGGGGCCTTAAATACGCCACTGCATCAAGCCAAACAGACAAATTTTGGGAGCAGTTCCAGGGAAGGTCATATTGCTGGCCAAGTAGTGTACTTTGATACTTTTTCCCTGTATTTATTCAATTGCGGGAGGTTAAATGTATTATAAAAGAAATGAGCTTAGCTAACACATTTAGTTTCAGGATTAAGCCCTCTGTTTGAAGATTGATAGAATAACTTGAACTCAAAGGAGCAGATTCTCCACTTCGCTATGACTACGCCAATTCACTATTATGCGTAGCTTCGTCCTGGGCACCGAACACTGGTTACTCTAAGCTAGCGTTACTTCAGCGGTGCAAGCAAAGATGCACTAGCCTTCGTTTGTGCCTAGCGAAAATTTGCTAGTGATCTTGTACTGGTCAATTTGCATAGAGCGGGTGGTTTAAAGTTGTAAGGAGGTCTTTATTATAAATGTTGGTGATAATGCTTGACGTTACCATTTTTTATTACACATGCCCAGAGAACCTTAATAAAGACAAGAGAGTTAATATAATGCCATACACATGAGCCCACTGTAAAATAAATGTTCCATATGTTATGAAAACCGGTTACCCAAAAAAAGTCTTAGGATTTTAAAAAACTGAAAAGTCGCCAGTGTTTTTGGAAGTATAAATAGTGATGGGCGAATCTCCCGAGATTCGCTTCGCCAAAAAATTCGCGAATTGGCGAAAAATTTGCGAAACGAGTCGGGGGACGCTTGTGATGCGCGTTGCGTCAACTTTGGAGCGTCGCGTCGTGGAGTTTTCGGTGCGGCGTTTTCGGCGCACGTTGCTTTCGGCGCGCATTGCGTCGTTTTCAACGCGTCGCGCCAAAAACGATGCGCGACTCGTTTTTCTGGCGAATTTTCGCAAATCGAAATTTCGCTGGCGATTCGCAAATTTATTTGCCAGCGGCTAATCACGGGAATTCACCGCGAATTTGCCCCTGGCGAATAAGTTCGCCCATCACTAAGTATAATGCATTTTCGGCAGACAGGATATGATGTGCAACAGAAGATTGAGGAAGATGTAGCTTCTTTTTAGCACTTCACCTGGTTAGATGTGGCGAAGTCAAATCTGGAGAAAGAGGTAAAAACCGTCGCCAGAGCAAACGCTAGTGACTGAACGCCTGTGTCTGATATAAGTGATGTCCCTGCATATGGTATAGCTGGTGAATTCTTACTAGCCTTAGCCACTTTGTCCTTTAGTAAAACTGCCCCAAAGTGTCTATCTTTCTTAGATATTAGGCAATCCCACTGCAAAATATGAAAAAATGCCAGCGTTTTTTAAAACTTTTATGACTTTTTGGCATACAGGATACGATGTCACTAACATGAGATTGAGGAGGATGTGGCTTCATCTTATCGGCTCAACAGGTCTAGGTGGTGAAGGAAACTCTGGAGACAGAGGTAATGTTCTGTAAAATTCGCTCTCTAGTCAATTTGCTGAGTAACAATCGTTCACCTGAGTGAAAACTACGCTTGTGAGGGTCTCTTTCGCTAGCAAATTGTTCACTATGACTGTTAGTAAATTGGCGATGTCCCTGCAGATGAGATTTCTGGCAATTTTTCGCTAGCAACGACCACTTTGCTGTTTAGTAAATCTACCCCTGGGCGTCTATGGCCACCATAAAATTAGCTAAGCCTTATCTGTTAATAAAGGATGCACTTTATGGGGTCTATTTATCATGCTGTTTAAAAAAAGGCAGCAAAATACTCCATACATCAACGTGGAAAAACTCGTATCTATCAAGCTGTGAACTGATTTTCAGCAATCGCGTTCCTGTAAAATTATATACAAATGTGTCTGTTTGAAAATGACATATGACATTCATTAATTTTTTCCACATTTATTTTCAAAAGCCGGAATTTGAATCTGAAGCATTGTAAATTAATAGCTTCATATCCAATGTTCGGAAGCATATGACAAAACACATACCTTGATAAATTCACCATTTATTTTACACATAGCTTTTTACACAGTTTTTCTGGCATTAATTGCTTTACACAATGTGCTAATATAGACCCCTATATGTATTTCCCTTGCTTCCTGCCTTCTGAAATTCACTCTCTTAGCACTGAATAAATGAATTTGGTTTCTTGCATTCCATGTCAGTGTCTGTATCTTGTAAAATCTTCAGGCATACTCTAACATTTGTCCTTAAAACTAGGGAATGTGTATGCAGAAAAATTTCGTAGCGCATGTATCTGTCACTGCTATTTGAACTACGAATAATAAATATCCAATAATGAAATGCACAAGAACAGCACTAGCACAATGTGTGTCACAAACTATCAAGATACGTTTTCAAAGCTTGAGTCTGCAAGGGAAGGGGCTCAAGCAATACCCTTCTAAAGTCCCTTTACTATTTACATACAATTTAAACAAGAGTGGGTCATCTATAATTTATATCTCAAAACAATTGAAACTGTCATCTTTTAAACCTAACACCCAAAACCAGTTCAAATGCATTTATCAAGCCTTTTACAACAGTATTCAACTAGAATGACATGTACAAACATAGAATATATTTCACTGGGCCATTCATTTAAAACTTTCCTCTTTTTAAATGTACTAGCCCATTATAAAAACAAAAAAGTTTGTTTGCAAGTTAACATTTACTAGGGCACACTTTGCTCAAAGTACTGCAACTTTTAGTAGTGTTTAAAGGAATCTAATCTAAGTCCTAATTGTGCTATTTTCATGCCTATTCCCAGATGAAGAGGATGTTTGTTTATTGTTTATTACAATCTGAACATGACTAATTATGATATGTATTTAGTCAAACAAATGACACCAGCACAGCATATTACAATTAAAATGTTCTGTTCAGTGGAACATCATTAATGCTCACTTGTGCTGTGTTGTTGCAATTAATGTATATACATACTAGTGTGTCGTTATAATTTTGTACTATGGGGATCAGTAGATATTATGGCTCTATTGTGAAGATTGGAGTATAAGGCTCTTTATGTTAGGATGTCTGTCAGGATTCACAGACAGGAGCCAAGGTGCTGAGCAACTTAAAGGTTTTTACTAAACAAAAAGTAATCACAGACCTTTGCAGAGAGATGTAAAGCAGCAAAAGACATAAATCCAGAAATAGGCTGAAATTCGAGGGCAGGCGGCAGACAAAACAGAATGAGGTACAGGCAAAAAGGTCAGGACGGGCGAGTTCATGCAAAGTCAAATATCAGGCTAAGGTCAATACCGGGAAGTCCAAAAACAGAGCAAGGAGGGATACTAGGGAACAGGAACAAGGCAGGGACAAGACAAGATTACCAGAATATATTAGGGAAAATAGGTTTCAGGAACAGGACAGGAAATTAGGAGAATAGTATTCAGGAACATGACAGGAATTCATCACAAGGCTTGGAGTAGCAATGTTTGAGCTAATAATCTAGCACAGGGTGTTGGGGAAACAGGTTTAAATAGTGCTCCAATGACAAATTTCTCTCAACTGGATCGAGGGTGTGCACTAAGACAGGCTGAATTGGAGGCAGCAAAGCAACAGTCATCTTAGAGCCAGGCCACCACCACAACGCTTCATGTGGCTCAAGCAGGGGGTGCAGTGCCTGGAACACAACAGGTTCCTGGTTCAAAACCCATGGAGTCCCTCACACTTGATAATGATTGTGAGTGTTTTATAAAGCCACATGATCTTATTGTGACATTTTGGAAAAATATTTATCCTGACTTTACTTTATTATAAAGTCCTACCTACTAGCACTGGCATGCATTGTTATCCTTGAACTGGAATACCTCTGCTTGGCATGTCCAATAGATCATTTCATACCACATTTTCTATTAACTATAACCAGTAGTCTGAGTCATCACAGGCCTCCTGGGATGATCGGAGTGACTATTTGTATTCAGTCTAGACATAAAAATAAGCTTTTAATTCATAGGAAAGGGAAAAGATTAGCATACAATAACATGTGTTTAAAGGCATCATAAATGACAGCAGATGTCAATGTCAGCTTACTAGTTATATTTATGTAATTAAGATATTTCCCCATATTGTCATTTATAACAGCTTCTTGAAATTCATCCAATTTTTAACTGACCACCTCAAAAAAATGGCAAATATTGCAAAGCCTTTGCAATGATTATATGAATTACTTAAATAATTGAACTAAAATTATCACAACAAAAGATTACAGACAAGAAAAAGAATGATTATATAGAAAGAGGTATTATTATTTTATACCAATACTGCGCCACTAAACTATTAGCAAAAAAGGGGGGCTGCTTCCTTGGATATCACTGTTCACACCAGGTTGAAACGACACAGGAAATCTAAAAATAGAATGCAAAAGGAAGCGCACACATAGGAGCAAATTTACTATTATTCCCCATAATTAGCTCAACCAAATTCGCAATTCGAATTTGAATATATGATTTCACAAAAAATTTGTACGATCGGTATTCGATCCAATTCGATCGAACTTCAATCATTTCACGTGAATTTCGTAAATTTGCCCCATAGAGTAGTATTGTTTCAATTAAGATATGTAATTAAGCCCATAGAGCCACAAAGTGTTTAAAAATGGTGCCTGGAGAGCTATATTGCAAAAGATCCACCACTGTGATATTCTACAAAAATTCCCCCTTTCGGGTACAGTATATACTCACAAGATTTCTTAGATTTTGATGCATTTAGTAATGCTAGTTCATCGCCTTATAAGTTTCCTCCAGTCATCCACCAAGTAATGTAATGAAGATACACTTCTCTGACTTCTCTGGGACCAGGAAGGCTTCTCCTCTTGAGTCTGTGAATATATCAAACTGCTCCAATATCCAACGCATTTCACAGTCTCCCTGGACCGCTTCCTCAGGGTAGGTGTGATGATCACACAAGGACTTTTATTTTGCTTTGGGTACTACGTGCTTTATGATCTGGCAATCCTTGTGAGTAGCAAAACATTTATTAAAGCAATATTATACTATATTTTGCTTTATATCTTCATGACATTACTTGGTGGATCGATCGAATTGCGGTAAAATCCTTCAAATTTACTTCCCATGGTCGAATTTTGAATTTTTTTAAATTCGAAATTCGACCATTAGTAAATCTGCCCCTATGTGTGCGCTTCCTTCCTATTTTAAGAAAAAGAATGACATCAGCAAGTTGAAATAATATATGCAAAGGGTTTTAATATAAATTAATGAACCAAAAAACGGTTATGGTCAAACAAATTTGTAATCTCTAAATCTTACCTAGATGTCTTGTCAAGGACTGTGGAACTATAGGTTAACAAAACTTTTAACAAAATATCTAGGATGACTATTTTAATTTTAAAGTTCAAGTTTTTCAGATTTATATGTGAATTAAAAAGCAAAATACATGGCATTGTATTATGAATATTTAATACTATTTAATTCATAAAAAGGATATTTTTCCTTCTGCACTCTGCCCTTTTTGCTTACCATTTCAATATTTTAGTGACTCCTTTAATATACTGGACAATTCAATGGCAGTAATAAACTGGAGTACTTGCAAAAGTGTCTTTAGTCTTCAGCAAGTTGCACTGGGCCCATGCTCCATATTTTGAGAAAAACAAGAGTCCCCTGGTAGCCTAACTGCTAACTATTAAAGGGCTGCTAAAACAGATAAAATTTTTAGGAATGCATTTTTCTCCCCAATCTGAAAAGTCTGCTATGAAAATGTTTATATTTATTGTAAATGTATTTTTGGAGTAGAAAGAAATTTTTACATATATTTAATTAATCAGAATATGTGTTTTTTTTTTATATGGTTTTATTTAAGCTTAACGTTTTAGACCTTAATGACACAAAGATGCATAAAGAGTGTCCTGTTCCTATTTCTCCATTTTTATTTTTCAAAAAACTTATTTAGTCTTAGCCTGCAAAGCAATCAGTTCTTAAAGTTTTACCCTAGCTTTCCTAATTACTGTTTGGCAACAATTGTAGCATTTATATTTTTATAAGGAAGCTTCTGTATCCTCTGGTTCTTAGTTTTTAAATTCAATTAAGGCCTATTTCTAAAGTTGATCTGATAAAAGTAATATATATGTTTTCTAGATGTAATAAAATGTCTGTCTCTAAATTGAAAGGGCACAAAATGTTAAAAAAATTACTTGGTTTATAAATTACTAGTGCACTATTCATAAGAGTTGCAATTTTAGCTAGGGTTTATGGTTAGCTTTATCCTTTTAATTCATTTTATGCAATTATTAAAATATAATTGTATTTAAAATTTTGCACCAAAATATTTGTGATGTTAATTAAGCCAAATAAGACAAAGAGCTGTATATATTCAGTTAATTAAAAAATAAAGTTAATTAATCCCAGTCATGCACTTATAAATTGAAAATTCAGTTTGTACATACAATTATTCCACAGTCTATGCCTAGAACAGAAGCATAACAACTGTCCTTGAGAATCTTTTCAAAATTTCCCTTCTCAAACAAAGAGGAACATTTAACTTTCTCCTCATTCAGTTGTTCTACAGACTTATTTAGATCTAATTATTTACCACATAAGTTCCTATCTTGAATAGTACAGTTACCTGAAAGTCAATCATCTTGGCATATTTGCTAGTGGAAAAATGATAGGCCATGAATATCAGCAGAGATAAACAATTGTGAGTTAACAAAAATACAAAAAAAACTTCTTCAGTTCCTAAAGTTTTATTTTGCAGTTCATGTCAAAACTTTCTAGAAGCAATCTACATTTATGTTCCTTTGTTGTCTAAAAATCAACACAGACAAAGCTGAGTTGATATCTTCCACTTTCTTCTTATGCTTCCCTGTCTGACACCGCTGTCAGTGTAAACAATTACTGTATTACCCCAGTTTGCTTCTCGGTAGTCTCTCTTAATTCTGCCCTCACATTCATTCCCAAACTTTCAAATACTTATTAAATCATGCTGCTTTCACCTTGGGAACATTTTTTGCATTTGGCCCTTCCTCAAGACATGGAAGAAATTTTCATCTGTCCTTGTCAGATCCCAATAAAATCCCAAATAACTCAATTCCTACACTGGTTACCTGTCATACATGGAATTCAATTCATGATTCTTGTATTCACAAACTGTTCAAAAATGCACACCACCTCTCTGATATCAAGTACACTTCCAGACAAAACCTTCAGTTTGCACATGGCATCTTTCTCTCCTGCATCCTGGACTTTTTTGTTTTGAACCCATGCTCTGGAACCAGTGCCGGGCCAACACCTGTAGAAAGATCCAGTGGAACAGAATATCTATTAATACTGGTGGCATTTGAGATCCTGCAGGGCTTGAACCAGGGGAGCACAGGCTGAAGTGGTATGTGCCCAGTGCATCCACATTATTGTGCCACAGGCATGTGCCTCTAATAATTACCCCTAGTTCTGGCCCTGTCTGGAATGCATGCTCTAGTCCAATTAAACACTCTAAGAACCTGCAGGCTTTCAATCACTTAAAAACACAGTATTCAAGCCAATAACCTAAACCCTCAGAAACTTGACAGTGATCCTAACCCCCTTTATCTCCCCATATGTCTTCCTCTCTCTCAGGTTGTAAGCTCTTGTGAGCCACAATCTCCCCTTTTGTCTCCCCAATTGTACCTGTGAAATATTTTTCTGTATATGTAAATAGTCTTGTATTTGTATTACTTACTCTTTAAAGTGCTGCAGAAGTTGATGATGTTCTATATATATATATATATATATATATATATATATATATATATATGTAGGGACCCATAGGGTTAATGTGCCCCTATGGCTTTAAATCTCCATACTTCCTCATTCTGCTAGATGCTGGGCAGAGGCCCATGTTTCTAACTATAATTTACATATCAAAGTTATTGGTCGAGGGGTTATGACCACTTCCTGTCACACTTTAAAGTGATACTGACACTAAAAAAATACTTTTTAAAAAATTAATAGTAAAAGTTACCTGTAGGTCATGTTGATATTTTTTTCTGAGAGGTTCATTTTTGTAAGTAATTGTTAGTTGAAGTTAGTAAACCTGACACCCTGCTTGTTCCATCTACGCCTGACAGTTAATGGTTTAAAATGCTAACAGACTCCTTCTGCATGAATATAAAGCCCCCTCATGGAACACAGGGAGTCAGATAGGTAATGTAAAAGCATTGGGCAAATACTTTATCACAAAATCATAAGTAGTATGCAAAGTGAATTTTATGATAGATGCAAAAAAGGCATAATTTCTGGTGTCAGTATCTCTTTAAAGGAACAGTTCGGTGTAAAAATAAAACTGGGTTAATAGATGGTCTGTGCAAAATAAAACATGTTTCTAATATAGTTATTTAGCCAAAATATAATCTATAAGTACTGGAGTGGCTGGATGTCTCTAACTCTGAGTCAGAGGGGCAACATGGGACATAACTGTTCAGTGACTTTGCAATTGATCCTCAGCATTCAGCTCAGATTCAAAAGCAACAGTTATAACATGTTAAGCCCCTTTCAAGTCACTGATTTGTTATGACTTGGTAACTAGGATAACCAGTCAGTGGAAACCAAGAGAGCAGAAAAGTAAGTAGTAGTGTTCTCCTCTGTTATGTTAGACATCCAGTCACTCCAGCCTTTATAGATTACATTTTTGCCTAACCCAGTTTTTGCATAACTGGGTTTTAAACTTTTTTATTTTGCACAGCCTATTTACCAAGTTTTTGTTTTTATACTGAACAATTCCTTTAATAATGTGCTTGGAAAGGGGTTTATCTTTATCTTTGGCTCCTGGTGTCTGACACATCTGAATCTTTCCATTGAGCCTGGGTATACCAAGGCCCAGAAAGCCAAGTTGCCCTAGAGGGACCATTACCTATAGAAAGATAAGTCTGGAAGCAGGGACCCCATGAATGAGGCTATTTAGTGACAGGATTATTATCTGTTATAGACTCTCTAGGAGAGTAAGATAGTAAGGGAAGAGAGAGAACAGCTTTATTCTCAAATAAAGTATTGAAGCTGGGTGTAGCTTCCCAGGCTGTAAAAATAGCCTACAATGAAGGGACCACAGTGCATAGGGTGTCAGGCTTTAGATTCTTCTCCCTGACCATCCCATCTCTGTTGCCTACCCCCTAGTCCAGTCCCCTCTCTCCAGTCTGGACTATCTGCATTGGTTCGCTCTTGCGCTTTAGTGATGGTTTGTGCATGCACTTCTGCATGAATTGGCGCATGCGCAACAGTGTTGATTGGTGCACCCCTGTGACGATGTTGCCCGTCTTGGCCTGGCTCTGCTGCCTTGACTGCATTCTCAGGGGATCTGCATGCTGTTATGTCTTATGTACTGTCCCTGCCTTATGCATATCTATTCTGCATGTACTGCAAGTAACCCTGTAAATCATTTGTCTCTGACAAATACAATATTCTGTTCTGTTTGATTTTCAATAATGTCCTGTGCCCTCTTCTATATTCATTCTATGCACAGTAGCCTGTGGTAGTTATAGTTGCAATACACCATGTGTTCAGTTTGTTCCACTTTGCAGAGGCCCATCCTTAAGTGTTAAGGTGGCCATAGACGCACAGATAATATCGTACAAAACGAATTTTCGTACGATATTCGGTGCGTGTATGGTGGGAAATGAGCGGGAATTTGCTCCAACTGCGCATGCGCCGAAACGCCATTGAATACACAAAGATTACCAAAGAGAAGAGGATGGCTGCCGTGAGCTCACAATGCCTGAATCTGCCACAAGGGGGTAAGTAAAAACTTAGGGGCATTTCCCAGGGTAGCAAGTAGGCTGGGGGGGAGCAGGGTCTATGGCAGTGATCCCCAACCAGTAGCTAGTGAGCAACATGTTGCTCCCCAACCCCTTGGATGTTGCTCCCAGTGGCCTCAAAGCAGGTGTTTATTTTTTAATTCCAGGCTTGGAGACAAGTTTTGGTTGCATAAAAACCAGATGCAGTGCCAAACAGAGGCTCCTGTTGGCTGCCAATACACATAGGGGCTGCCAATAGTCAATCACAACCCTTATCTGGCCCACCCAGGAACATTTTTCATGCTCATGTTGCTCCCCAACTCTTATGAAAACTGAATGTTGCTCATGGGTGAAAAAGGTTGGGGACCCCTGGTCTATGGGGGCTAGTGGTTTTTTAAAGTATGAGTTTAGTTCTCCTTTAAATGAGGGAACACATATAAATCAGAATACAGAACATATATAGCCCTTCTCTCCCATGGACCCATAGACATTTTGCTAACCTGACATTTCTTCTTCATTTTTTCAATATTGTTGTTGCTTCAGCACAAATATTATTTTATTGTAAAATACAAGATTTCTCATCTTTACCGTAATTTTTTTTATTTTAAAGATTTATTGTTGGCTAAAACATTATTTTGTTCAATACTCACCATTTGTGTGAGAAATTATTTAATTGCTTACCTATTAAACATGTATTTGTTCACTGCATCTGTGCTATGTTTATAAAATATCTCAAAATCAATCAAGGTAAAAATACAGTATTTGTGGTTGTATTTATATGGTGCTGTTGTGCATGCATATTATATTCATGTTCTCATAACAGAATATTTTACTCCCCTGGCTGTGCAATTTATATGTAAGACTTCACAAATATTTCAATTGGAAAAAGATAAATGTGATATTTCTGCAGCTGTCCAAATAACCAGATGAGAATTACCATGGCAACAGCTTCCAGGAAACACTTTAGGAGCCATCCAAGCCAAAGATTTAGTATTTTGACAAATGCTCTTTCTCACTATCTGTGATATAAAAATGCACCTGTAATTTTAGATGTCAGATAAGCGTTTTTCAAATGAACCATGCAGCACAAAGTCTTTGCTCCATTCAACAATACACTTTCAGTTGTGGATAAAAGTTAAAGCTTTCAGATTTTGCAAAGCTGCAGACATTTTTACTGCCTCTGAACAGTGATGTACAGATGCTTCTGTCACAGCAATCAGAATTCAAAATGACTGCCCTAAAGCATAAACCTTTTTGTGACTTTAGTTAAATAACAAATTTTATTTTATTTTAGTCTTGTGGTATAGATAGTGTAAATATAATTGTTTCTAAATATCTGAAAATAATTTTTCTATACAAATTCACTTACATTTTAACTCTTTTTTCTAATCATTCGATTCGAACAATGTAATCGAATGATTCCAATGATTTTTATTCAATCAAAAATGGACCTATTAGATCATAATAGGTCCATTTCCAGTCGAAAAAGCCCTTTAAAAAAACTTTGAGGGTCCTTAGTAAATCTGCGTTTGGTTAGAATTTCATTGGTGAATTGATTTCCATGTGCAATTACATTTTTTCTCTACTTCTATAGAAAACTGGGGACTCAGTGGGACACCTTTATTGTTGGATTTAGTATCCATTTAAGTAAACCCATTGTATGGTATGTACAAAATTTATAATTAATGTATATTTGATAGCAAGCTCTTACAAGCAGGACCTTACAATTGTCTGCTAACAATGTCCAAATGTAACTATGAATTACTCTGGTGACGAGTGTGCTGCTTATGGGTTAATATTGGTAAAGAAATGCATGATGCAAAGAGACTTTTAATTCTTGATTATGTAAATTATTTGAAATATACCAATCTCTAGAATGTATGCCAGCGTATTCAAACTATATAGTTTTTTTGCCATTAATTGTTTATTATTATTATTACTGAAAATGTTTATTGACAATAATATTGCTTAAGGGATGTATTCTCTCTATATATAGATAGATAGAGACACAGAGATAGACAAAGACTCCTTATAATCTCATTATAATCCCTGGACCTTTTGCATGGAGTGTTCTTCAGACCAGATAACTCTATCATCCATGCGCCTTTATCTCAGTGCTACATAATAAAAGCTTGTTTGTACTCCTGTTATGTGCAGGCACTTTTTTTTTACAAGTCATTCCAATTTAGATTATTATTCCAAGTGGGCTGCAAAACAAGATTAATGGAGGTAGCAGCAAAGAGAATTGCAAGGTTTATAGTTCCAGCATAAGCCACACATCATCTAAAATTGGCAAACTTTCCTGATGATAAATGCAGCAAAGGTCATTTCACTGGCCATGTATTATAGACCATTGGAATAATTCTGAAATACTCTGTTTAAAGATGCATTTAAAGGCGGAGGCTGAACTGTGTAACGTTTACTGTCTTCCTTCTAATATTCATTCACAAGGGAACATGGGTTGCTGACTTGATGTACAGTTAGAAAAATCTGAGTTTTTTTTTTTTTTACTATAACATCTGACTTTCTAGTGGAAAAAACTACAATTTTTCAAGATGTTTGATACCCTGAGGCTGCAAAAAGTCAGAATCAGAAATCCCCCATGTCAGACATGCCAAGGTTGTATATAATTCAAAGGGAGAGGTCCCTACCCTATTTCTGTGGTCTGCCCTGGAATTAGACCCAACAATCTGACTAATTTGGGTGTTTTTTTTAGGACAAAAATCCCAATAATTTTGGGATAAAAATAAATAAAAATAAAACGGTTCAGGGAAAAAAAACAAAAAAAAACCACATAAGATTTGGATTTTCACTTGAGTTTTTTCCCTCGTCTGATTAAATTGTACTTTTTAAATAATAAATAATATCAAAATCATGGATTCTAGTTTGGTCTGACTTTTTAAATAAAATAATCCAAAAATTTGGATTTGAATAAATAACCCCCTTAATGTCAATTTATACTTAGTACCATATTTAGCTTTTTTTTTTGGTTACAAAAATAAATAAATTTGGAATTTATTTTTAACAGTCAGTACAATAACCAGCTAGTGGTTGACAGGAATCCTCTATTCACATTAAGAAGGATGTTTATTAAAACTTGTGTTTTCACATTAAAAAAATAAATTTGACCAAACTCCCAACCACGAATGCCCTTAATTTACTAAAAATTAAAATGAATAAAGGACATGCAGGAAAAATTAAGACAAAATCGAAAACAATTTGAATTGTGCAACTTTTTGGTATTTTTCACTCTAAAACCACAATTTTTTGTGGATTGTTGCACAAAAAATAACATCAAACTGTCCGGGACCCTTGAAGGTCATGAAAGCAAGAGATACAGATGAAGCCACTTTGGATTGTGCGTTTGACACAGAATAACTTCACTCAGACATTCCATTTAACTCACTTATCACAGAATATTGTGTCACAGCATCCCATCCAATTATAGAGTTCACCATTGAAAACAATGGTGCTTTGGTATGCTAATGAAAATGTTAAATGCATTAAATGAGTTAAGATAACTTTAGATAACACAGTTTCTTCAATTAACCCTGAGTCACGACGCATTTAACACACAAATCCAAGTGGCTGCATCTATATCTTTAAATTGACTCCTACATGACTTTAAAAGTATTTAGTTGGAGTATTTTCAGATTTATTGCAGTCTCTTCACATAGTAAATGCCGACAAATATGTGCTTTTTTTTACCCAATGAAAAAAATTCGACGTTTAATAAATATGCCTCAAAATGTTTACACACAAGCCAATTTTTAGGACACTAGAATATTAAGAAAAATCTGCTATTTGGTAGCAGATAATACAAATCTGTAACTAAAAATAATGTCCTAAAACTAGATTTTAGTGAAAGAAGTTTATAATGACAATGGAGAAAGGCTGTTCCAAAATCTAATTAAATATTGAAAAACTTTGAATGTCTCTAAATTTAACATTTGGTTGTTGTACTACTTGACTTTCACAGTCCTTTCCAAAAAGCAAAGTTTATATATTTTTCATTACTGTCTTAGATCTGTGTGTACTGAATTTATAGTGTTGGTAATTCTCCTAATGCATGGCACCACACCAATAATAAGTTTTATTGCTAAAATTTTCTAAAAACTGCCATTGTAGAGATTGAATAATAGTGTTCAAATAGCAAATGCTTATAATAACTTTGGTAGGTTATTGATTGAATGTTACTTACATTTTTATGGCATATGGTATATGTTCTAATGAAATATGTTTACTATTTTTACTCAGACATGTCTATGCATATAAAACACATTACTATAAATTAATTATCTGTTGTAAATCACATGGCCAATCAGAAAATAATTATCATTTGTCTGCCTAGTGCCAATTGTTTGTTTTATAGATCCATTAATCTATATATTTCCAGAACTTTATAACTGTGGTATAAACTTATAAACTATATCTAAGATGTGGATGATTATTTAGTAAAGGTCAGATTTTATTGGATTTAAAGGTTTTGAAAACCAAAACTAAATTCACAAACGCATAAACCACTAATTTCATTCAATCTCATAAAAGATCCAAATACAAAAAGTGCTAACAAAAAGGAATGAACGATGCACTAAAAAATATTATTACACTGAAGATCTGAAAGTTTTCAGATGATTCCTTGCGAAAAAGAAAAAAGTTCAAATTGATTAAACTTTGGTAACTTTTACTTGGCAAAACTGGGAACTCAATGCCCAAGTTGGTACAGTAATGAGCCCAGGTAAAGAGTAACAGAAGTTCGAAGAAGAAGCAGTTTGTAGGTACCTAACTGATGGCTGAGGCAGAGAATCAGAAGGGAACAGACTAAATCGTAAACAGAGCCAGACATGGGTTAATTAGCAGCAGTGAAGGAAGAATCCAAAGGAAAAGTTAGGAATAGGCCAATAGTCAAAAGCTTGAATTTTTAGTGTCAATTAGAAGACAATCACCTTGGCGTCTATTTATATGATGTGCGCATGCATCAAAACGTGTGGGTGAATGCAACAAAACATGCGTGTGAATGCTTCAAAGTGTGTGTTCCTCAAAATATGCACAATGGGGGGCAGATTTACTAATGGTCGAAGGGTGTTTTATTAAATGGACTGTTTTAGATCGTATAGGTTCGTTTTCGATCCAATAAAAGTCACTTGAATCGTTCAAATGCATTGTTTGATTTGAACGATTTTTCACAAAAAAATTGTGATTTTCAAAAATTTCCAAAAACACTCCTTGAGGGTTCCAGGAGGTTCCCCATAGGCTAAAATAGCAATTTGGCAGGTTTAAGGTGGCGAAGGGTTGAATTAAAAAAAAAAAAAAAAGAGAACAAAAACCCTAAAAATTTATGTGGCTAAAATGCCATATTTTATCTACTTAACTAATTACACCAGCCCAAACATTAAGTTTTTCGATTATTCAGGATGTCACAGAGGGTCACATCTTGGAAAGTGTCTGTGACACTGACATGTTCAGTGGGCTCTGAGCAGATGTTGAGAAGCTAAGCTTAGATGTCGTCACAAATTATCAAGCAGAAAATTAGGTTGGTCTGTAATATAAGCTGAAACTACAGGACTGATTATTAAATTACTAATCAACCTTAAGGTGGCCATAAACAGGCCGATAAAAGCTGCCGACAGACCAAGTCAGATCGCGGCCGCAACTGTTGGTTGATGCGGTCCCGCGATCCGACCGCCCATATGGCCTCCATTATGATCCGCTCGTTGGGCCCTAGGGCCAACGATCGGATCACCCCGATATCGCCCACCTCAAGGTGGGCGTATCGGGTAGAGATCCGCTAGTTGGGCCCTAGGGCCAACGATCGGATCAGCCCAATATCGCCCACCTCAAGGTGGGCGTATCGGGTAGAGATCCGCTCGTTTGGCAACATCGCCAAATGAGCGGATCTCTCAATGTATGGCCACTTTATACTGTGACATTTATATTATATGGGGGAAATGTAAAAAAAAATTCACAAAAAGTTTAAATGTGCTAATAAAAATTAATGTTGCAATTCAATATTCTCCATTAGGCTATTATTGCATTAAAAATCCTAATTGTGTATTACAAACCTTTAAAGTAGAACTAAACCTTAAAAATGAATATGGTTAAAAATATCATTTTACACAGTGCACTTATTGCACCAGCCTAAAGTTTCAGAATCTCAACAGCAGCAATGATGAACAACTACAGACTTGTCACAGGGAGTAACCATCTTGGGAAGTGTCTCCAACACTCGTGCTCAGCAGGTTTCAAGAAGCTAAGCTTAGGGGCCATCACAAATGTTCAAGCAGAAAATTAGGTTTGTCTGTAATATAAGATGATAGAAGGGTGATTAAATGCTGATGGTACTGTATCAGCAACAAAGAAGATGAATCTGCAACAAAGTAGATGGGGAGCTACAGGGCCATCTTCTGAGGCACAGAGCTTCACTGCTAAAGGACTATGGTGGCCTTGGCTACTTAAGATTCAAAATTATTCAACAGGTCTCAGTATATAGTAAGTTACTAAAGTAGGTTGAAAAAAGACATACTGTATGTCCATCAAGTTAAACCTTTTAAGTAGTGATGGGCGAATTTATTCGGCAGGCACGAATTTGCGGCAAATTCCCACGATTCGCTGCCAGCGGATAAATTCGTGAAACGCCCGCGTAAAAAAAAAGACGAGATGCAGAACAAAACGAGACACTGAAAATGGCAAGACGCACATCTAAAACGACGAATAGATTCGCCCATCACTACTTTTAAGTCTATATATAACCTGCCTAACTGCTAGTTGATCCAGAGAAAGGCAAAAACACCCATTTGAAACCTCTCCAACTTGCTAACTCCAACATTTTAATCCGAATGTTAGAAGTTTCTGGATTGACTTGTACTAAGAGCTTTCGTTCATATCATAATCCTGTATTCCATCTATTGAAAAAAAGCCATCCAACCCCTTCTTAAAGCTATTTAAGGTATCAGCCTATAGGAACTGATTCTGGGAGAGAAATTCACAGCTCTCACTGTAAAGAACCCCTTCTGAATATTTAGATGTAGCCTCCTTCTTTTTATCAGAATGGGTAACCTTGTGTCAGCTGGAAAGACCTATTGGTAAATAAATCATTAGAGAGATTATTATATGATCCCCTAATATATTTATACATAGTTCTCATATCATCCCTTAAGCGCATCTTCTCAAGTTTGAACAACCACAGCTTGCCCAGTCTTTCCTCATAGCTTTTTACCAGCTTAGTTGCCCTTCTCTGTACCCTCTCTAATTCAATAATATCCTGTTTCAGCAATGGAGGCCAAAACTGTATGGTGTATTCTAGAATGCCCCTTAAATACAGTTCAAGACTGTGTTTGCCCTTTGTGCTGTTTTTATGGAGATGCATTTGTATAATTCTGAAGACTCTTTTCTGCATACCCATTGTAGTTCCAAGATTAAATGATGATGTGATAATTCTCAATTAACACACAAAAAAGATCCCTTTAATAATCTAAAAAAAGTACCTACTGACGTAGGTCTGACCTACGTCAGTAACATACAATTCAATGTTCAAAGAAAGAAAAAGTACCCCACTTACAAAATCTAACTAATCTACTTAAATTACTTAAATAGGTTTAATATCCTGTTACTAAAGTGTAACCCCTATAGATGTTATTGGATTAATCAATTGAATTATAAATTATAAAGTGCAATACTCAGAATTAGTTGATTTAATAAAACATTCATTAAATAGATTAATCAAAATTAAATAGAATAAGTATCAATAAAGTGCAGTGCAATATACTGCAACATTGCACTTTAGAATTTCCAATTAAATGGATTAACCCAATAATAGTGATGGGCGAATTTATTTGCATAGCTCGAATTCGTGCGAATTCCTGCGATTTGCTGCTGGCGAATAAATTCATGAAATGGCCGTGAAAATTCGCTAGAGAAAATTTGCCTGCATCAATTTCCGATTTTCACAAATATTTCGTTAAAATGTTCGAAATTCATGAATTTATAGTGAAAACGTTCGAAATTCATGAATTTATCGTGAAAACTTTCGAAATTCACGAATTTATAGTGAAAACGTTCGAAATTCATGAATTTATAATGAAAATGTTTGAATTTCAACAAATTTAGTGAAGTAGTTCAAAATTCACAAATTTATAATGAAGCCATAGAAGTCTCTATTGATTGATTTATTGGAAACTGTACTCCACCAACAGTGAACATTTTTACTTGCATTTAGGGGGCACAGCTAAGGGCTCAATTTATGCTAATTTATTTATGGCACATATAGAGGATCTACCTGTATGTGTACCACAACCCGCTTTTTCTTGAACATGGTATTATTTATTTAAGTTAGATTGACGATCTGCTGATTATATGGAATGGCACAGAAGACAAAAATTGTAAAATGGTGCAAAATGCCAATTCAAGTATAGGCATTACAAAAGTATTCTAAAGTCCAGTAACTAACAAGGGTAACAACTCACAGTTCACCCTTAAGGTGCATATAGGGACAGGACAAAATGATGTGTCTTCCCAAAAATTTACAAAAAAGTTTTAAAAATACAAAAATATTTATTAGGACATGAAAGACAAGCCTAAAGTTTACTTTTTTTTTTTTTACCACAAATCCGGTTTCATTTTAACACAATGGGATAATAGTTTCCACTATCTACAGAAAACTAAACTCAGGCAACACTTTACTCTAAGCTACCTCTTGTGATCCCAAAAAGGTTATTAAAGCAATACCTATAGGACAGTTTGAGGCTATATACAGTAGATTATGCACTGACAAAATTTACAAATCAAATAGCTTACTACAGAGGTTTAGCATTAAAGCATTAAATTCCAGGTTGACTAAAATCAATATAAAAATTAGTTTAGCTCAGGCGATAATACAACGGTAAACATTAACACACAGATTGGCAAATCTGAAAACCCAGTCTATTTATTCACATAGTATACTTTTCAATTTAATATCATCAAAAAATCAAATCTTAACATATAGGGATGAGTGATTGATGAGATAGGGATGAAAAAAATTTGACACCCACAGACTTTAATGCCAGCAGGACATTTTTGGCAAAGCGAAATGGGTCAAATTCACCCATCTCTGATTAAGAACAGGCCCAGGCTTGAAGCAGTTCTTGACAACAATGTCCCGTAATCATACACAGATGATAGACTATCAGTTGTCCCCTAGTTTATTCCAAGCCCCCACAACTGCTCGACCAAACTGGCTAAACACCTAGGGAAATGGCCAGAAATTGCATTTGTTTCTCATATAACATAAGCTACAGTAATAACATTTCTGTCTACAGTCTTTAGCAGAGAAGATAATCCAAAGAAGTAAATATCAGACAATGGACCACAGTTTGTGTTATCTTAGTTTGACATTTTTCTGAGACAGAGGAATATTGTGCATAGAAAATCTGAAGTATTACCCACAAGCAAATGGAGAAATCGAGCGATTCAACCAAAGTCTAAAAGAAGCACTACAGACAGCAAACCTTACTGGGAAATCTTGGAAAGAAACATAGTTCCTACATAACTACAGAGCAACGTGCCATGCAACAACCCAATCATCTCTAGCTGAATTATTACATGGCAGACAGATGCGAACTAAGTTACTGTACATGTTGGAAACGTCCACCAAATAATGTTCCTACAAAATCATCTACAGCGAACATTGTCGAACATCAACAAGCCAAATGCAAGGCTTATACTGGCAGAAAACGTGGTGCAAGAGAAGTGGATCTTCAGTCAAAAACCAGGACTGCTGAAAAAAGGAATTTACTACACCACTTAAAGTGAGACGCCAGCGAGGACCATACATATATGAACTGCCTGATGGACGCATATGGAATGCAAGTCGTCTTGCTCCTGCTAGATATGACTTTGGAGATGTTCCATTTCATGAAGGTCATTTTCCTACTCCTGATGCCAACTGCAATAGGCCTGAAGAAAGTGAACCTATGAGGTGTACTGAGGGAATCAGAAAACTACCTGCGTGTACCAAGGACTATGTATTGTATAGAATGCATTATATTGCTTATACTCTGCTCATCCTCGGCTACCAAAACATGACCAGGGGCGATCTGCCAATGAAGCTAGTTGAGACACTCGCCTCAGGCAGCATGGCCCCCCTGGTTACCAGGGTCGGCCAAAATGCCGCTCCTGGTAACTAAGAGCTGAATTTCTGGTTTCAATCAGCACCGTGGACCCCCGGGGGGGCGGCAAATTCAAGGCCGCCTCGTGCGGCGAAGTGGCTGGGATCACCCCTGAACATAACAGTTCTGTTATGTTAGACATTCAATCACTCCAGCCTTTATACATTACATATTTGGCTAACTATATTGAAAATGTTTTTATTTTGCACTACCTATCTATTTACCCAATTTTTATTTTTATACTGAACAATTCCTTTAATAGTTCAGACTTTTGAAGGCAATCCTGTTTATTACATTTTTTATGACATTCCGGTGTACAGGATATGATGTCACCGACATCAGATTGAGGAAGATGTAGCTTCTTTTCAGCAGTTCACCCGGGCTAAGGTGACAAATTAAACTCTGGCGAAAGAGGTAACATTAAGTAAATTCCGCACTTTAGTTTTAATCTGTGGAACAATGACCATTTGCCAGAGCAAAAAATTGCCTGGTGATAGAGTGCGAATAAATGCTAGCAACAGTCTCTTTCACTAGTGAATTGTCATCTAGGCCTGTTAGTGAATTAACAATGTCTCCGCAGATTGGATTTCTGGCTAATTTTCGCTAGCAATGGCCAATTCGCCCTTTAGTGAATCAGCCACATAATATGTAAACACTGACATACTATAGCCATGTTTATCTCCTATTCCCTCATTTCAGACACTGGCATTGGTCAGCTCCTTGCTTGTAAGTCTATTTCTTGTTATTTGGTTGATCATTTGATGGCATTTAAAATTTGCAAGTGTTTCAGGGGCAAATCTTAGGTTAATTTCATAGACTTGCTTGCAGGATGGTACTAAGGATGTCACCTAAATGTTTGTGAAGCTTCTCATTCAGCCAGGTCATGGTATATCTGTAGTAATACGTCATATAACCTGGACTTGCTGTGTTTTTCTTGAATTTTCTCAATTCAGAGAGCCAATCGGATGACTGGTGAAACTTCTTAAAAAAACACAGCAAGTCCAGGTGATTTGACTTATTACTACAGATAGGTCACCTAAACTAGTTCAGAAACTATTTCCTGTGCTCAATATTTTTTTCCAAAGAAGATTATCTGTTTCCTAAAAAGCTGGTGAAAGATACAGTTTGAAAAAGAAAGGCAGTCACCTTGTCAGAATGTTTAAGGTGTTAGCTATGAAATAGGCAATCAAAACTTTTCACATGGAAAAGGATGGTTGTGATGTTCAAGATTAAGTTGGAAAGCAATTTATACTTTATGTTGTTATATAGTATGGGTGATTCAAAATGGATTTAAGGCCATCACAATCCATCTCCAACAACTTGTGCAATCCAATTTTAACTATATCGATAACTTCCAGGACAGATGTTTTGTTTTTGAGTGTAAAATGATATACAGTACATTGCCTTATCAAATCCTTCTCTTATAATCAATGTATTTTTGTTGATAAACTTTATACTGGTGATTTTATATTTCATAATAACAGATTTTGAGTATTTTGACAAAAATCTGTTATACACAACATCAAATACTGGTTTGCTGTCTTGTGACACCCCAAACATGCAATTAGTAAGTTAAGAACAATAGCATTCATATTTTTTCTTCATTCTATACTAAAGATTAATCATTGTTTAAAACATTTACAGTATCTAATAACCTTAACCATCTCTTTTGAATATTTTAACATTTAAACCCTCCATCCGTCTAATCTGAGCACTGCAGAAGTCAGTCTTAAACCAAGTACAAGCATACATGTCCAATGCTTCTTCAAGGTGGAAATACACACACCAATATTTTTGTAAGAAACATAGTATGATATTCAGTGCATGTATGGTGGGAGACAAGGCAAAGCCTTGCCTACTGGTCACCTTGTTGATCAGACAGAATGGAAAATTTCTATTGGGCACTTATGAAGGTGCCCAAACCTCAATCAATTTCCAAGGCAACACCCACTGTTTATTTCTACTGTTGATGCTGTAAAAATGGCGCATTTGTCTCCTTTTGTTTCAACAATGCTATGAGGCAACTTTGGGCTGTGAGTGCATTGCCACAGGTGATTTTTCATTATAGCAGGCAGAAGGCAGGGGAAAGGCAGTTGGGGACATTGTCACCCAGACGAAGAGGTGATTAGTTGCCAGGTGACTAAATCTGCCCTGTGCCCCTGCCCTTAGATTGCAACCTCTATTGGAAGTGGGAATGATGTGATAGAGAAACTATTCGTAAAGTGACTTGATTGTAGTTGAAAGTAACTAAGGGTAAAATGGGACAGGAGTAGTGATGAGCAAAATGTTTCACCAGGTTTTCCTGTGAAAAAGACACCTATAGACTCCAATGGGTGAAACAAATTGTTAAGCTTCAAAATAAAATTTGTCATACATAGGCTTTTGGAGGACATAGGTGAATTTAAAAACAATTTGGATCATCAGCTAGAATCAGAAGGTTGTAACAAAAAGTTCACAAAGCTAGAACATTAAACAAACACTGTACTATGAATCCTTATTAAAAAGTACTATTGCAATTGAGTAGTAAACGGAAAACATATCCCTAATTACCAGGAAAACAAAACACAACTAAGTCAGAGCGCATTGATATAGGATGCAAACCAAATACACAACAGGGCAGATTTACTGAATTCACATGAATGATTCGAAATTCGATCAAATTTTCAAAAAGATTCAAATTCGAATTTTCGAATATTTTTGAAGGCCACCTCGACCATCGAATTTTGAATTAGATTGAATAGAATGATTCGAATAATTTCTATTTGAAATTCTATTTGAATATTCGTCAGTCGAATTACTTGCCCTTTAAATTTGCATTCGACTGCCTAGTTCGCCAGATTAAACCTACCGAATTGCTATTAAACCCTATGGGAAGCTCCCATAAAGTTGTTTTAGCATTTTTAGATCAAATAAAAATAATTTGATTGAATGGTTAAAAATGTTAGAATCGTTCGATTCGAACAAATTAATCGTTCAAATGAAATTTTTTCATTTGATTGTTCAATCGATCGAATTGCCGTAGTAAACTTCAAATTCGATATTCGAATTCTTAGGTTTCAAATTAGACCACAATTCAATTGGTCGAATTTGAGGGTAAATTCACCCTCGAATTCAACCAATAGTGAATCTGCCCCAACATGTTTGGAATCAAAGGAAGAAAAAACACATCACATACATGTATGTAACATGCAATTTATATGTGTTGGTTCTGTTACAATGAACTTTTTAACCAGAAAAATATATTTTCCTTCAATATAAATGTATCTACAGTATAGCACACAGATCATCAGGATCAGTTTCATCGTCCTTGTTTTACTGCAGTTGTACATAATTCAATAGGTTTAAAATATTTGGTGCTGGCAAACCAAGCTGTTGGTAAACAATTTTTTATCTGTTAAACTGCAGGTGAATAGTGAATAATATTACACATCAAAACAAAAGCAGAAAAGCTTTTTTTTGTGTTAAATAAAAAGCATTTTATATCTTGTGACAATTCCCCTTTAAAGTAAGCTTCAATCCACATATCTTCCAACAATGAAACATTTCATGTAAAGCAAGTGTCAAAACATGACACATGATGAGGTTTGAAAAGCACTAAGCTTTGTCCTAAAGTATATGAGTTAACAACAGGCACAAAAAGAAAACATTTTATGCATAAAGTATAATAGATATCACTGACACTGTCCCTGGATTGAAGGGAAATGATGGAAGATGTGCAATGAATAAAGACAAGTATAGCTGTTTAATTCTATCTCTATGAGATAATACAAATAACATAGGCATGTAGAGAATGTGGATATTCATTCTTCAGTGAAATGACATTTTGTTTTTACAGTATAAAGTCAGATATACTAAAAATCTGAAAAAAATGTAGACTTGCATTTAAGGCAATTGCTTCTATTCTAATAATGTTGAGATTTCTTTCATGCATCCATTAAGAAACCCAATTTATAAATATGGAAAACAGTCTCATATGCAGAAAAAAAATATAGGACACACAAAAAAAGGTTCCTGGGCAGAGAAAAATAAAAAACAATGTTTTGACTTTTCATGTGACTTTTGTGCTCAGTGAGCTTTCCTGATGACTGTGGTGGTAAGCTACATATTGCAGTACAGACCTGATACCTGATAAATGAAAACACCATACCAAACTGTTGTAATTATTTTAAAAAAATGTGTTTACTCAGGGGTAGAGTTTTTGAGATGTAATTACAAGGGGTACTAATTCACAAGAAGAGAGGGTCATTCTTCCTCTTACAAAGTGCTGGTAAGGCCATTTAGAATATACCGAGCAGTTTTCATCTCCAGTGCTAAAATGGTACAGATGCAGCCACTGGGATTTGTGAGATAAATGCATCGTGACTCAGGACTAATTGTAGAAACTGTGTTATCTAAAGTCATCTTAAATCATTTAATGCATTTAACCTTTTCATTAGCATACCAAAGCACCATTGTTTTCAATGGTGAACTCTTTAATTAGATGGGATGCTGTGACACAATATTCTGTGCTAAGTGGGATAAATGGCATAGATGAGTTGTTTTTCTGTGTCAAATGCACAATCCAAAGTGGCTTCATCTGTATATTGTTGAATTAGAATTAGATCCCATTCTCAGCCTCAAAACTATACGCCAGTTAGTCTGACATCAGTGGTAGGAAAGCAGGAGGAAAAAATAGAGGACACACAAAAAAGGTTCCAGTTCAGAGAAAAATAAAAAAATGTTTTGACTTTTTCTGTGACTTGTGTGCACAGTGAGCTTTTCTTTACCTGATGACTGGGGATGGTAAGCTAAATATTGTAGTATAGACCTGATACCTGAAAAATGAAAAACTCCATACCAAACTGTTGTAATTATTTAAAAAAATGTCTTCACTTAGGGGTAGAGTTTTTGAGATGTAATTACAAGGGGTACTAATTCACTGGGTAGCAAACTGGAAAATGAGGTTCAATGTTGATAAATGCAAGGTTAAGCACTTTGACAAAAATAATATAAATGCAAGTTATACACTAAATGGCAGTGAGTTTCCATAAATGAGAAGGATCTAGGGATTAGTGTAGATAAGATGTTGTCTAATTCTGGGCAGTGTCCCTACTAAATGGAAGACTTAAATTATGAGGGTAGACTGTCCAGGTTGGGGTTGTTTTCTTTGGAAAAAAGGAGCTTGCGAGGGGCATGATTACACTTTACAAATACATTAGAGGAAATTATAGACAAAAGAGGATCACCGCACCAGAGGCCCCCCCGACTAGAAGAAAAAGACTTTCATTTGAAGGTGGTTCTTCATAGTGAGGACAGTGAGGTTGTGGAATGCACTGCCAGGTGATGACTGATTCTGATAATGCTTTCAACAGAGAATTCAACCTGTATCTGTAAAAAAAAACCCTCCCCTGTATAGGCCCCCCTCCCTCCTCCTCCCTGGTCTACCTGCCCCCCCTGGGCAAATGCCACTAATTTTTTACTGACCTCTCCTTCCAGGTCCTGTCCAGCGGAGTTCACAGGTGCCATCTTCTCTCGATCGATCTGCTTTCTGTATTGACCGGCGTTTTTGGACGCATGCACAGTAGGAGGAATCTGCCAGTGCAGAGCTCCTTTGTGACTTTTGGGCGCATACACATTAGCTCCGTACCGGCAGATTCAGTGCATGCACCTGAAAGTAACAAACTTTCTGATCTTATTATATGAATAAATACAAAAATGAATACATTGCCTTTAGGGTCTCTTACATTTAAA
>CM044436.1:73510460-73527700 GCA_024363595.1 Xenopus borealis
GGTGCTGAAACTGACACAATCCTGACTCCAAAGATATTCAGCATGATTGCTTTCAATATTCAGCAAA
Source organism: Xenopus borealis (assembly GCA_024363595.1). NCBI lineage: Eukaryota > Metazoa > Chordata > Amphibia > Anura > Pipidae > Xenopus > Xenopus borealis. Next base: position 73,510,528 of record CM044436.1, read on the forward strand.
GGGCATCTGCATGTATTTGAATACATTCGATGCAATTGCCTCAGATGCACGTCCCCATCTTGGCCACAGTTATGATAGGGAAAAAAAATGTTGTCTTATGGGTAAAAAAAGACCTGCATTTGAAATCACACTTTGCACATTGCACTTGCAGTCATAAATGATCCTTTCTGTATCAGAGATACACACAAACTGCCAGTATTTTATGTGTCTTTCTTCAAACTACCAAACTGTAAATATAAGCAAAAAAGCAGGTTGGTCCGGGGTTGAATTTTCGGTTGAAATGTACTTAATGGCTATTAATGTTCTATGCTTGATACCGAAAACTCACAAACTTTTATGTGACACCCTAAAAATAAGATGACTTCAGAAAATCTACATTTGTAAAGTAAACGTTCAAATTAATCAAATATTTACTCCAAACTGCATACATATACATACTTGATAAAACATCATAGACATGAATGCTAAGGATCGCAAGAACAATTTGATTACCAGTGTGTATTGGATTAAAAAAATTATATATATTTTATTTTATTGGGAGTATTTTTTTCCCCCAAACACATAAGCATCCCTGTTACCCTGTTTTCATCTGTATTCCCTTGGACATTGTCCCTGGCATGGGAAAAAAACTCAGTCTTGAACATAAGCAGACCTCTGTATACTATTGCATTTATTACCTCTCAAATGGAAATACTTTCTTAATTGCTACTATGATTTAATGAAATACAATGTTTTATGTATAAATCCACAACATATTAGAGGGAAATACCAATCTGGGTCTTGTATTAAACAGTTTGATTTTATTTTTAGCCATTCTTGAATCCAGAGGGAAGAAGTAAATCAGATATAGTGCTTCTAAACCGATGGCAAGCCCAAAATTATGACAAACAGCGTGGGGATATTATGTCTTTAGTGCAAGTGAAACTTTATGAATACAAGTTCTATCTTCAGAATAGTATTTCTGATTTCTGTCCTAACTATGTTGGGTTCTAAATGTTCCTCTATTAGACTGGAAAAATACCCATGCTTGTTGGTAATATACGGGATAATTTTGACTGTTAAAGGGGTTGTTCACCTTTGAGTTAACTTTTAATATAATGTAGAGAGTGATATTCTGAGACAATTTGCATTTGGTTTTCATTTTTTATTGCATGTGGTTTTATAGTTATTTAGCTTTTTATTCAGCAGCTCTTTAGTTTGCAGTGTCAGCAATTTGGTTTCTAGGGTACAAATTACCTTAGCAACCCTGCATTGATTTGAATAAGAAACTGGAATATGAATAGGAGATGGACTGAATAGAAGAAGTAATAAAAAGTGGCAATGACATACATTTGTAGCCTTACAGAGCATTTGTTTTTTAGATGGTGTCAGTGACCCCCATTTGAAAACTGCAAAGAAACAGAAGAAAATTGCAAATCATTAAAAAACTATGAAAAATAAATAATGAAGACCAACTGAAAAGTTTCTTAGAATTGTCCCTTCTACAATATACTAAAAGTTAACTTGAAGGTGAACCACCCTTTTAAAGCATCAAAAATTAAATTTTCAATTCTCCTATGCTAGTGGATGGATTGACCCAACCCTGACAGCTGCAAAAAACTGTTTAGCAGAGTTGATTGGGTGATGTAAGAGGAGCTATTGAAAATACATTGCCTATATAATATCTTATATAGGCAATGTATTTTCAATATATAATATCTTATACACAGAATTCCTTGCAGCACTAACTTGATATGCATGCATTAAATCGCAATCGTAAATCCTCATTTGGCTGTGCTACTGTATACATTAGAATTTGTCAAATATGGCAAAAGAAGCCTACATTTTTGTATGAGACCTTTGGCATAGCATTAATGCATTACAAAAAAAGGGCTATTTTTGCAGTTTACATTTGTTAATGTAAAAAAGTTTGCTTGTATACTTGTTGCATTGTATATGGTTTTTCGTTAACATTGTTTTTTAACCTACCTTTTCATATTTGTACTTGATTTTGTTGTATGGTATGCTTGTATCCTTTCCTGTCTGAACTGAAAAAAGAATAGTTTTTTTACTGCTGGTAATATTTTTCATAAATTATCAATTCTGTACACATGGTGTTTTAGAAATCTTTATATTGTTATTCCAAAGAGTATTATTTCTATTTCTTGTGAATTCATGTGTAGCTTAACTTAATATTTGTTGTGAAGCAAATTCAACCAGAATGTGCTTTTGCTGTTAGCTTTTAGCAAATGTAAAGATGATAGAAAAATACATTTGCCCTGTTGCATTATGTGGTCTAAGGTCAGCACCATAAGATGGCACTGTTATACAATAGAACTGAATAGAACAGAATAGAAAAGCTTTAGAAAGACAATGTCAAAACATGGTCAGTGTCAGTGATGCACAATACCTTAATATTGGGTTATACTTTTAAGGGCATTTCATTTATGTCTTCAGTACAGGCTGTAGAGCGCATTGCGACAATTCTTAAAATATGTATCTTGTACAGTATTTGCAAAAGAACATCCTGTATGCACTATATAATCAGTGTTTCTTCTTTTTTTATTTATTTAATACATTTCAACATTTTGGCTCTTGCTCGGGAACTGAAAAAAAAGCTGTAACATATTGGCAAATTGGCCAAGTTAAGGTGTTACTGGCGTTAAAATTTTCTTTTCAAAATATTAATCTACATTAAATGTTATCTATAGGTCACGTTGATCATTTTTCACTGACAGGTCTGCTTTTGTAAGTAATTGTTACTTGAAGTTCCTTAACCTGACTGTTTTTCCAGCCTGAATGTCCCATCTCAACATGTCAGAGTTTCTAATGCTAACCAACTACTGCTGCACAAATATGGCAGCCCCCTCATAGAGGAACATGGGGCTAAGAAAGGTAATGTAAAACCATCTGGAGAATACTTTTATGACAAAATTATAAATAGTATACAAAGACAATATTATGATAGATATATGAAAAGGTTATTTTCTGGTATCAGTATCTCTTTAACCTAGAATTCCTTGTTCTTTAAAGTTGAACAAAACCCAAAAAGGAATTGATGCAAATACTCAGGGTACCTCTCTAAACATTTATGCTGTTTAAATTCATTTTCTATTTTTATTTGTGTCTGAGATACTATATTTACATTTTTAGATTGCAGTAGGCTTTAAGAGCAATCCTGGCAGTACATGGATGGATGGAGTCCCTGACACCCTGGGCATTTTAAAAGCATTTGTGCTAAAGCCTGCCTAGCAATAAAAAACATTTAGGACTATGCTAATATCTCAGAAACCACTTAAAATAGAAAATGTATGTAAATTGCAAAAGTGCTCAGAGGACCACACTGAATAAGTATATACTAATTCATTTTGGGGGGTATAGATCACCTTTATATAAAACCTTTCTCACTTTCTCAGGCTTGTTGTCTACTGTCTATTCCCTGTTTTCCTCAACAGTGTATGATGGAGCTATATAGAGTAGCAACTGCCAATGCTAAAAATGACAAGGAATTCTGTTATAAATAAAAGTATAAGAAGGGACACTATTATTTCAGAAATATACGTCGTCGTTCGTATAAACATATACTAAATAGGGTAGATTTGAAATCATGTTGAAAATAAATAGAAAATTTTGTAAGCTGCACATTATATGCATTTTATAATTAAAATAACTTTACATACAATGTATATTTCATTTAGAGCTCTTAACATTAGTAAGTGCATAGTCATAGTACTGTACATCGTAAATCTTGTTGTCTGCAACATTTCATAAAATGCATCTGTCACTTGTTTGTGTAGTTATAGGTTAAACATAAGGGCTATAGGGTGGTACTGCAGGGCTTCTTAATAGTAATATTGCATTAGAAGTCATTGGATCTTAAAAGACTTGCTCTGTCACATTTCAACTTTTCTGTGGTTCAGAACAGTGTAGATATTTTTAAACTCAAAACTTCAAACTCACTGTAGGAAGCAGTGATTTGTTTTTTCCAAAGGAAATTGGCTTTTGGTGAAAGAAAAATAAAACATGCTAGTAGTAAACCATGAAATTCATTGTACTTTGCAGAAACCAACCTGGTTAGTGTGAGATGGGCTAAAAGGATCCAAAAAGACATACACAATGTAAGACATGCAGTGTAAAGCCTTCTGAAAACAGAATGTATTTACATGTCTCATGCTACACATATAACACTACCTAAATACCTAAATACCAAAAATTAGATTTTAACTCTTGCATAAGGCATTATGGGTGGAGACATGCTAATCACTCCTTTGTCCCTGTGGCCAATGATGCATACAGAAACGCTGGTTTTATAGCACAGATACAGCCTAATATTTCAGAGCCATATATCCAAACTTACATGACAGCCTGTTTCGATCATGTTAGATTACTTTCTGTGCTATAAAACCAGTGGATCTGGATGCATAGTTAATATGATGTAGAGAGTTTTTTATTATTTTTGGTTTCTGAATTATTTTGCTTGAATATAAAGATAAATAATAGAAAGTACAGATGCAGTGACTTGGATTTGTAAGTTAAATGTGTCGTGACTCAGGGCTAATTGAAGAAACTGTGTTATCCAAAGTTTTCTTAACTCATTTAATGCATTTAACCTTTTCATTAGCATACCAAAGCACCATTGTTTTCAATGGTGAACTCTTTAATTGGATGGGATGCTGTGACACAATATTCTGTGCTAAGTGGGATAAATGGGATAGATGAGTTAAGTCAAGACGCATTTAACACACAAATCCAAGTGACTGCATCTGCAGCAATACCAATAAATATGTAGCCTTACAGAGCTTTTGTTTTTTAGTTGGTTCAGTGACCCCCTATTTGAAAGCTAAAGTTAGGCATATAATTTAAAAAACGATAAAAAAATAAATAATAAAGACCAATTAAAAAGTTGCTTAGATTTAGCCATTCTATAACATACTAAACGTTAACTTATAGGTTAACCGCCCCTTGCTATTGACATCCAGTTGCTGAAAGATCACCAGTGATGTTTCTCTACACTGTTTCACACATAATTATAAACAGGCTCCCTATTGTACAAGTATACCGAATTACCCAGCTGCCAACCAGAGCTAAGACCAATGGCATTATCTTTTTTTGCTTGGTGCTTCTACAAGTTTTATTCTATGCTGAATGTTAAATCAATTTTTGCTTTGACAAATATCCCTTTCCTTTTTCAATACGCATTCTTAAAATGATATATTGCTATTATTCAGTGGTTTGCAATTTGGCCAAGGTTAGTTTGACTCTGGGGCAAACATATGTTAGAATTTGTTATTACTCTTGTTTCTTATATGTGGTTCAAGACGTGCTGTGAATCCACTTCAGGTTACAAGAGGAATTACCTGCTTCCCAAGTTTCTGCATTGAGTGTTTGTGGTCCCTCTTGATTTCCACTTCAGCACAGGTTGAGATAATAATATGACTGGAGCAAGTTACACTGACCTTGTCTGCTTTTGTTAAGCTGTTTCATATGCAGAGCTGCAGAGGTGGCTGCCAACAGAACAGAATTTTAGGAATCAGTTGAAAATGTTCTTTTGTTTTGTTTTTCATGGTTTTCAATTTCTTCAATTACTTTGCTGTGTTGTGAAAATACTATGTGCATCAACTAATAATCCATGAATATCATAACTGTTCCACAGAGTATTTTGGGGTGGGAAGCTACAGTTGTAGATTTAAAGCTTTTATATATAATGCATAAATCTAAAAATCTATCTAAAATAAAGGGTGTTTCAGTAAGGAGACATATAAAGTGGCATCATGCCTAAACACTTGCTTTGGCATCTTTGTGTGGCTAAGAAAACTCTGGCATGCTGAACAGCTCTTGTAAGTCAAATTACCTATACTTTTTTTTACAATCAGTCTGACATTCTGTGCCTATACCGTTTACTCTGTGTGTAAGCGATGGAGACTGGAAATCAGACGCATAGTATCAGTCATCTTTGGCGTATACATCAAGCTGTTCAATTTTACAATGCTCAATCAAATTGGGTTATTAGGTAAATTATATTGCAGCTTACCTTTTGAGCAATGGATTGCCCAATACTGATTCACAGTCATCACTACAGGTTTGCATCTTTAACTGATAGTATTGCAGCTGTTCTGTACTCTACCAAATCCACTACTCTTTGAAGGTATAATTTGCAAGTAACCATTTTCAAAGGAAACATCTGATTAATAGCTATGGGTTACTATTTATGGGCATGCACATTTTATTAAATTCCTGCATTAGTGAATTAATATTTAGGAATTCTTTGGCCACTGGGCCTGACATATGCCACCCATGGTTAATAAGGATAAAAGGCAACTCGTTTGGGATGTCCTATAAAACCTGCCCATTTTTATGGAGTGAAAAAAGGTTGAATTATATTAAGAGGATATTATAACATTGGCCACACAATACTTATTTTCTAAATTTAAAGGGATACTGTTGTGGGAATTTTTTTTTTTCAAAATAAATGAGTTAATAGTGCTGCTCCAGTAGAATTCTGACTTGAAATCCATTTCTCAAAAGAGCAAGCAGATTTTTTTAATATTTCATTTTGAAATCTGACATGGGGCTAGACATATTGTCATTTTCCCAGCTGCCCCAAGTCATGTGACTTGTGCTGTGATAAACTTGAAACAATTTTTACTGCAATTTGGAGTGTTATCACCCCCACCCCCAGCAGCCTAATAACAGAACAATAGGAAGGTAACCAGATAGCTCCCTAACACAAGATAACAGCTGCCTGGTAGATATAAGAACAGCACTCAATAGAAAAAACCCATGTCCCACTGCCTTCCATTCAGTTACATTCAGAAGGAAAAACAAGAAAGCAGTTCCTTCCTAAAGTGCTGGCACAAGTCACATGACCAGGGGCAGCTAGGAAATCGACAAAATGTCTAGCCCCATGTCAGATTTCAGAACTGAATATTAAAAAATCTGTTTGCTCTTTTGAGAAAAGGATTTCAGTGCAGAATTCTACTGGAGCAGCACTATTAACTGATGCATTTTGAAAAAAAACATGTTTTCCCATGACCGTATCCCTTTAGTTCCTTTTTTTAAAATGGACATGTTCATTCTTGAAAAACAAGTCAGTTCCCTCAAAACACTGCCCAGATATAACTGAACCTAAGCACTTGAAATAAGAATGCTTTTATGGTACATTTAATTTGAGAAAAACAAATACAAATTCCAGTTAACATGCTCAATGTGCAAATCAAATTGCCTTTGTGCCCTTTAGTAATGTACAGAAGGTATCCAGCACTTCAATTGGCAGAAACTTACTTTCAGGGGTTCACCTTCACATCCTTTTCATAAAATCCAAAATGATTTGCAGCACTCCCTTGTAATAGTAAAACCGCCTTTATTATAGCATAATTTATGGCACAGCAACATTTCTAACCTCCTGGTCCTTTCTCAAGCTGACAAAGTATTAAAACCACAGGTTTTTTAACTTCCTTAAATACCTTCTACACCAAAAGCCCTCTAGTGGTTAAAATGTATCAAAAGTGATTGCTTTCACACAACATTATTACAAAGTAGCATTGTCACAAAATGAATCGACTTTAGTAGCCACTAGAAAGCAAACACAATGAATATCTAATTAAAACCCTTAAAAATTACAAAGACTACAAAGTTAAAATAACAAAAAAAAATTTATAACAGAGAGTATAATTCATATTCCTTGTTTAGACCTCCAGGCATAAGGGTACCAAGTTTTTTAATCCATCTAGCCTCACATTTTAATAGCTAGCTGACTCTATCACCCCCCCTCCTGGACCTATGAATTTGTTGTAAAATTTGGAATCGCAATTGTGAAACCGAATGTCCTGCATCAACAAAATGACTTGCTACTGGATTCTGTCTGTCTCTCTTTATATCCGATTTATGCTCTCCTCTTCTTTCCTTTGCTTGTCTAGTAGTCTGTCCAACGTACATAAGTCCACAAGGACATTTTATTGCATAAACTACAAATAATGATAGACAAGTATAATATTCTTGATATTTATTCTGTTTGCTTTCTAGTGGCTACTAAAGAAAATACAAGTGAAGCAACAAAAGCTAAGTTAGCTTTATAGTACACAAGCAGTTTGTTACATAAGTCGATTCATTTTGTGACAATGCTACTTTGTAATAATGTTGTGTGAAAGCAATCACTTTTGATACATTTTAACCACTAGAGGGCTTTTGTTGTAGACCAGTGGTTCTCAACCTGGGGGTCGAGTGGTTCTCAACCTGGGGGTCGGGACCCCTTTGGGGGTCGAATTATCCTTTCACAGGGGTCCCTTAAGGGGTTCCAGGAGCAGGTTCATCTCTCTCCCCACTAGCCCTGGGGCAAGGTTGTAGTTATCCGGGTGTTGGTGCTGGGAGTTATAGTTCAGTAACCTGTATAGGGAAGCCAGTTGCACTACAACTTTCTATATCCCCTTAGTAGGGACTGCCATACAGCTCTCCTTGCCCATTTAAAATTTGTAAAATTAACATGGTAATTTGGGTGTGGATACAAAATGGGTGTGACAACTTTTTTTGCTGCACTATGCACGGAAAACAAACCTTTATGCAGCCACGCGGTCTCCTGTACTTTCCTAACAATCCGCTCTTGGCTGGCAACGAAAATATTTTAATATTTTATGGTTGTGGGTCACCACAACATGAGGAACTGTATTAAAGGGTCGCAGCATTAGGAAGCTTGAGAACCACTGTTGTAGACGGTATTTAAAGAAGTTAAAAAACCTGTGGTTTTAATACTTTGTCAGCTTGAGAAAGGACCAGGAGGTCAGAAATGTTGCTGTGCCATAAATTATGCTATAATAAAGGTGGTTTTACTATTTCAAGGGAGTGCTGCAAATCATTTTGTATTGTATGCCTTTTAGTAATGCTAAGATTATCTTGCACAGTTAAATTAGTACTCAATACTACTAGCCTACTTAATCTGAGATTCTAATGAAAAACCCAGCAATGCTGGTCAAAACTCAGTTTTAGCCAGGTGTAGCCTCTAAATTCACTTGATGCAACCACCACACACATTTAAGATACTTCTAAAAATGCTGAATGAAAATGAGCATTCTGCAATCCTTCTGATCTACCATTTGTCAAAAATGGTGCCATAAATATGGCATTAAACTTGAGTGTTAATCAAAGTGAAAATTTGAATAAAATTTAACATTTTTAAGTAATTTTTGGGTACTTCGACTATTGAACAGACCAAAGTTTGATTCGAATTGAAAATAATTTGATTCAAATTAAAAAATTCAACCATTATGAAAAGTACTGTCTCTTTAAAAAATTCCAATTCGGTCCTTCCCTGCTTTAAACCTGCCTATGGGGGAGACCTCCTGGAACCTTTCAGGACTGTTTTTGAAAATCTAAATTTTTTTGGTGAAAATTGTTCGAATCGTTCTAATCGAATGATTCTAGAAATCTTTTATTCGTTCGAAAATTGATCTATTTGATGGAAAACGGTCCATTTTTGATTGAAAGACACCTTTAAAAAATTTGATCGAATTTAGAAGTTTTTTTTTCACTTCGGAATTCGACCCTTGGTAGATGTGCCCCTTTATACACAGTTCCTTTCTGTAAATGTGCTAACACTAACATCCGAACTTAAACAGTAGTTGTTGACTAGTGATGGGCGAATTTATTTGCCAGGGGCGAATTCGCGGCGAATTCCCGCGATTTGCCACTGGCGAATAAATTCGCGAAACTCTTGTAAGAAACTCTTGAATTGACCTGTAAGGACCCAAATGCTCAGTTGTAGTTTCGGACCAAGGAGGTGACGTCAGGCAGATCAGGTTCAAAGTCCAAAAACAAGGCAAAGATCGGTACATGGCAGACAGGAACTCACAAGAAGCACAGCCAGGAACACAGCAAGTGGAACCTATACTCAGGCAGCGTCCTCAGGCCGTGGACTTCCTTAAATAAGCCGAATTTGGCACCAGGTGTGATGACGTCATGGTGCGCGCTCATTTAGATGCACGTATCCATTCTGACGCATGCGACCAAACTGGCGCAGGCGAGATGACAAAGGAAGTCCAGAAGAGGAAGGTCGAATGCCGCCATCTTGGACAGGATGCCGTGATGGATGAGTACCAATCCTTACATGACTTTTCCTATATGCAGTATTTTGTGAGCTTCTTTCAAATTCCTAAATATTGTATAAAATGTGTAATGATGCTCTTGTGAAACTGCATATGCAGAATACTAGGTTATATTAAATTTAGGGGCAGATAAACTAAGGTTCAAATAGTAAATTTGGGTTTGAATTTGCAAAAAAAAGATTTTGGTCAAAAAACAAATTATAATTAGAATGTGAGGATTTATCCCACCTCGACCCTGGAAACCATTCTAATTGAACTATTCCCCGCCTAAAACCTACTGAGCTCATGTAGAAGTCGGTGGCAGAGATCTGTTGAGGCTGTCATTCGAGTTTGTTTTTTGACAGAAAACTCAATTTGGATTCAATTAGAATGTTCATGTTGTCCCTATTCAAGTGCTTTTGAATTTATTAGAGTTAAAAAAAATTCACATAACTTAAAAATTTGACCTTTGATAAATAACCCCCTTAATGTGAATTTTGAATGTTTAGTTCACTATGAATATATAAAAGGTTTATCACGATTTTTGAATCTTTTTTAAATTGCTGGAGAATTTAACAGCTCAGCTTACAATGATAAAAGGGTCCAAAGTCAACATAAGGCAATTAATCTCTGAAAATCAAAGAATGTGTAGGCTTCCCTGTAACCTAACCAGCAATAACTCAAACCTCATTATCACCCGAGAATCGGTACTATTTAAAAAAAAAAAAAAAACATAAATAATAATAGATACCAATTTCAAATACAGGTATGGGATCACTAACTTCAAAATCCATCACACAGGAAACTCCAATTTATATGAAGGCCATTTAGACTTTTTAATAAAATAATTCAAATTTGTAAAAATGATTTCCTTCTCTGTAATAATAAAATAGTACATTGCACTTTATCCCAACTAAGATGTAATTAATACTTATTGAGGCAAACAGTCTAATTGGCTTTATTTAGGGGATGATTTATCAACCTTCGAATCTGCATTTTTGTCACAATTCAAATTTATTTGCACAAAAACTCACAAATTTGAATTATATTTTCAAACCTCCAATGACTGGTATTTATTAAGCACAAAAAAACCCTGAAAATTTTAAACGCAAAACTTAAGCATCTAAAAGCTTGCAAGTTCATGTTGAAATAAATAGGAATTGTCCTATGCAAAGTTCAGCACATTTTTTTAATTCAGGATTTTCAAGTATTTTTTGGGCATGTAAACTCACAAATTTCACGATTGTATTCAATCAAGTCTTCTCAAATCACACACCCATTTTTTTTTTTTTTTACAGAAACAGTTTGGTCAATATTGAATAATATTTCCTTAATTGATTCATAAATATTGTACTGTTTTGGCCTAGGGGAAAAGGTTTTACATGGGTTCACATGCCATGAATATTTCTAAACCATGCTCTTCTTATTGTATTATATACAATATATTCTAATTAATATTCAAAAATTTAGAGAAAAAGGGGATATTTTTTTTCCTTACAGGTAAAGTACCCTATATGCTTAAAATATATTTGGCTCTATCAATTTTTCATGTTAAATGGATCTGGTTAATGTTTTAATCTCTCCCTTCCTATGCATTCTTTGTGACATCAGTAACAAAGGAGCTTTAGATTGTTACCTCCACAGGGGCTGATGTGAGTGATGTATGGTCTTTGTAAAACCACTGCAAAATAGTTCAAAACTATATTAAAAAGTATACATACATTTTGCAGACATTGTTACATATATAAAAAATAGATTTTTAAACATTTAGGACTTTAATGCCCTTCTTTGATTTGGCATTATATGTTATTTATATTCAACCTTTATAAACCACCAGCCAGCAATTCATTTAGTATGGGTTTATAAGAACAGAAAGGTGACAGATGATTGTCAAGTGAATACATATGTCTTTGTTAGAATATAATGATGTTAACTCCCTTTATAGCTTGATGAATATGAGTGCTGTTTAAAGCTTCCATTGTTAATCACAATACAGAGTTGTAAAATCTGGCTTTGGTATCTTGCAAAGACAGATGTCCTGTTTTTTACTGTCTAATAAATCGAAAATGCCTCTTAATCTTCCTGACATGATGAAGTTTTAGTTTTAATGTACAGGTACATAGTCACAATATTTGTAAAATATTTTAATCAATTTATAATCCAAGAGTAAAAGTACTGGGTAGAACCTTTACAATCAGTGTTGATTTCTGTGACCTTCTTGGATATTGAGAGAAAACTGTTATATCTTTAAACTGGTCAGCATTGCTTACTCGGCTAAAGATACATTAAACCTTTTGTTCTCAAGGCAATTAGAGATTCTGCAAACTCTCTTTATGAATGTATAGATAGAGCTAGACAGCTTCTTAAAACCACCAGGCATTCAGAAATACATGAATTATAATAGTTAATGACTATTTTAACTAAATATTTTGCCATAGACGTTGCTAATGTAACATACTGTGCGAATGTGTCTGTGTATCTGTGTTGTTAGCTTTATATTGTTCTGCATCTGTCCAGCCAGGCATTTTATCTGATGTCTTATTTGACTCTGAACCTTAACCAGATCAGTGATGAGAAACTAAAGGATAAGTAGGAGGAATCTGTAAGGGCAATAGGTATTTTGCAGAAGATTAAGCTGATGGATTGGAAAGTGGAGGCAATTCCTTTTGTCTTCAATTTTTTGGTTATATGTTGTACCATGTGTTTGAACCTATCTGCCATCATTGCACAAAAAAGACATGTTTTTAGTTTACCAGGTGCCCTCAGTCATGTGATTTCAGTCATTCTTGCACTACAATTTGGAGTGATATCATACCCCCTCACCTTTCCCATCCAGCAGCCTATTAACACAAAAATGGGAAGGTAACAGCTCCATGGGTATATGAGAAAATCGCTCAATAGTAGACTCCTGCAACTCCTCCAGTTGCATTGAGTAGGAGAAACAATAGCTCACCTGAAGCAGTTATGTTTTGAAGTGCTGGCTTTTTCTGAAAGCACAGTATCAAACACAATTACTTGAGATGGCTGCCTAAACACCAATATTACAGCTAAAAAAATACACTTGTTTGATTGATATGAGGTACTGCCCAGGTGCAAATAGCCAAGTCTTTTTAAGTGAGTCTAACTGTGTTGGGAGGGTGGTATTTGTATCAATTTAAATTAAATTAAATTAAGCTGTGGTTGTCAGTTTTGCTCATGCAGTTCTTAGATTAACTAGTTTTAGAAACAACTCTTATCTTTTCACCTTTCAAGTTCTAAAAAAACTTTATACTGTCAATAAAAAGAAAGAGAGGGGCATGGCCTAAGGCTAGATGTGGACGTACATGTGCTGCTGGGCTCCTCTCCCTGAGCCACTGTTATTCTGCAACAGGCTATTCTATAACTGGTAAAAACAGCTCCAGAAGAAGTACTTTGGCAACCACTACCCCAGAGGGCACTCATGGGGCAAAATAGAGGGCAAAAAAGGGCATGCATGGCTGCAGCACAGCTGGGGAAAAAGCATGATGGCGCTGACTCTCTGCCTAGTGCTCGTTCCTCAACCTCTTAACAGGCAGACAATGAAACAACTCGGTTAGATATCCTGCAAGAGATCAGGGCATCAAATGAAGCAAGCGTGGCACTTATTAGTGCAAAACTGATTAAATTAAACTCGATCATTCCACAATTAAGCAAGACCTGCAAAAGTTAAGAGACAGGACTGCAGAAGCAGAATGGAGGGTGAGTGAGCTAGAGGATAAGTGTAACCTCTTACCGGAGCAGGATCGATAGATTCAACGGCATGCATGCAATAACTCTGCTAAGGCTGACGATCTCGCGTACCACCTCTATCGCAACAACCTACGGTATATGGGAGAGGGTCGAGGGAGATAACCCTGAAGCGTTTATAAAGCATGGCTGATGGAAGTGTTTGGGACAATCTCTCAAATGTGTTTGTGGTGGAGAGGGCCCACTGGATCCCAACTAGGCCGTCGGCTCCACCGAGAACCCTCATCGCAATACCATCCTCACACTGGTCAGTCGGCAACCATTTACATATATGCAGATTACTCGGTGGAGGTCCAGAAGCAGCAAAATTCTGGGAAACAAAGAAAAGGATGAGAGCATCCAAGCTTGACTACGAAATGTTGTACCCTGCCGTCTGCGTGTCATCGCTAATGGAACATCGCATTTCTGCACTTCCCCGAGGGAGGGCAACGCGTGGCTTGATGCAAATAATATTCCACCAGTGTAATACTCTTAAAGGTCCTGACCAGGCAAGTAATTGGGTCCCATTTGCTTAGTATAGTCACAAGCCAAACGAAGACCAAGTTGTTCTCACACTCTGCCTACTTTTAACTGAAGTAGCAAAGCTTCAATCCTCACGAGGGTTACTGCAATCCCTTGTAGACATCCAAAACAATGGTTAGAGGAGAGCTCTCCAAAAGCAGTTATGCTGTGAAAGAACATAATTCAGTGACTACATTGTACACAACATGTTTCGGGCCTTGCGTGCCCTTTTTCAAGTGTAAACTCTTACAGAACGTGCAGCCTTTTTAAACACACCCATTCCACCTCCACAGGTAGGTAATTAGTGTCCTCAGATGTGTCCATATTACACATTATGATCCATTACTGACCAATGTTCAAACTTAGTCCATTCATTGGAAAACAAGTCCTTTTCCTAAAAAGAATTAAAAGACATCGAATTTCAGTGTTGATTTGTGCTAAAAGGACACAATGTTCAAGTGTAACAAAACCTTATCTGGTTCATAGATACATTTAATGATACTTAAAAGCAATTAAAAATAAAGTATCAAGTCACTTTGCTTAAATATTCATATCCGAACTACATATTGTCCAGCATCCATATCATATTACACGCTCCTATGTGTGTAAGTTATAGATTGTAATATTTTACGTTAAAGCCAATCCATCTCTAACTACCTATCAAGAGCTAACCTTTCAAGGAAAATGATTAGTCACTCAAAAATAAGTAATAAAAAAACATTTCTTGTCCATTTAAGTTGATATTCAACACTTACTATCTTGTATCATCTTCTTAGTGCTACTTATGCTTTGATAATGTTTTCTTTCTATACAGAATTTTCTGTTAATTGTCAAACTAGAGACTTCAAGTAACCAGAAATGGCATTTAACAAAGCTTATTTTTTCAGCAAAATATTTTTTGTATATTGGAGATAGGCCAGCAGTTGTGGTACTTAACCAGTGCTGCTTTTATAAACCTGAAAACATGCCAGCTCAGTCTCGGAGTTCTCATTATGATAAATTACTAGTTACATCAAGCTAAGATTAAGTTCATGCAAAAGCTTTATCATGTGGAATGATCACTATATTGTCATGTTTTGAAATGATAGTCTCTTAATCTTTGAGGTTACAAATCTTTATGGTTCACACTACTCAAGCTTCAATAAACGTGGTAAATGTAATAACATATTCATTGTTTTGTTGTATGTGTACATGACTTTATTCCCTGAATATCTATATGCTGTGCCAATTTTTGCTTCTGTGTTTAGGAATGAGAGCCAAGATAATCTTACAATCTTAAACATTTCTGCCTATTCATAAATTTAGGCGTTATGTTGTTGTTTTTTCAGGGGGTGGGGGACTCATACAGACTCATAAAGGCACACATGAGGCAGATTTACTATTGGTCGAATGTGAGGGTGAATTTACCCTCGAATTTGAACAATCGAATTGTTGTCGAATTGAAATCCTTTGAAGGATTTTACCGCAATTCGATAAATTGAACAATCGATTAGAAATAATTTTTTATTCAAAAATAATTAAAACCAAATTAAAACCAATTCAAATCATTTGATCGAAGTGGTCTTCAAAAACATTCGAAAATTCAAATTCAAATCTTTTTGAAAATTCGATCGAATTTGGAATCCTTCATTTGAATTTGATAAATCTTCCCCTTAATGAGCACAATAAAAAAATGTAAACTTTTACCAAAAACATTTACAAAGAAATACTACTTGTAATGTATGTCTAACACCACTGTTCTGGAATTAACAGCTTCCTTGAGGATGTGTTTAAGGGTTCCATTTGCATAGTGTGCCTACACACACAACTAACTTTCATGTATACAGTGTTTATAAAAGAATTTTGTGCCTACTTGCAGGATTTACCTAGCCAGACATTAATTTTCATTTGTTTTGTTAAACCATTCTGCATGTCAGGGTACACAGTTTTTTTGTGCCTCATACACCAAAGACAGCACTCTGCCTCATGATACTAAACGTTATCTGTGCAGTTAGTATTTAGTGCATCAGAACTCCTGACGTATAATATTTTTCTAATGTAATAAAATGTTGTAGTTTACAGAGTTGACAGTGTGGCTTATTTAGGTGCTACTGGAAAACACAGGAGGCTGATAAACTTAGCAAATTCATTCATAAAAGGTTAATTAATTGAAATTATAAAGCAGTTTTTCAGACAATCCCCAATTAGTCCTTAAAGTAGGCATATTGTATTAAAAACATGTACTGTATTGTGCTTAAAAAAGTAGTGTTTAGGCTGATTAATTGAAATCTTTAGCAAAAACGCTCACCTCCTACTGCCTTCTTTCCTAGGCTGTACAGGGACAATAACTAGGCTTATAGGGAACTGAAGGCTATTTTTGCTTTTGTGACTGCAGGTCTGTAATTTGCTACCCCCTACTACTGTGCTTCTGGTGGGACCATTAGGACATGCCCACCTTCCAATAACCACGCAATTTTTATAGGTATTTATTTTTAGTCCAAAAAGGAAACCTGCACCAGATATTATCTATTTTTGAGATGTTTTTTTTTGTTATGCTACAGTATATGTTTCCTTTAACTGCAGAAGATGAAAAATATCAGTCTAATTCACTAAAGAGAGCAACTTCGCCATCGTCCGCTTCACTCACATCGCAACACTTCGCCAGGCGCAGATTTGCCAGGACAATGCTAATTCACTAAGATGTGAAGTTGTGCCCAGGGTGCTGAATGCTGGTGAAGTTGTGCTAGCGTTACTTCAGCAAGCAAAGGAAAGTTGCTATAGCTAATTTGCATGCGGCGGGAAATGAAGTTTGAATGTACGTATACAGTGGTGTGAAAAACTATTTGCCCCCTTCCTGATTTCTTATTCTTTTGCAT
>CM044436.1:73543846-73569021 GCA_024363595.1 Xenopus borealis
CCCATGTGTCACATAGTGAACTTACCCCCTGAGTGGGATCGCAGTAAGGAGTCCGTTCTCTTAGATCCCCGTCTTACATCGCCAGTGGACAGAGGTAACGCAGCCGTGTGTGTGCCACTCGTCGCGCCGGTACTTTACTCCGTGCGTAAACACTCCTTGTGAACTCCCCGCCTCATGACACGCCCCCTCACCACTAGCGTCATGGTAACCACGGCGCTAATGTCTCCGCTTCCGTCTATCGGGGGATCGCGGACAGCATTACATGCAGTGGTTACTACCACACTCTGCCTTCCTAATCGGTTAAGTGTATCAAGCGACAATCTCCCTCTTCGTCTGCGGTCATCAGGGGTTTCCCCCACAGTACTGCTGCACTACTCGGGGAATCATTGTATTTCTTTCCACATGCACTAGCTTGTCCGCTCATGTCCGGTGGGTGCCACATACCAGAAGTCGCACTATGAGATTTCTAGGTACCCTCTTAGTTTTAGGCCAACAACACCTCTCTGTCACTTACTTGCTGTCAGGGGAATTATCGCATCTACGACTCCGCTGTGCCCCCACTCAGGATGCAAGCACACCTAAAAACCAACACATAAAAATATGAAAAGGGTTAAAAACATTGTCTGCTTCTCATTCACATACTGTTAAAAAATGTATCAAGTCAATTTAATAAGCTCCCAAAATAGTTACACGTAAATGTTGCCAATTGAGTTGAACTTTGTATTGCTATGGTAGAAGCTATGCAATACCCATTCATTTTACTATAACCCATCTCGGTCCACATTACAATCCACATTATTAATAGAAAGCTGTCATCGGGAGGGTTTCATTTAATCCTTTCGGAACTAGTGTGTCCAATCTGAAGATCCACCTGGACTCTCGCTGTGTCAATAATATTTCCCTGTTCCCCCCTCTTATTGGAGCCGGTACGTGGTCAATGATCATATGCCTAAACTGCGGCAGGGTATGTTTGTACTTAAGCCAATGTCTCGCCACAGATTGGTCAGCTTTTCCTGTTGTCAGAGCACATCTGATAGCACTCCGGTGGTTGTTCATTCTTTCCCTATAGGAAGTAGAAGCTTTCCCCACATAATACAACCCACAGGGGCACCATGCCATGTATACCACGTGATCCATCGTGCATGTGACCCTATGTTTGATCAAAAATCTTGTTCCTGTCCTGGGGTGGGTAAAGTGCTGTCCCTGTAACATACCACTGCAGGTGCAGCAACCCGCACATTTAAAACACCCATTTTTTAAGGGGATCCTCAGCCATGTTGTATCATTCTTTGTCCCTCCTGGTAAATTTTTGGTCACCAAAATATCGCTCAAATTTCGGCCCTTCCTGTATGCCATCAATGGTTTATTGATATCCATAAAAGGTAGATTGCGATTGGCCTTGATTATCTCCCACCTCTCTGACACGGCCTTCTTTAGCTCCACCGTATTATCTGTCCATTCTGTGGAGAAGATGATATTCCCTGCTGGGTGGGTTTTATTCTCAGTTCGATGCAATAATGATTCCTGCGTCATCTTTTTCGCTCTCTCCAATTGTTCAGTCACTAAGTTTTCCGCATATCCTCTTGTCAGAAACTGATTGGCTAAAGCGGTGAGTTGCAGTTCCGCTGATGCTCTGTCCGAATTATTCCTAATGACTCATAGGAACTGGGAGTACAGGACCCCCTGGGACATGTGTGGGGGATGTTGTGTTCTGGCATTAATGAGGCTGTTTCTATCTGTGGGCTTGCTATACAGTGTTGTTCCCACCCCTTTACCATCTTTGTATATTGTGACATCCAGGAAATGGATGCGTTGTGTGTCAAAGTTCAATGTCAGTCTAATTGGTGAGTCTATACTGTTCAAGGCCACATGGAAATCCCTCAATTCTTTCTCTGTGCCTGTCCATATTAATAACAGGTCATCGATATAGCGTTTATATAGTCCTATATTCCCAGAGCCTAGAGGAAGCAGAATCTGATTTTCATATTGTTCCATAAAGATATTTGCAAATGACGGGGCCACATTGGACCCCATTGCCGTGCCTGCTAATTGCTGAAAATATTCCCCATTAAATATGAAATAATTGTGTGACAAGATCATATCCAGCAAGTCTGTCAAAAATTCCACCGGGGGCATCCCTACATGTACCCTAGTTAGGGCTTCCTTGCATGCTGCTAGTCCCAACTCGTGAGGGATCACCTTATACAAACTTGCCACATCCATTGTCACCAGCAAGCAATTCACGGGTAACTCAATGTCCTTCAAAGTCATTAATAAATGTGTCGTATCCCTTATGTAAGATTCCATTTGCTGTACAACTGGTTGTAGAAAATGGTCTAAATAGACCGCCACTGGTTGAAATAATGAACCCACTGCCGAAATTATTGGACGGCCAGGAGGTGCTGAGAGAGATTTGTGAATCTTCGGTAAGGTGTACAGCAAGGGAATCTTCGGATGTTCTGTCATTAAGAACTGACTCGTACTCTCATCTATCCATCTATCTGTCAAAGCCATTTGGATTAATGAATCCAACTGTTTTTTAAAGGCACCTGTGGGATCCCCTTTCAGTCTCTTATATGTATTTCCATCAGATAACTGTGTCTTAATTTCTGTTATATAGTATGACTTGTCTAGGAGGACAATGGCCCCTCCTTTGTCAGCTTGGCGAATAATTACATCCTGGTCTCTTTTCAGTGTACCTATTGCTCTCCTTTCGGCTTCAGTCAGGTTTGGGTGAAATTTTTTCTTAGTGCTACTGATCCTTCGCGTGTCATTAGTTAGTAGGTGGGTAAACGTGGAGATGGAGGGGGCCGTGTTTAAAGGATCGAACGTGCTCTTTTTCTTAAACAATCCTACTTTCCCTTGTGCTTTGTCTTTGTAAAAATCTTTCAACTTCAACTGTCTTTTAAACTTGTAAATATCTTTGTACGTCTCAAAAGGTTCAACCTTATGTGAGGGAACAAACTTAAGCCCTTTGTTTAATAGACTCCTCTCACCTGGTGTCAGCGTATGCTGTGATAAATTAACCACTAAGTCCTCTTCCTCCCTCTGCTTGGGGGCTTGTCTGATGTTCTTCTTACCTCCCCTTATGCCCCTCCCACCCCTCTTCCTGCCGTGTCTATAGGTGTCTGTGGTGTGCTGCCTAAAAAAGAGATTGGCTGACTAGTCTGGGCTCCCTGATCTGAGTCGGACGAATCTCCGGAACTATCGACCGTGTTAAATGGTTTATGCCTGCGGAACACCTTCCTACTCCTATCGTCAGAGATTCCCACTAGCCACCTATATACTTTCTTCTGTCGGTAGTCTTCTTTTACAGTCTGTAGTTTCCTCTCCTTAAAGTCAATAAGTTCTTGTTTATATTTGGCAAGATTGGAATCAATATTCTTGATCCAATCGACCGTTTTATCCTGTGTCAACACATTTCCATGTTGTGTCTCAAATTGTCCAATCTCCCCTTGTAAATTTCTAAGTTCTTTCCCAACAAAATCAACTACCAATAGTAACAAGTCTGCTGAGCATTTATTTAGTATTTTGCACCACTTGCTACAAAAATCTGCATTAGCCCTACCTAAAGTGGGAATATTTCTAATTCTAAACCCACGTGGTATGATCTTTTGTCTGTGGTAATTGGACAAATATGTTCCGTGCAACAACAAATCTATCTCCCTCTTTCTAAGATTCAGAAGATTGTGATAAAGGTCCCGAGGGGTCCTACCCAAAGTCGTCGTCGTGTGGAGGTCAGCAAAGAGGATCCTCTCCGCGTCTTCCGTAGAAAACGCATATTCTCCCTTGGTGTCAACTTCAAAATGCAACTGGGTTTCTTCCATCCTAGCCTTCTTTCTCCTTATACAGTAGAAGCACTTAGTGTCGAAATCTCCTGTTGTAAAGAATACATCAAATCATTATAAATACTGTGGTGCTACCAGTAAAGAGTTCCGCTCCGCCGAGATGAACTCCCAATAGTATAGACAATAGATGGACTGGTGCACTCAAAACGATTCCCAACTGCCTGGGTGCGAGTAAAACTTTAACATATTCCAATAGACACACCGCACTCCAAGGACTCTTGTTAGATGCAAAATTAGTGTTTATTCAACGTTTCGGCATCCTGACTGGAGCCGTCTTCAGGAATAACAAGAAAAATCACACTAGTGCAAACCTGGTTAAAATAGGTGAATTTGGCGCCAAATACCCACCATGACGTCATCAAACCGTGACAGTGTGTAATCCTAGGTCCAATCGTTACACCCGGACCAAATAAACAGCAAAGTTAGAAAGGAGTGCATATTTAAAATACTTCCTAGTATTGTCCACAAGTGGCGATAACGGTGACCCTCACCCAGTGTACCGATCATTAAACAGTAGCGGTAAGAGTGCGCAACAAATAAACTTCACCTTGGTTGATTCTTCTATGAAGTCCTGGAGTGCGTCATTCTTTGAAAAATGATTATCTACACTTCATATGACAGCACCCAGGCATTAACTTTGCTTTAATTGGAGTGCACCACAGCGTTAAATTAATTTAAAATGCCCACCTCCTCGTATATATATTGTCAATTCCATATATACTTTTAATTCCAATTGGTCACAATTTATCTAGCTCTCTTACAATGGATATAAGCCCCAGATCAGACCTTCCAACTTTACTCAAATGAGATTCTAGTAACAGTGTATATTTATGCAGTGATAGTTTATATCAATGGATAATCTACAATGGAACGAATACACTTGTTACATAGTATTTGTTTTTAACATGATTTTAAGTAGCTATTTCAGGGGTGTTATACTATAAGAATTTTTACACCTTTATGTGTGTGTTTGTTTTTTGAAACGTGTAGGTTATTTACAGATATGTGCTTATTTATGTAATATAGAATTGTTTTGACTCACTTTGATGATGCAATTGCTACGTCAGCTGACTAACTTTCCCGCCATCTAAAGTATTTAATGCATTGAGTTTGTACCATTCAGTACTTTGAGAAAGGCCTCGGAGGAGGCCGAAACGTTAGTCTTTTACAATAAACACATTTTTATTTTATGTAAGACCTGAGAGTGCGGACCTTCTCTTTCGGATATATATATATATATATATATATATATATATATATATATATATATATATATATATATATATATATATAGACCCTTAGCTGAAGATTAAGAATATAGACAAAAAACAGTTAAAACTATTTAATCTAATTATGTTATATTTTTTCTGATAGGATATAGTGTATCTTTCAGTTACACAGTAATCTCCTAAAACAGTTAGGGTTAATATACAGTTATAACTGGTAGACATTACACTACTGTCTACAAAAAAATCGACTCTGTCCATCGAAAGAAAATTCCCTATGTCTTGTCTAAGAGATGCCAAATGAAACAAAAACATACCTTACGGTAATTTGGAATCAACACTTTTTATGCATCCAATTAAATAAAGAGGGCTTTGGAAACCTTCAGAGTTAATAGTCTGGAACAGATCATTTGATTTACATAATGCTCAATTAAAAGCTACTAAAATGTTGTATTTAAAATAACTTAATTTATCAACAATTGTGTATATATGATTATTTGAAAAAATAATTAAATTGCTATACTATGAAAGTTAATTGAAAGAGGTTTTTCAGCATACTGTAATCTATAGTCATTAATCCTGTTGGGGCAGATTTATCGAAGTTCGAATTTCAAAGTTATGTAAATTTTTTTATTCTAATAGATTCAAATGTACTCCCATCTCGATTGGAAGATTATTCATTAAAAAAGTCTAAGATTCAATTGAATAGGAATGACACAAAATTGTAATTTGAATTGAGTTTCCTCAAAAAACTTGAATGTCAGGAAGGCAATTAACATCTTCAAATGGTTCAACAGACATCTGCCATTGATTTGTAAATGAACTCGTCAGGCTTTAGGTGGCGAATATTTGAATCAGAACTGCTTCTGAGGTGTGATAAATCTCACATTCAAATTCAAGTTGGTGATTTAAAGTTCAAATTTATGAGTTTTGCCCCTTAGGGGCAGATTTACTAAGCTTGGGTGAAGGATTCGAATGCAAAAAATTCGAATTGTTTTTTGGGCTAATTCGACCATGGAATTTGCAAAATTCGAAAGATTCAAATAAATTGTACGATTGGAATAAGAAAATCGTTCTAAATGTTTTTTTTTTTTTGATCGAATAGAAATCATTAGATTTTTCAAAACAATCTTACGATTCTTACGATTTTTTCGTGAAATCTGATGAATTTGTACGATTTTTTCTTGAAATCAGATGATCGTTATTCGATTGTTCGATAGATTGAATAGAGGTAAAATCCTACAAATACAATATTTTATTTAATCGGATTTTACTTTGGGAAAATTTCAAGGGTCGAATTTGAGGGTTTTTAAGCAGACTGTCAAGTAGTGATGAGCAAAATGTTTTGCCAGGTTTGGCAACGAAAGAGACACCCATAGACTCCAATGGGTGAAAAATATTGTTGCACTTCAAAAATTGTGCGTCAAAAAATTTGTCGCCTATAGACTTTAATGCAATTTTCCAAATTTTTTGCTAATTTTTGCGAAGCTCATTGCTACTGTCAAAGTATATATATAATATCTAAACTAACATCAATAAATGTTTGAGTTCAGTAATGTATTTAAAATGAGATGTTGCTATGTAGTCTAAAGATTATATACAGCCTGTTCCTTAACCACAATGGGCTTTTTTGCCATCTTGATAAAATATAACCTTATTTTGCCTTTTTAAATTATATGCTTTCCAGTGTTTTGCCCTGAGCTCTCAAATACCACTTACGTAGGCCACTGAACCCTGACAAACTGAAATGTCACAGCATTTGTTGTTTTTTTACATACTGTAAATGCTGTATGGTATGATTATACATTTGCAGCAACTTGTGAACACTGATATTGGAGTAGAACATTAAATTACTGCATGTGTGTGTGTGTGTGTGTGTGTGTGTGTGTGTGTGTGTGTATATATATATATATTACTCACACACATGCAGTAATTTAATGTTCTACTCCAGTTCAGACACCATTTCTGTATACACTACCAAAGTTACACAAATCCTTGACGGCACCACCTGGATGGCCAATTATTTCTGCCACAGATTCTCTATACCAGCCGGTGGCCATCTATATTGATCATTTCCTACAACCGATAGTACAGGGCATGGACTCATATGTCAGGGACACCATGCATCTTTTGACCATTTTGAGGGAGGTAACATTAACTACAGACTGTATCCTTGCAACAATGGACGTTTCAAGTCTATATACAGTAATTCCCCATGCTAAAGGGATTTCAGCCTACAGGGACGCTTTGCTTTGTTCCCATAAGGGCCCTCCCCCTATTGAATTTTTGATATCTCTTTTGGATTTGATACTCTCTCAAAACTATTTTATGTTTGCAGATGAGTATTTCTTACAAGTGTCCGGGACCGCAATGGGGTCAAATGTTGCTCCATCATTTGCTAATATCTACAAGGAGCCATATGAGAGAGTATTTAATACCATTGAGTGCTGGGAATATTGCCCTATACAAACGGTACATAGATGATCTTCTGTTAATATGGACGGGGACTGAAAAGGAGCTTTTAGAGTTCCATGACAAGTTGAATGGGTTGGACTCCCCCATTAGGTTGACCTTGACATATAACAAACAGGAGATCAACTACCTGGATGTGACTATCTTTAGGGTAGGGGATAAATTAGGGACTACCCTATTCAAAAAACCCACAGACAAAAATAGCTTGATCCAAGCTCACTACCACCCCCCCCCCACATGTCCCGAGGGGTCCTGTACTCACAATTTCTGCGAGTGATCCGTAATAACTCAGACAGGATGACGGCGGAACTGCAACTTTCCACCCTAGCAGCACAGTTCACCGCAAGGGGCTACTCTGAGGCATTGATGACTGAGCAACTGGAGGGGCAAGGCTTTTTTCCCAGGACACTCTGCTCAACCCAGCTGCTAAAGAACAAAGAACTCCTCCAGCACTGATTCCTACAAAGTGGACAGATTCGAGTGTAATACTGAAGAATGCGATTTCCAAAAGATGGGAAATTATCAGGGCTGATTCTAATTTACCTTTTTCTAAGCGTGAGAAACCGATGACGGCTTATAGGTGGGGAAGGAACCTTGGTGACATATTAGTGGTGAAGGACATGGCGGCTTTAAATGTTCTGGTTGCCTCACATGCAGTGGGATGCTACAGAGCTCTTTCTTCACACACCCGAGGACTGGCAAAAAATTCCAGATCAGACACAGAGTTACGTGCACGTCTGACCATGTTGTCTATATGGCATGGTTCCCCTGTGGTCTCTATTACATGGGGGAGGCTGCCACCACATATAGAGAAAGAATGAACAATCACAGGAGCGCCATTAGAAGTGCCCTTTCCTCTGGTGAAGCAGACCAACCGGTGGCGTGGCATTGGTTACAGGCCAAACACACTGTACCACAATTCCGTCACATGATGATAGACCATGTACCCCCCCCTCAGGAGAGGGGGCAACAGGGTTCTCATGCTCAGAAGAAGAGAATCGGGCTGGATTTACAAATTGGACACTCTTGCCCCTAATGGGCTAAATGAGACACTTCCAATGTCTCCTTTCTACTAGAGCCTCCATGACTATGGGGAGGGACTTGCCTTAGGTTTCCAAGGTGCTATGTACTTGTTAATCTCCAGGGGAGATCGTAACTTAACCCCTTTTTCCAGGAACTGGTGATTGGAAATATACTAATTTCTTTAATGTCTTGTTGGTCTGCCACTGTCACAGTTGGATAGCTTGATCTGGGTTTATATATAGATAAGCGCCCAAACAATTTTGAGTAAAATGACGTGCAGTTTGTTTGTTTTTAACCCTTTGTGCTTATTGTGTTCACTATACTCTAGACGAGCATGCACCCCAAAGGAGAAAGTGGCGACTGCTGATTATATCAGACCCCTTGGCAGAATGGCATAGCATTACTATCAGGATCAGTATTAGCAATTTCTCTACTGCCCAGCGTGCAACTACCGGAACGTGACATCACAGAGGGACATATAAATAGGGCGAAAAAGATGCACGATGGCTTAGGAGGGCATGACATACCCCAGGCAGGTGGTGGTACTAGACTGGGTCTGGGTACACGCCTACTGTAATAGGGTAAGTCTCCACCCCACTCGAGTTAGGTGGGAGTATTGGACTAAGTCTTGGTACATACCTACGACAGGGGGTGAGACTCCACAGATGGCCATTGGGAGTAAGCATTATGAGCTGTCGGCACAATGGGTGCACAGCCAACACACGCATAGACCCAGACTGAGACGGGGGAACTTCGCGTTGGTGTTACTGTGGCAACAAGGGAGGAACTCCTAACGGGTAGATGAGCTGCACGGTAAGGCAAGTAAGAGTTTGATGGCCAATGATTTTGATCCTTGGTGGTTCATAATTGCTTTGCCACTGCCAGTAAAGGGGCGATCCAGATGGGGGCAAGTGGATTGGTGACCTCCTCCACAGCCTTGTATCAGAGTTGTGTTCACTATTGGCATTATTTTAATAACACGGGCATGTAGAAAACACTGGTACAACACCCTATATGTATAGACTTTGTTTTTTGTGCACATTAATTTGATATCACTTTTACATACTTATTCATGCACTATTGCATTATGGCACCCAGTGGTAGTTCAGCAACTGTGCTGAGCTGTCTGGCACTTGTTGATGACATCATCCTTATGCGGTTTTGAGGCCTAATTTACACTTTAAATGTGTTTCACTGTTGTGTGTGTATTCACTCTCCTGAAGACGGCCTCAGTTGGAGCGCCGAAACATTGAGCAAGAATAAACCTTCACTTGGCTTTTGAGACACGAAGTCCTTGGAGTGCGGTTTGTTTGTTTTAGTCATTTTATTAAGCTCAACTGCTTAAAGGTGAACAGAAACTTTTTTTTTTCAAAGAACAGCTTACATTTGTTCTGTAATGTTGCACTGGTAATTCGATCCTGAACCCACAGTTAAACCCTTTCATCCAGCAGGTTTCAGGCTGGCCTGCACACCAGTAATAAGGGCTTACTTCAATGTTATCCTGGGTTGTGGAAATTGAACAGTAACACCAATTAAATGAAAGTGTTTTTTTACGTACAATAAACTATAATGTACTGTTACTCTGCATTGGCTGAATTGTTTGCATTGAAAACACAATGAAAGATTATATAAATAAGCTGCTGTGGAACCAATGGGACAGATGGCTTCAGTTGTAACTTTTCCCTGTGCCATAAACTCTCAAGCAGCTGGACAGTACTGCAGTAATCAAAATCATCCAAACTGCTTGGCCAATTATGGACGTGTATGTCCTATTTAGATAAGACTAAAGGTGGACAAATCCATAGACTCCATGATTTAAGTTTATATTTATGTGTTCTAAAATAACATTCCAATATTTTGTCAAGGGCTCCTCCACTCTTTTTGCATAGTGAAGTATCATTCTAAGCAATTTTAATAGACATTGGTTACAATTCGCAAAGGTTTTAAAGTTAATCCTACATTTAGAGGCACGTTTATAAGGGTTACATTTTGAATTCATGTGAGTTTTTTTTTTTAAACTCCCATAAACTCAAAATTCAGCCAAATCGAAACGTATTTATAAAATCAAATTTTCTTGAATGTAATCGACCTAAAAATCTAATTAAAAAAAACTAGAATCAAATGAAAACAAAACTCAATTCTAGTTTTTTTTTCTCCAAAACATCACCAAATTGATCCCTGAACCTCTCCCACTACAGAAATTTGACAGGTTTAAGGTGGTATATACTGAAATTCAAGTTCTTAAAGTGCCAGAATATGAATCTCAATTAAATCTACAAAACTCAAAAATTCTAACTTTCACTTTGACCTTTAATAAATCTCTACCCTACCTGTATCAACAGGAGTATCTGTCTGGCAATTTAGGGATGGATTAATTGCTTAAATATGTTGGTGTTTCTCATCCTTTGTGCTGCTAAAATAATCACTTTTGCAACCACAGCATCACTGGCTGGTCAATTATTTCGACTGCACTATTCAGAAAAAAAGCAAAGAACTGTTGTAAATGTTATTTTCAGCTCAGAAAATACATTAGACATTAAAGAAGTCATCTGAGGCTTCTTATCTCTTTCCTGAGCAGATCAACATCAGAACTGTTCACTGTTTCGATAGGGTTTTTTTGCAGCAATTTACGCCTGGCTCAGCAATATGTGTTTTTGTAGTGATTTACACCACGCTTATCAAAATACAGATGCAAAAATGTATAAATATGCCTCTTACTAAACAGCATGTTCCAGTTGTACAATAATTAATGTTACATTTATCCTCTGTTGCTGCTTACATTTAGAGCAGAGACACATGAGCAGATTCAGGGAGATTAGTCGCATGGCAACAAATCTCCTCTTCTTCGGGTCGACTAATCTCCACGAACTGCCTTTCCCTGACTTCCGTGCTGCTAGAATGGAAACCGATTTTGGAATAGCAATCGGATCGATTCGTTTTCTGAAGTTGCCCAAAGTTTCCTTGTGAGGCAACTTTGGGTGACTTTGGAAAACGAAGAGCTCCGAGTGTCATCCTGCCGGCGATTTCAATTCTAGTTGACGGGAAGGCAGTTCGTGGCGATTAGTCGCCCTGAAGAAGAGGATATTTGTTGCTGAGTGACTAATCTCCCCAAATCTGCCAGTTTGTCTCTGCCCTTAAGAAGCTTCATTTACCTGAAATCATGTTTATTGCTATGGAAGCACAAAGGATTGTTTTGTTATGACCATTTAGTTGGCACCTGATAAAAGTCCACTATTAGCCTAGATACTCTAGATGCATTCTTAACTTCCTATGTTCCCCACCTATAAAAAGTGTGCATAAGGTCACTGAAATAATTTTTAAAATGCCAATTGCGATAATGTCTCTGGGGAATTGTAAATTGCAGTCTAGCAAAACTCAAAAGTGAGCATTCTTTATTCTATAAAAAAAAATTTAAAAAATCAAGCAGTAGTCAACCAGCTTTTGCATGTAACAAAATTTATGGTTGAAAAAAGCACCTTTTTGACTAAATTAGCAAGTACCATCACTCTTTTGTAAGGGTGCTTATTAACACCTATTTGCATAAATGAGCAAACAACTAGATAGATCTCTAGAAATAATTGTTTTCTAAACCTGACTGTTTTACCATCTGCCCCTTCTCATGCTACTGCACAAATATGGCAGCCCCCTCCTAGAGGAACATGGTGAATCAGATGGGTAATATTAAAGCATAGGGCAAATACTTGTATGGAAAAAATATAAATAGCATGCAAAGACAATTATGATACATGTAGAAAAGGTTTATGGATCAGCAAATATAACCCTATAGCTATCAGCAGATTTGACTGGTTTGATACTTTTATTGCCTGACCATTTTTTGTAGTATTTTGTGCTCTTTTTGCACCTTTTACCCAGGAAAACAATATATTGTTTTTTTTCCAGGACAAGCTTTAGAAATATGCTAGAATTTTGGAGTACTTCCACTTCCTTAACAAAATATACATTATATATAATGCCAAATAAAAAGCTAAATAACAAAAAAACACTAATAAAAAAAGAGACAATTAAAAATTGTCTCCGAATATCTGACTAACAAACTTAAAAGGTTTTGTTCACCTTTAATGAATTGTTAGTATAATGTAGAGCATATAGTATAATGTAGATATGTAGAAACAGAGTAAGTTTGTTTTAAGGTGCCAGGCAGGTTTAGGGAGGCTTCGCCTCCCCTAGCCTTATTGAAAATCTGCCTATGCGTACGGCGTACGTGCTGGCGGATAAATGCTCTGGCCGCCAAGAACGTACCTGGTTGCCGAGCTTACTCTTTGCTTTGGCGGCTAGTGCCGCCTCTGAAGAGAGTGGGGAAGGAGGACAGCCCCCTAGGCAATGTGGCTGGGGGGCTGTCAAGTTGGATCTGTGACTCGATTGTCGCAGATCTGACTTGTAAGAAGCAGACGCATCACATGGAGTGTCTGCTTCTTTACTTACCAGCTTCCTTCCCTGCAGAGCCGCCCACGCACTTCCTGCTGCACAGCTGCACTCTGCAGATGTGACTTCCACTCAGTTCCAGGACTTCTGCAATCTCCTGCAACCAAAAAAGGTAAGTGCACATTTTATTAAACACTTACCTGCACTTTCAGACACTTCAGAGTACATTTATACACTTACACACACATTTTAGGAAAGATTGGTATTTTTATTTTTTTTTATTTTAGCACACTTGGTCCTTTTTGTACTTATTTGCACTTATTTACACGTATTTGCATATTGTACTGTTATCTTTGCCTAAAAACTTATTTAGACAGCGTGACTATTGTATAATTGGCCACAAATTATGCTGTTAGTCAGTTATTTTGTTATTTCATTGATTTACACTATTTTTGTGGTTTTATTGCAATTTTATCCCTGCATTATTGCTCCTTATGTATATTAAGTATAGTTTTGCTGTATGGTGCTTTGGTATAGAAATGTATATTTAACTACGTTTTATCCATCAGAATTTATGCTTTCCAAATATTTATGGTTATCTGAGTGTCTTTTTATAGTTTGGGGGTCTTATGGCACATAACTCACAGTCGAGGTACTGTTTTCAGCATCTGAGTTGGTTAGTGTGAACAGTATCGGACTGGGATGCCAGGGGCCCACCAGAAAACCTTAGACCAGGGGCCCACCAGAAAACTAGGGGCCCAACTTTCCAAACTATTATTCTTTCTCTCCTAACTTAACCTCTTTATTCTCCAATTCTTTTAGCTCTACTTACTATACTCTATACTTCCATTATTAAGCCTCTTTTTCCACATAAAGAAATAGGGAATGAACATGAAATAGGCCAAATTGTTAGAAGCAAGAGGCCCACTGACACCTGGGCCCACCGGGAGTTTTCCTGGTATCCCTGTGGGCCAGTCCAACACTGGACGTGAAAATTCATATGTATGTTTTTCATTTGGGGTCTGTACGTACCACATACTTTGGTAATTCTATGCATATTGGGCATCCAACTATTTAGTAGATCTCCGATGTCCATATTTAAGGTGATTTTTCTTTGTACGTAAAACGTTGTGTGAGATAAATGTGGCAAACTGCAACATTTTTAGGCGTTTTTCAGAAATGTTGTAAAAACCTCTATGTTTATAAATACTTTGCAGTTTGGTGTAGAATGACATAATTATCTGTATTGGATTCATCAGAGTGTGTACTTTCCAAAAATATATGGCTCTGGGGTGGTCTTTGCTGTTAGGAGGGTCTTTTGGCAGACAATGCTCAGTCTCACACAAAAGGTGAATTGGCAGCGGAGAAAATTCATATGCACTATTTTTATTTGGGGTCAGCACATGCCAGCTGCTTTGGTATATCTATGCATAATGGACATCAAACTGTTCTGTGTACCCTTGGCGTCAATATTTAGGGTGTTTTACAATTGTATGTAAGTACCAAGGTTTGTGGCTTGGTACTTTGAAGTAGAAAGACATGCATACCCATTTTGGATTTGGGGGAATGTGTGGAGATGTAAGAAATTGGTGGAGATAAATATGGCCAATTGCAATATTTTTAGGCGATTTTCAGAAATGTAATAACAGCTGCCTTTATCGCCAAATTTAGGAAAGGTTTGCGGCTTGGTGCTTTGGAGTATAAAGACATGCATACCCAATTTGGATTCGGGGAAATGTGTACTTTACAAAAATATATGGTTTTTGGGGGTGAACCTACTTTTTTCTAACTTTGGCCCCCTCAAAATGAGGTAAATGAGTTGATTTTTCAGTACCTGAAATAGACCATATGGGGGTCTTTGTTTTGGGGCTTCTATATGTCACATGCTTGGGTACACCTATACATATTGGGTATCAAACTGTTCAGAGGACCCTAGGCTTTCATATTTGAGGTGATCTATCTTGATACCTAAAAGTATGTGTGGAAATACGATGCTGCAGTGTGGAAATTTTTGGAAATGTCACCAAATGGCCAAATTTAGGAAATGTTTGCGGCTTGGTACTTTGGAGTAGAAAGACATGCATACCCATTTTGGATTCGGGGGAATGTGTGCTTTCCGAAAATATATGGTTTTTGGGGTGAACTTACTTTTATATAACCTTGCCCCCCTCAAAATTATGTAAATGTTGATTTTGCAGTACCTGAAATGACAGACCATATGGGATGGAATCTTCGTTTTGGGGCTTCTATATGCCACGTGCTTTGGTACACCTATACATAGTGAGCATCAAACTTTTCAGAGGACCCCAGGCTTTCATATTTGGGGTGATCTATCTTGATACATAAAAGTATGTGTGTACATACGATGCTGCAGGGTGGAAATTTTAAGTTGATTTTTGGAAATGTCACCAAATTGCCAAATTTTGGTAAGCTTTGTGGTGCTTTGGAGTAGAAAGGCATGCATACCAATTTTGGATTCGGGGGAATGTGTACTTTTCGAAAATATGTTTTTCGGGGTGAACTTATTTTTTTTTAACTTTGCCCCCCCTCAAAATGATGTAAATGTGTTGATTTTGCAGTACCTATAATAACAGACCATATGGAGTGGGAGGGTTTTGGGGCTTTTACATGCCACGTGTTTGGGTACACCTATACATATTTGGCATAAAACTGTTCAGAGGACCCCAGGCTTTCATATTTTAGGTGATCTATCTTGATACCTAAAAAATATGTTTTTCGGGATGAACTTACTTTTTTATAACTTTGCCCCCCCTCAAAATGATGTAAATGTGTTGATTTTGCAGTACCTGAAATAACAGACCATATGGGGTGGGGTCTTCATTTTCGGGCTTCTGTATGCCATGTGTTTTGGTACACCTATACATAGTGAGAGTCAAACTGTTCAGAGGATCCCAGGCTTTCATATTTTAGGTGATCTATCTTGATACTTAAAAGTATGTGTGGAAATACAATGCTGCAGGGTGTACATTTTTAGGTGATTTTGGAAATGTCACCAAATTGCCAAATTTAGGAAAGGTTTGTGGCTTGGTGCTTTTGAGTAGAAAGACATGCATACCCATTTTGGATTTGGGGGAATGTGTACTTTCCTAAAATGTATGGTTTTTGGGGGTGAACTTTTTTTTTAACTTTGCCCCCCTCAAAATGAGTTAAATGTGTTGATGTTGCAGTACCTGTAAATACATAACTGATGGCTCACATGGGGTGTCTACATTTTGGGGTCTCTATATGCCACACTTAGGTACACCAATACATATTGAGCATCAAAATGTTCAGTGGACTCCTGGCAATCATATATGATATGTGAGAGATTGTAGATTTAAAGCTCTGAGGTAATATTTTGAAAGCTCAGGTTGTCCCGAAAAAAAAACCCAATGTATTGTTTTCCTAGGTAAACTATAAGACCCCCCCAGGAAAGGCCCTTAAAGCGATAGAGCACAAAATGTCTAAAAACTGCTTGGCAGTAGATGTTTGTATTTAGGTCAAAATGGCTGGTGGCAAAAGGGTTAATCAATGCAGAGGGTGCGTATCAACATAGAGGAGCGTTTACCATTCGTAAGTGGGGGTGGTAAGCTTAATGCAAGCAACAACAGGGCATCCCTGGTCTCCCAATTCCTCACCCCAACAAAGAATATTGCCACTCGTTCTCTGCAAACACATTCTTATTGCATTCTCACCCAGTGTCACTCACAGTACACTTCATCCTCCCTGCCTGCTCAAGTAAGGAGATTAAGTGGAACTTTGACAAGTCAGGTCTAGTAAGGATAGGCTACTCACTGTAATAGGTCACTCTAAGAGTGGCAGATAGTCAGACTACTTAGCTGAGCAGCCTGAGGCTGTGCCGAGGATTGCGAGTGGGATTAGGATCCCGGGTACTAATTGCCCAGATTAGGGACTAAGTGTACAGATTTAGAAAGGTAGTGATTCTCCTAGGTTACACTTAGGGTAAAGACTTAAGGAAAAGAGAAGCTGGTTGTGCCTTCAATGATTCTGTGTATGTTCTCTTCCCTTGCGTGGGACTATCATTGATTGTTGGTGCTTGTGAGTATATGCCTATCCACTGTTGCTCTTAGTTGCTAAACATATTTATGTGAACTCCTAGGTGGATTATTCTGTTGAATAGTGATGGGTGAATCTTGGGCGTTTCGCCAAATTTTTTGAGATGGCGAAAAATTTGCGAAAGTAGTGAAATCGGAATCGGAAAATTCACAAAAAATTTGTCAAATTCAAAAATTTCATGAAAAATTTGTCAAATTTTAATGATTTCATAAAAAATTTATGAAATTGGTTCATTTTCACGAAACATCGTGAAAATCGGAAATTGATTCCGGCAAATTTTCGCAGGCACTTCGCAAATTTATTTGCCAGTGGCGAATTTTACTTTCTTCTCCAATTGGCCAACTGTCCTTTTATTGCGCATGGCCAGTTGTACATATGCATTCAATCAATCTGTTATCCAAATGATTAGGACATGCAAAAATTGGCCCATGTTTCATAGTTTTATTTTGCCTTTTTTGTGCTCTAAACCTGGTAACATTCATCTCTTAATATAATTTTTCTACATTACAGGGACATATATTGAACCAGAACATCACATTATGAATATTGCTTAAGTCAGTGTTTCAGAACTAAAATATATTTCACTATTGCTTAATACTGCAGAATATTTATATTTCAATGGAGAAGGCACCATTAATTATGCTATTTTTCTAATGACCAAAAGGTTAATGGGCCACTGGAGAAGCTGAACAAAGCTGTATTAGCACTTTCACATAATGACTTTTCTGAGAGAAATAATTTTGAAATAACCTACTTTTGCTTATTGGGTCAGGCTTTTTTTTTTATCTGCACCTGATATCCATGTTTAAGCCTTGTGTAATTCTATTTTTTTCTAATTGCTCATTCTGGTAAGTTCTTTATGTACCTTCTAAATAAAAACATTAAATCTAACATCACTACGGGTAGAAATGCATCCCTGAATAGGAAAGTGGTAAGATAAGACATGTGAACCCAGCAGAGGGCAAGACATGAGCATTCATTCAAGAAGTACACACTGCATTCATTGCCTTTATTAATTTGTCAAATACCTTATTTTTATTTTACCAAATCCAGTATTCGGTTCAGGTTTCGGCCAGGATTCCGCCTTTTTCAGCAGGATTCGATTCGGCCGAATCCTTCTACCTGGCTGAACCGAATCCTAATTTGCATATGCAAATTAGGGCCAGGGAGGGAAATCATGTGACTTTTTGGCACAAAACAAGGAAGTAAAAATTGTTTTCCACTTCCCACCCCTAATTTACATATGCGCATTAGGGTTCAGATTCGGTTCGGTATTCTGACTAATCTTTCTGGAAGAATTTGGGTGTTCACCGAATCCAAAATAGTGTATTCGTTGCATCCCTACTTATTTAACAAAACTAGTATGTCTTAGTTGGTCATGAATAAAACTAGAATTCTTGTTTCAATCAATTTCTGTATATTCTATACCTAGTAGCACATTCTGCATTGTTCAGTTGCCTAGAAAATGGACATCTCTAGGGATACAGGGTCCATAATGCAAACATTCCTAACTGTTAACATCTATTAAAGACATGATTAGTCTATAATATTTTATATGGTTATATTATAATAACATGCCTCAATGGCCTAATTATTGGAGTAGAATATCAGAATAGAAACATCTTGATAGCTCTCTTAAATATGTATAATATTTTGGTCACCTGCTTGTTTCAGAAATATTTTCTAAGAAATACACCCTTTAATCCAAACTCCTGTGACACTAATGATCAGTGACAAAATTGTTTCAGGCCTGCAGTATTGGAGAACATGACAAGCTGTCATAATGACAAAAAGTTGTTGTATAGCCTGTTTTGTGCCAGAATGAGCAATAAAGCAATTATGCCTCAAAATGAATAATAAATGGTTATGATTAAGCCTTCTTACATAAAGGGACCTTTACTTATGCTTCTTTCTTAAGACTTTGCTTTAGCAGACACGTATAAATATGGACATGAGTATAGGAAAATATAAATCTCAAAGCACAGTATTTGGACTCTTCAGGGCACATTTATTAAGGGTCAAAGTGAATTTTTTGAATAAAATTCAAATTTCAAAGTAATTTTGGATTACTTCAATTATCAAATAGACAAAATTCAATTTGAACAAAAAATTTGAAAATTCAAATTTTACATGGTTAAATTGGGTTGAAAAAAGACAAAGTCCATCAAGTTCAAACCCTCCAAATTAAAACCCAGCATACACACACACCCACCCTCCACTCTTTCACACAAACTGTATTTGCCCATAGATATACGAACTGTAGAGTGTTGTATCAAAATAGCCTTTGATATTTTGTCTGTCCAAAACATCATCCAAGACCCTCTTAAAAAAAATTACAGAATCAGCCATCACAACATCACCCGGCAGAGCATTCCACAACCTCACTGTCCTCACTGTGAAGAACCATTTACGCTGCTTCAAATAAAAGTCCTTTTCTTCTAGTCTGAAGGGGTGGCCTCTGGTGCGGTGATCCTCTTTATGGGTAAAAAGGCCCCTGATATTTGTCTATAATGTCCTTTAATGTATTTGTAAAGTGTAATCATGTCCCCTCACAAGCGCCTTTTTTCTAGAGGTCTTCCACACCTCTAACCAGTTTAGTTGCATGGCTCTGCACTCTCTCCAGCTCATTTATATCCCTCTTAAGGGCTGGAGTCCAAAACTGCACTGCATACTCCAGATGAGGTCTTAATAGGCATCTATAAAGAGGTATAATTATGTTTTCATCCTTTGAGTTTATGCCCTTTTTTATGCAAGACACAACTTTATTTGCTTTAGTAGCTACATAATGACACTGCCCAGAATTAGACAACTTACCTATAAAAACCCCAAGATCCTTCACACTTAAGGAAACACCCAACACACTGCCATTTAGTGTATAACTTTCATTTGTATTATTTTTGCCAAAGTGTATAACCTTGCATTGATCAACATTGAACCTCATTTTCCAGTTCGCTGCCCAGTTTCCCAACTTAGACAAATCACTCTGCAGAGTGGCATCCTGCATGAAACCTATAGTTCTGCACAATTTAGTATCATCGGCAGGGTTAAACACTAAATAAAAATGGGAAGACCAAAATGCTGCTTAAAAAATATACATGTCCGTATATTCCGCTTGCAAGCAAGGAACGTCGTAGCAAAGCAAAACCTTTTTGGTTCAATAGAAGTGTAGGTGTTGAGGTGGGTAAGAAAAAAGTGCTTTTAAGGTTTCCAAGTTAGCTGGGACAGCCAAATCATTTATAAAGTACAAGGAGGCCTTTTTTTTTTTTTACATAATTCCTTCTGTAAGTAACTTTGCATATAAGTGAATCTGTTACATGGAGGTTATATATTTGTGAGACAAATTGATTTTTAAAATGCACAAAATTGAGTTTGTAATATAATGACATCCTTTTGTGATTAAAAATATTTGTGTTTTCATTCCTTAATAGAAATAAATCTTTTGTATGTTTTTTTTTTATCTGTGTATATGGTCAGAAATAGTTATTTACCATGAGAGACATTTGTTCTGTGTATCAGGGATAGTTTTGTATACAGAATGTATTTGGGACAAAGGGCACCCCATAATTCTACTGTAGCCTTAATTGGGATTATTTTGTAATAATAATTTTGTTAATTTCTTCAGTCAACCACTAACCATGAGTGAAAGAAAAGTTTTTGTAGTATCATTCATATTCAATGAAATCATAAATTCTGCCAGGGTATGTAAACTTATGAGCACAACTGTATGTGTGAAAATGACCATATTGTGTCTTCTGCCAGCATAAAAAGGAAATATCTAAATGCCCAATATCCAAGAACTAAGTAAAATGCTTATGTCAACCATATTTACTCAGCTAGAAAACCATACAGACTCGTTTTATGCTGAAGCAAAAAGCTCCATTTGCAGTGCTACCTGCAAAACTTACCCAGATGAGATTTTTCTTATGTATAGATAAAATATAGAGCATAATGCACATTCTAATTCAGATGGTTTCCTATCCGATAAATCTCCTTCTTTAATAATGAAACCATTTATTCTGCAGTATCCCTGAATAATGTGTTTTACATCCAATTACATGGTAATCAAAACTGCAATTTATTGTTTCCTACCAACAGTACAACATTTATGTGAAACTTCTTTTATTTTTTATTACTCGACTGACTAAGATTAAAAAAAAAAAAGTGTCTTTTAACAGGGAATATCAAATCATTCCATTTATTGGAAGTCATTATTAGACTGAAATTGCTTTTCAAACACTGATGTGTTTCCAGAGTATTAATTATACTTTTTTCCCCCTAGGATGACACATATTAGAACAAACAAATAGTGGCTTCTAAACTAATTATGGATTATAACATTAAACAGAAAGTAAAACTGAACTAAAACTAAAGATGAACTACAACTCCCATATTCGAGACTTGGGGCCTACTCTGTAGCTAAATATATAAAATAAAACAATCACACCAAATACAGGCTGTACTTCAGTAGATCCCGAGTATCTCCGCATGGTAATTGAATATGTGCATATATATATATTTAACAGAATTCAGTTAAAGGGGTTGTTCACCTTTGAGTTAACTTTTAGTATATTGTAGAGAGTGATATTCTGAGACAATTTGCAATTGGTTTTCATTTTTTATTTGTGGTTTTATAGTTATTTAGCTTTTTATTCAGCAGATCTCAGTTTGCAGTGTCAGCAATTTGGTTTCTAGGGTACATATTACCCTAGCAACCCTGCATTGATTTGAATAAGAGACTGGATTATGAATAGCAGATGGACTGAATAGAATGATAAATAATAAAAAGTGGCAATAACAATACATTTGTAGCCTTACAGAGCATTTGTTTTTAGATGGTGTCAGTGACCCCCATTTGAAAGCTGCAAAGAAACAGAAGAAAATTGCAAATCATTAAAAAACTGAGAAATAAATAATGAAGACCAATTGAAAAGTTTCTTCTACAATATACTAAAAGTTAACTTGAAGGTGAACCACCCCTTTAAGTAACATTAATGGATGTTTTTGGATTGGAGTAAAGAGAGGCTATAAGAAAGGTTTTTAATATCTCATACTTTGCTGCCAAAGTTCCATGGGTATTACTCCTTAAAGGCACCTAATGATATTGAGAAATATGAGATCTAACATCGACTAATAATTGTGCAAGACTAGTTGCTGCTATTAAAACAGTTTTATGGTAGTTTGATAAAAGTACATAGTTATTTAACTGGAGGCCCCTCCATGTGCTGTGCAATATTTGTTTGTTTTTATAGCCTAGGGTATTTTAACCATACCTCTCAACATTTTTAGCATGGCTACATTTTTTTACCATGTCCATTTTGTGGCCACACCCCCTAATTACCATGTTCATTTTACAAAATTTGGCAGATTATAAAAGTTACAATTACTTATTTTCTTATCTCAAAAGTGTTATAAAGTATCTTATTTGCACCTGTTCTGGGCTCTCTGCCGAAGCCAATTAAGTTAGAAACTTTGTTTCTTTTTCTGGCTGTTCTGTGCAGAGAAAAGAGGGACTTTCCAGTGCAAATGAGGGACTGCAGGTTGAGCTGTCAAAAGAGGGACTGTCCCTCCAAAAAAGGCACAGTTGGGAGGTATGTTTTAACCTAAAAGGAGTGTAAATAAAATGCATATTATATTTTATGTTTTTGTTGCACGTAGTCCATTACTATTCTTCCAAAAAAAACCCAGTCCAATGGTTTGCAAATCATTTTTGTAATATGTAGAAAATCCACATGTATGAAGAGACCATCCACTGATAAAGCTGATAAAGCAGTAGCCAAAAAATTATTTCTAAAATTAAAAGGTCTTTATTAGGACATATATTAGCCTGACATGTTTCGTGCCTGAGGTGGAAACGTACTCATAGACTGGTGATTTCCCCTTGGTACAATAATTTTAAATGGGTGGTGACCAATTAAAGTTAACATACATTACATCACACTAACCGTTAACAAATCAAAGTGAACCTCGTTACAACAACAAGGACCAGTAAGAGTGTACTATCAGTGCTGCATCATACTGAGCCTTACCCAATTAGGACAGAAGTGATTTTTCTACATGTTGCAATGGTTAACCTTTGTTGTTAAAAAAGTAAATGTATTTCAGTGTAAAATGGTTTCCTGTGATTATATCTATTTGGGTGCTTGAAGAATAAGTTGCTTTAACAAATTTTTGCACTCATTTTTTCTGGTCCCCAATTCTATTGTACATGGCGTATGTTTTCAAATATGCAAATGTAGGGGATCAGATAAATCCTTCCCCTGTTTTTCTGTCTGTGAAATCATTCTGCCCAGTTACAGGCTGGAGAGCGACCTGATTGGCTGGGCACCTCAGTGCATCCTGGGGAGAGAGGGTGTGCCTGTCTGTGCAGCTGTGTGTGCAGGACCTGTGACAGAGTTGAGCCCAGGCTGTGTAGTGAAAGATCCAGCCAGAACCAGGCCATCCTGTTCCCTAACAAGCTGCTAGAGACTCAGAAGGAGAAAGGTGCAACTGGTGAGATTGATCCTGCGGCAGAGCTGCCTGCAATCTCCAGTGTGACTGCCTCTGATAGCACCCCTGGGAGTGAGCCACCCAAGGGAGGATACTGGCAAGGATACAAGCGTGGAGCCCCAAACTGAAGACAGGTCTTGTGTATTTACCTGCTACGTGGGACTGCTGCTAAATTCCAAAGGGAAAGGTACTTTTTGGAAATGGTAGCTCTACCTGGGGTATAAAAGCTCTGTGGAAGGGACATTCCATTTGAACTGCGTGGCCTTCCAGAGGATTGGGACTTTGACAATAAAAGGACTGTGTTGAAGAAACAAGTCCGGTATCTAATAGGATTTAGGTAGTGTCCCACATGTGTATTAGATTACCTAATTCTTTATTACTGTTTTATATAAAGTTTATATTTCATCTGTAAAATGCGTGTTTTATTATTTCCTAGTGGAATCTTCCTGAGGTGTGCTCCTCAGTGTTCCCTAGGTGGAGGCACCGCGCTGTAATTCCCAGTACTTTTCATATGCAAAAGGGACTCAGGGTCCCTGGATTGCCAAGGGTAAGTTGCTATTTAAAGAGACCGTAACCAAATTTTATACAAAAAAACCCCATGTTTAAGAACCCTAAGGAGATCATTTTTATTTTCAAAATGACGTCACTGCTATTTTTGTGAAGATTCTCATTCATCCAAGTCATGGTATATCTGCCAAGTCAAGTTAACCAGTCAAATTAACCAGTCAAGTTAACTGGACTTTGTGTTTTTTCTTTTTTGAAGATGTTTCACTAGTCACCAGTCAGCATTGTATACAATACTGTTTTGGCACCTCTCCCTGGAAGGTTTCATAATACCTCAAAGCTCCAATCTTGCTAATACAATCAGCACCTTACCTTCATAAGATCCTTGCTGATTGTGATAAACCGATTATGCTGATTATCAGCAACATTGCAGGGTAGTTTTTCAAGAAAGATCCTGGTTACAAGTAATTTAATTTGGAATTGAAAAAGCCAGTTAGAAGACTGTTGAAACATCTTAAATAAAAAACACAGAGAGTCCAGTTGACTTATTACTATAGATACAGTATATACTACTAAAAGTACACCGTTTGTATTTCTTAAATACAAATTGTTTTATTTTAATGCAATGATCCCTTTAATGACTTGGGTTTTTTGCATTGTGTTTTGCAAACATGATATTTAGGGGCATGAGCAGCAACAACAACAAAATCAATAGAGCACTCTGCTGAGGCTGCTTCAGAAACTGAAATTCAACTTTAAAAAATTGTTGTGCATTGCTTTAAATTCTCTGGCCACAGACCTTTTATCTATGTAAAATGTTATTTTTTAAGTAGCATGGAAAACTGCACACATCCCACCACTTCCTGACAGAATGGTTTTGATTTCAGAATTTAATAATGATCCTTGTAGCGTCAACTTTTATCATAGGCCTGTTTAATTTTCTGCTTGTAAATTTGTGACAACCCCTAAGCTAAGCTTCTCAACAGCTGCTCAGAGCCTACTGAGCATATGAGTATTGCAGACACTTTCCAAGATGGTAACTCCCTGTGACAAATTTGAAGTCCTGGATCATTTCTGCTATTTAGATGCTGCATCTTTAGGCTGGTGCAATAAATTCATTATGTATAGGGATTTGTTTGTTTTTCTAGGTTATATT
>CM044436.1:73569994-73594141 GCA_024363595.1 Xenopus borealis
TGCAAAAGAATAAGAAATCAGGAAGGGGGCAAATAGTTTTTCACACCACTGTAGGAGAGAAGAACAATAAAAAGCCACATAGTTCTAAAACTGCAAAAATCTAAATTGCTTAGATTTGTTCCATCTATAATACAGATATGGATTGACAGACAACTCTGCTTTCAATTGCTGGAAACGTCATCCATTTTATCTTTGGTGCTTTGCTTTATCTTCATTACGTACTTTCTGATTTACAGTCCATGCACTGACTAATTTGTTCTAAGATGTGGTATTTTAACTCTTTTCTGGCATACCCTTCAAGTACTAGGTGCAGTACCTACAGCTAGCAGGCACTAATAGAGATGACTCGGAATTCCACCAGGAAATAAAATACTTTCAACTGAAAATAAACATAGTATAGGATAGAGAAAAATGTATGAGGAATTTAATACATAAAGATATACCTGCAACTGTGACACATGCAAATTTTGTTAAAATTCAAGATAGTGTTTTTTTTTCTTGAGAAAAAAATGCTGTAAAAAAACGACCATGAATATATTTGAGAATATACTTTGAATAATCACAATTTGTTCAAAAACATTTCTGCAGAAGCCAATTGGAATCGTCTCAAGCAATTCTAATTACTGGTTAATTTAAGCAGTGAAGATTTTTACTATATTTCTGTGGAAATTTCTTTTTCATAGAACTGGTTCTCAGCAGTTGAAATGTCTGGCACCCTAGGCTAGGGGTACAATCAGCTCCCCCCACCCCTGTTCTGTATGACCATTTCCCAACTATTCACTTTTTCTTAAATAAAGAAACCTGCCGGTAAGTGCTCCCACTTTTTTTTTTTTTTTTTTTGCTTTTTGTTCTTCATGTAAAATAAACCTTTTTCATAAAGATATACTTTTTAGTAGCATGTGCCATTGGGTAACCATGAATAGAAAATTGCCATTTTAAAAAACAAGGACAGCCTCCTGGGATCGTGTGATTCAACGGTGCACACAAACATACCAAACAAAACAAAGTTTTAAAGGTTACATGAGCCAATTAACAGACAAATAGGAAGAAGTCGACATAAGTCTAGTAAGCTTACACAAATACCAGTGTAGGTTCAAAAATTACAGAAAATTTCACAGAGTTTTACTCGCAAAACCTCTTTCAATGCAGCTTTTTACACATGGTTTTGCAGCTGCTTCTCCTCTTATGCCAGCTTTTACATTGTTATAAATAAAACCCTCTGTGTTTTAAGGCAAATGTGGAGCTTATTAGTTTCCAGATTTACCATTTTTTCTGAAATACTCTATTTGTTTTACACTTCGTTTAAAGTTCATAGAAAAGCATATTTTTATCAAATACATTTTTTTTTATAAAATAATTGATATGTTTTATAAGTTAGGTATATTTATTCTGATTTTCTAGTACGTCATATGTGTTTTCTTGGTGTGGTGGTTTGTATACTGTTATATACTCTTGCTTATGTCTTCTAGAACCTGTAAAAAAATTAAGTAAATCATTTTGTGTATTGATTATTCTTTGCGGGACAGTGAGCTATGATAAAGATTTTAACAGAAGCGGAATAAGTTCCTTCTTAGGGGAAAACAAGATGATTTCGGCAGCATAAGCTTGACTGAAACCAAGAAAACTGGGCTTTCATGACTCTGTTATAGCT
Source organism: Xenopus borealis (assembly GCA_024363595.1). Lineage (NCBI taxonomy): Eukaryota > Metazoa > Chordata > Amphibia > Anura > Pipidae > Xenopus > Xenopus borealis. Next base: position 73,571,646 of record CM044436.1, read on the forward strand.
GTATGCAGGGCCGCCATCAGGGAGGCACAGTGGGTACTATTGTACCGGCCTTAAGGGGGGCCTGGCTGTGCTGCACTTTTCAAGGGGCCTCCCGTCTGCTATTTTATGCGCCCGCCTACTTTATTACCAGCAACTCTCACAGCACTCTGCCGGTGTTTTCGCTTTTCTGCCCGGGACACTGTATACTGCGCCTGTGCAACTGACATGCTCGCCTGTGGGCCAAACTCAGATAATCAAGAGGACACCAGGGTGGCTTTCCTTTATGGTCGGGCGGGAGAGCTAAGGCCAGGTGCAGCAGCTCTTCAACTTAATTCTCTGGGCAAAGTTAATCGCCCCTTGTCTCCACTCCTCTCGCTTTCTCTGTGGGAAATGCAGAAAGGTAACTGAAACTGGGTGAGGATGAGAGGTGGATGTGTGAGCGCACCTCTGGCCTCAACACAAATGCTGCTGGGCTTGGGGTGCACAGACCCCCCCCTCTGCAACACTGATGAAAGAGAGAGCCCACTAGCTCTGTGTTATTCCTATGGATGTTACTGCAGGCTAATGGAAGGCAGAGAGCTAAGTGGCACCAGCTCAGTAAGATCTTTATGAACGTATCGTTTGAAGGCAGTTTGTGCCTCTGCCAGTGCTGAACCTTGCTGTGCATTCTGCTCCTGGGAAGGGGGCTTTTTCAATAATTTTAATTGTTTCACAAAATACCAGGTCCCCTGATCTTAATGGACAAAATTGTACTTGCTGAATGTCACATATCAAGCTCTTTATTAGAAGTATAACATAAGAAAGAATCTCTTGGGGGATCTCAATTAGCTTAGAAATGGCAGTTGGACAAGGCATTGACGAGGCAAAAGAAACTGGATTGTCTTTCTATCAACTTTGAACCAGCTGGGATAAGAACAAAACAGATTTGTTTTTACCAACCAGTTATTACTCAAAAATCCTTTATCCTGAATTTCTCCTCCTTTAACTCTCCTGCTTCATAAAACATTTCTCGCTACCTCCCCATTAAGTCCAAATTCTATACAAATCTCAGCCATTCTACTTTCATCTCCTCCCCTCTCCACACAGAAAGTATACAAAGTACTCTGTTTAGCTATTCCAGGAAACTCCTCTTTTTCATACAAACCAAGAACTTGCAAATCCTGCTCTCACATAGTCTATCTCTACTTTTTATTGCTGGCAGCTGGGGACATTTCCCCAAACCCTGGCCCTTACCCCATCTCAGTTATATCATGGCCACGGGATCTTTCTCTTCGATGCAAATTCCAACAGTACAGAACTTTTATTCCTATACCCAAAAACCCAGTTAATCTTAACTGTGCTCTCTGGAATGTCAGATCCGTTTGCAACAAACTCACCGCTATACAGAACCATTTCATTGCCAATTCCTTTAAACTACTTGCACTTACAGAAACCTGACTTTCTCCCACTGACACTGCCTCACCTGCTGCCCTGTCCTATGGGGGACTACTCCCAGGCCTGGAAACAGACCTGGTGGTGGGGTAGAGTTGCTTCTCTCTCCCTGCTGTACTTTTAAAGTTCTTCCACCTGTTCATTCCCTATCATTCTTTACTCATTTGAGGTTAACTGCATTAGGCTCTTTTCTCCCGGTTTACTCAGTATTGCTGTAATATATCAACCACATGGACCAACTGTAGAATTTTTGGACAACTTTGCTGCCTGGCTTCCTTACCTTCTTTACACCCCATCCATCATATTAGGTGACTTTAATATATCCATTAACAACCCTTCTGTCTCTTCTTTTACCAACCTCCTCCCTAGGCTTATCCTTGTGCTCAGACTCTCATGCCAATGGTAATGCTCTGGATCTTATATTTACCAGACTCTGTTCAACCACCAATATTACTAACTCACCACTCTCACTAACTCCCTCATTCACCCCCGGCTATTCCGCAAACACGTACCTAGCATGACCTGCATGCTGTAGATGTGTCAAATCTCTCTCCTTCCTTTGACTCTCTTCACTCTAATATCTCCACCATCTCTTGTCCTAATGTGGCTACGTCTGTCTACTACAGCAGTGATTTTCAACCTTGTGCCTCCAGCTGTTAAGAAACTACAAGTCCCACAATGCATTTGCCTGACTGTGGCTGTCAGACTCCTTCATTGCATTGTGGGACTTGTAGTTCCTTAACAGCTGGAGGCACAAGGTTGAAAATCACTGTACTACAGCTCTCTCACCACTGCCCTTAATTAGCTTGCTCCTACAAAAACTAAAAATGCTAGACCCAAAACACTTCAACCTTGGCATACTGCTCAAACAAAAGACACTCCACCTTTAACACACTCCTTTCCCGATCTCCGCCACCTCCATGCACATCTGTCTCTGCTCAAGATATTGCTAAGCACTTTAAAAACAACACTATCAGAAGGGACATTCCACTATTTAACCTCCCTAGACATCCACCACCCTCCCTCCACACTCCCCAGTCTCTCCTGTGCTCGTTCACCCCTGTCACTGATGAGAAAGTCTCAAAACGTTTGGCCTCTTTTCACCTTACCACCTGCTTGCTTTATCCAATTCCTTCAAAACTTCTCCACAATAACAATCCTTGTCTAACCAAAGCCTTAACTCATCTATTTAATCTCTCACTCTCAACTGGACGGTTTCCTTCTCAACTTAAACATGCTCTTGTCACCCCCATCCTGAAAAAAACCCTCTCTTGATTCCTCTAATCTTGACATCCTCCTACCTTGACATCCTCCTACCTATCACTCTGCTACCTTTCATGTCTAAAGTACTTGAGCGCCAAGTCTACAACTGACTAACCTCATTACTCTCTGACAATAATCTGCTGGACCCTCTACAATCTGGTTTTAAGCCACTCCACTGAAACTGTCCTGTCCCGAGTAACTAATGATATTTTAACAGCTAAAGCCAACAATCATTTCTCACTACTAATACTACTTGATCACTCAGCTGTATCTGACACTGTAGATCACCCTCTCCTCCTCCAGTCCCTCCATTCACTTGGCCTTTGTGACATGGCCCTGTCCTGGTTCTCTTCTTAACTCACTAATCATTCCTTCAGTGTCTCCTACAATGGAGTAGCATCTTCTCCCCTACCTCTTTCTGATGGGGTTCCTCAAGGCTCTGTCCTGGGACCCTTATTATTCTTCCTCTATACTTCGGCAAATCAATCAACTCATATGGTTTCCACTACCACCTCTATGCTGACAATACTCAGATCTATCTCTCATCTCTTGATCTCAACCCAGAACTCTTAACTCGCATCTCCTCCTGCCTGTCTGCTATCTCTACCTGGATGTCGCAACACTACCTTAAATTAAACCTCTCTAAACGGAAATAGTTCTCTTTTCTTCAACTAACACCAGTAATGTCCCGGAAGTATCCATCGTAACTAACAATTCCATCATCACCCTGTCTCCCCAGGCCCAGTGCCTTGGGATTATCTGAGATTCTGCCCTGTCATTCACTCCTCATATCCAGTCACTTATTAAATCATGTCACTTCCACCTAAGGAACATGTCCAAAATACGATAATTTATCACCCAAGATGCTGGCAAAATTCACTCACGTCTAGACTAATGTAATTCTCATTTAATTGGCCTTCCCTGCCAGAGACGGTCACCTCTCCAGTCTATAAACAACACTGCCACGAGGCTCATATACCTCAGCAACTGCTCCTTCTCTGCCACGCCATTCTGCCAGCCCCAGCACTGGCTTCCACTATCCTTCAGAATTAAATTCAAATTAATGACCCTGACATTTAAAGCATTTCATAACTCTGCCCCACCTTACATCTCTGAACTCATCTATACTCACCCAACCACTTACTATGCTCCTCTACTGACCTGCTACTCAACACTTCTCTCATTACCTCCTCACATGCTCGTATTCAAGACTTTGCAAGGGCTGCACCCCTCCTCTGGAACGCTCTCCCACGGTCTGTCTGACTTTCTCCCAACCTTTCTGCTTTCAAGAAATCTCTTAAACTCTTAAAACGCACTTCTTTTGAGAAGCCTACCCTCACTCTTAACTACCAAATGCAACACTACATACAGTACCACATTTCTGACCTACTTAATTTGATCTTGCCCATTCCCACACCTTATGTATAACTACCTTACCTTTAGATTGTAAGCTCTTTCTTCATAGGGCCTTCCTCCCCTTTTGTACCGGCATTGATGTATGTAACGCCATATGTATGTAATTCATGTGATTTAGTTGTATAAACACATTTACTTAAAAGCACTACGCAATATGTTTGCGCTATAGAAATACATGATAATAATAGCTTTCCAACCCGCTATTATTATTTAACTACCCAAGTGGTAGTGAAGTCCTGTCTTTTAAAAAAACTTTTATGGAGCCCTGGCGCCAATAGTTTTTTTTTTTTTTTTTAACTTGTAGGGGGCCCTGGCCACCAATGTTTTTTTTTAAAAAAAACCTTTATGTGGGATCCTAGCTGCCAAATTTTTGTTTAATTATGAGGGGGCCCTGACCACACCTTGTGAGTGGGGGGGTACCGGTTTTAGCGCTGGTGTGGAAATTTAACTGTGGTGTGGGCTGGGCAAGATTTGGGGTGGGCAGGAACCAGGGGGCCCAGAAAACTTTGCTGTATGGGGCCCCATGATTTCTGATGGCAGCCCTGGTTGTTTGTGTTCCATTCTTTTAGGAAGTTGTATACTGTATAAGAGTGGTGGAAGCAGTGATGATGAACATAATATAAACAATTAATCAGGAGAAAATGAGATACTACGTGAGCAGAGAAAGAAATACAAGAAACTATTAACATTTTTTAGAGTGTATGAGTACTCAGATGTCCGTGCATATGCATTCCAAGAGCTTGGTGTCATGAACAGCACCCTAAATCCAGAACCCAAGTTAAGCTCTCGGCTCTCACTTCTCCCTATTACTGCCGCCTTTCACCTCGGGAGGAGTCCTCGGCTAATTCAATGCTCCAAGGTCTTAATAGAGAGAGGAGCAAAGCTAAAAGGTTCTGGACGAGCAAAGGGACATGATCCTCTCATCAAGGATACTGGATTGAAGAATACCACCAGATGCCAGAGAGTGGAACAGGCGGGCCGGGCCAGCACAAGCAGAGCAGAATCATCAGACAGGCTAGAGTCAGGATTGGAGACATAGTCAGTGGACAGGCAGAGGTCAGGATTGGAGAGCTTGGAGTTAACAGGCAGGCCGAGGTCAGGATTGGATAGAATCAGAGTAGTCAGGCAAAGCAAGGGTCAGTAACAGAAGATCAGGCTGGTAATCACATCCAGGAACTTTCTAAATAGAACCTAACAGGCATTGATCTTTAGACCGAATTCCCGTTTTATACCTTTGAATTTTGCGCCATTGCACGAGATGTCATCACGCTGGATCATAAACCCGGAAGTGTGCCATAGAGGAATCCGCACTGAAAGGAGTCAGATGCATGCAGTGAGCGTCCCTGCCAGAGTCATGGTGGGCGCTCCCGCATGCTAGGGGGTAAGCCACTAGACCACCAGGGAAACTGTTCATCACATTACCCCCCCTCTAGGAGGTGCCACTGGACCCTCAAGCTTACCAGGAGACCTGGGTTTGGAGTTTCCTAATATGGTCAACCCGGACATCAGATTTAACCAGACACTTCCACACAGGAATTGGACAGGATCACCGGTGGACCTGTATAGCAGGTTTCAGGACAGAAACATTAAATAAATTAGATAACATAAACATATCAGGTAACTCAAGATGGATAGAGGTTGGGTTAACAATTTCCACTATAGGGTATGGACCAATAAATCTAGGCCCCTGCTTAAGGAATGGGATTTTAAGCTTGATATTCCCTGTGGATAGCCAAACCAACTTCATATTTGGGTACCTCCCTCCGGGGCTTATCGGCTGCTCTTCTCTGAACACATGTAACTGCCGATAGGGAACTACGTACCCCAGAACAAGAGCAATGCTCAACAGAAGGGAGTTTCTCTTGGGAAGCAAGTGCCACCATTAGAGTGGAAGCTAGACAAGAATCTTTAAAATTGGAACCCCACTGGATAACCTCCCCAGTTACCCAATCAATGTGGGGGTTGTGTACCTGTAGCCAAGGTAACCCCAGAATTAACGGGGACGCGAAACCATCAAGAACGTGAAAAGCTAGTTTTTCACAATGCATATCGTTCACAGACATGGATAATGCCTTGTATTTTTGAGTTACCAGACCTGACCCCAGTGGGCTTTTATCAATAGCAGAAATCCTCATAGAAACCCCCCCCCAGCCCCAGAATCCACCAAGGCAGAAACTTTAACTGAACCCCCAGGCCATGACAAACTTACAGGTAATAGTTTTTTTGAGGTGAATTGGGGAGAAGACGTTCTGGCCTCTTGGGACAATTTTTAAGGTAATGCCCCTTATCCCCACAATTTATGCATAGACCCAGGGATTGCCTTTGGGCCCTTTCCTCAGGGAACAAGCGTGTAGCCCCCAACTGCATAGGTTCCCCCAAAGGGTTAGGAAATGAGGGAGTTGGTGATATGTCATTACATATAATAGGGAATTCTGTATCCCCCTCAGCCCTTCTTTCTCTTTCTTCTATCAATTTGGATGGCTAACTTCATGAGGTTATCCAAAATGGATGAAAGAGGGTAATTAACCAGGTTGTCCTTGATAGAGCGAGAAAGTTACAAAGAGCTGCATCATTCCACCCGGACTCAACTGACCAGCAACAAATTTCTGTACAGTACTCTTCAATTATTATTTTCCCTTGGCAGAGTTTATGAATTGGGGAATCGGCAGAGTTAGCACAATCTGGGTCATAGTATAGCATGGCCAATGTAGCAAAAAATGCCTCTAGGGATAGACGGGCAGGATCAGAGGGGGGTAATCTTAGTGCCCAGACTTGTGGGTCACCTTGTAGTAAGGTCATAACAAACCTTACTTCATCCTCACCAGTAGGGAAGGTGTGAGGGATAAAGTTTACATGCTTCTTGAAAAAAAATGTACGCCTATCCCCACTGAACTTATCTGGAAAGGGGATTTTTGGATCATGGGGCAAAACTCTATAACCCAGAGTAGCAGACTGAGCAGACCCCTCTGGAACCGCAGCAGAGGATTACTGAGCTGCATCCAACCTCTCAGACCTCAACCTCAATAATATAGTTCTGTTCCCTCTCTTGTTCTTCTAGGCTCAGGAGGAGGGTTGAGTACAGCAGTTTAGAGGTTTGCGGAACAGCAGCAGCTTTACCTTTGGCGTCCATATTCTTTTTTCATGGGCCTGTTGTACTGTCATGAATGAAAGTGGAACAGGCAGGCCGGGCCAGCAAAGTAGAGCAGAATCGTCGGACAGGCTAGAATCAGGATTGGAGAGCGTAGAATAGTCAGTGGACAGGCCAAGGTTAGGATTGGAGAGAATCAGAGTAGTCCGGCAAAGCAAGGGTTCTAAATAGAACCTAACAATGGATGACGATAATTCCCCTTTTATACATTTTGAATTTCGCACCATTGCGCGTGACATAATCACGCCGGCGCATAAACCCGGAAGTGCGCTGTCGCATGTGAGCCATAGATTAACCAGTGCTGGGCAGTGAGAGTCCCTGCCAGAGGCATGGTGGGTGCTCCCGCAATGCTAGGGGGTAAGCCACTAGACCACCAGGGAAACTGTTCATCACAAGCAGATGGGCTGATGCTTTCACTGTTGTCTCTGTAGTTGTTGCTCTCCATTTTAAACTTTTCTCAGATCACTTGTAGACTGCTTACTCTGGAAAGTGTTTAAATATTGTATGTATGGAAACACAGCACTGTATAATTAGAACAGATTCTAGCAAGTTAACTAATTATCCAGTTGTGCCTCTGGATGTACAGTAAAAAGTGCAAGAATGAAAGTAGATCCTAAGATGGCGTGACAGTCGCTTTTTAGTGGCATTTAGAAGGGGGTTGCAAAACAAGTTGCCAGAGCACAGAAGGGATGGTGATAAGACACTGGGAATAAAAAATGCTGCAAATTTTTCAATAAAAGTGCAAATATGCACACTTCAGAACCTCAGTAGAGATAACTAAACATTACTTGTAAGAAATGAGGTGTGAGATGATCACTCCTTGATAAATTCACCCAACACCCTCCATAGAGTGTTTAAATGTGTAGGAAAACAAAATTTGGACAGTTCCTCATAGATATATCCCTTAGAGGTTATAGCCCCTAATAAAATCCTTACTACAGTTTATTTATCTGCTTTGTCTTGTCTGTCACTTGCTACAGTAGTAAGCACAGGAACAAAGAATACATAATTTAAATGGCAGCAACTGTGTAAGCACCCTTGGAGATGGCATCAGATATCTCAGAAAAAACAACTGTGCTTCCTATAGCTCATATACACAGAGACTTGTCAGTAGAAAGCAACATAAATAGCAGATCATTTCTCAAGGTACAAAATTTTCCCTCCAATCTTTACCAGAAAAAGTCTCAATTGGTTATGCATATATGGATGCAGACAGGTTGAAGGCAAAAGTACAGCTATTAATCAAATTCTAAAGAGTTTCTTAAATCAATATTTGTTATAAACATGCCAATTTAATATTACACGCATCAAAAGATTTTTGCACTCTGAGAAATGTATCAGTCAATGGAAAAGTCTTTCAACTGAGTCGCTATGATAAAGATTCTAACAAATACAGAAATATTTCTTTATTGGTGATAAAATGAAATGGGAATATACTTTTTCTTTTCTGAGGTAGGTATGATTTGTCACTTGCATTTTCTTAGAACAATTGTTTTTATGTTGCATTATGCAAGGGTGCCATAGACTTTAAAGTCTAAGCAATCTGAGAATTCACATGAATGAGTAACATTCAAATACACAGTAATTTGCCTATTGGTTTTACTGTTTAGGACCTTTTCAGCTTGGTATTGGATCTCTTCAGAGCAGATGCAAGATAATGAATAAATTATGAAGCATTTGAACTGCAGCAAAAAAAGCTAATTATTTTCATCTTTTGATAACTCACCTTTTTGGTCTTCAACACATGACCTTTTCATGTAGAAAGTCCAGTTTATCTAAGATTCAGAAAGTTTTTATGTAATAAATAACAAAATAATTATTACTTTTAGCCCAAGGAACAATGCTTCTTTACCTTGTTTTTTTCCTCTTAAGTTTGTGTTATAATATCCTTTTATGAATCTACAACAGAGTCACCTAAAGGAGCAGAGGCTTTTTGTAACATCATTGGGGTCTAACCAGTAAAATAAAAGCAATCATAGTAAAGATTATGCAATTTTAAAGTATATATCTGAATGGCATTTACCCTTGATTTACTTCTAGGTAAAGCCCCTTTAGGGGGTAATTATTATGTGATTTCCCAGGGGAGTCGAGTACAGCTTAAAGTAATTAAAACTGGGTAAATAGGCTGTACAAAATAAAAATGTTTCTAACATAGTTAGTTAGCCAAAAATGTAATGTATAATGGCTGGAGTGACTGTATGTCTAACATAATAGCCAGAATCCAACTTCCTGCTTATCAGCTCTCTTGTTTCCACTGACTGGGTACCCTGGTGACCAGCCATAACTTTTGTTTTTGAATCTGAGCTGTTGCAATTGCAAACTCTCTGAACAGTTATGTCCCATGTGGCCCCCCTTCAAGTCACTGACTGACTCAAAGTTAAAGAGCTGAAAAGCATAAAGTTGGATTCTGGCTATTATATTGGACATCCAGTCACTCCAGCCTTTATATAATACATTTTTGGCTAACAAACTATATTAGAAACATTTTTTATTTTGCACAGCTTATCTTTTTACCCAGTTTTTATTTTTACACTGAACTGTTCCTTTAAGAGAGGATACCAACAACATGCTTAAAGAGAAACTATAATTTCAGCATAAATACTTAACCAACAGATAATTAATATAATGTTCATATAAAGAATATAACCATAATTCCATATACTTCATTTACTATATATATATATATCACTAGATATTGCCCATTTTACATATTTTGTGATGGTTTGTGTGCTCCTCTAGATATCACCTGACAGAAAAAAAGTGTAGGAGTAAAAGATAGAGCTCTGTCCATTTGTTGGCTGTGTATCATACAGGGGACAGCCCTTATTACTTAAAATGGCAATATTTAAAATTATCTAATGGCACATGCTACCATAAAATTATATTTTTATGAAAAAGGTTTGACAGGATACATTGCTTTACATATGGGTGGTTGTTTTTATATATTTCTTAGAAATCAGTAATAAGAACCCTTGATGTGGCTGTACTCAATCCAAGAAGGAAGTGATGTGCAGCTTTTGAAAACAATTTAAAATGTAAATTATGTTTTCAGAATTGGCAAAGTGTCGCGACACGTTTCGCAAATTTTTTCACCAATTTGTGAATTTTGCTGGAAATCCTTGAATTTTTTGGCGAAGCGAAACGGGGTACATTGGCCCATCACTATTTCTCAGTTATAGTACAGAGGAAACCGTCATACTTCTATATACCTCTCCACCTTCTAAAGTTGCTGCCATTGATCTTGAATAGTAACATCATAGTTTACATGAGATAAGTGCATTGTAATTTTCCATGTTATAAATGACTTCTGTTTATGTTAGGGAGCCCTGGCCGCCCAGCCCCACTTCCCACCATGGACTCCATATTTTTTCAAATCTTTTTAGTGAGCCTCTGGCTAGTAAGGTGAGTTTCATGAGGGGCAGGTTTTGATTTACCAGCGTTATCCAATTTTGTACTGTGGATGGTCGGGGTCCCATCCATGCCATAGCAATTGTTTTCTTGGCATAGTAGAGTAGTGTTCTGTATCTGATTCTAGCATGGTTTGTGTATATGATTTCATCTATGACTCATAATATACAAATCTGTGGGGTCAGCAACTTCGGGAATTCTAATTTATCTGCTAAAACATTTATAACTACAGTCCAAAACTTAAATATCGGCAGACATGACCAAGCCATGTGTAAAAAGGTAGCTTCTTCTACCCCACACCTATGGCATTTTGCCGTTGGGTTACATCCCATAGCCTTTAACCTCACAGGGGTGATATAGAATTGGTGTAGCCATTTAAATTGAATTAGTTTGTCTCGTATAGAGTATAAGTGACTATAGCTTCTGTTTGTTGCTTCCTCCCATTCCTGGTCTCCAAGGTTTGGGATATCGGTTAGCCATTTCTGGTTGGCCCAGGCCACAGCTAAACGCCTTAGGGCTCCTACACACGGGCATTTTGGACCTGCGCTCCCCTGCGTTGCGTTTGGCTGCATTCAGCCGCAGGGGAGCGCAGGTCTAGACGCACCTCATTTTGTTCAATGAGGTTGTACCCACGAGACGCGTGTAAGCGCTGAACGCAGATTCAGACGCAACATGCTGCATTTTTCCTGCGTTCGGCGCTCACATGCGTTCGTGTGAGTACAGCCCCATTGAAAATAATTGAGTGCGTCTATACCTGCGCTCCCCTGCGTTTGAACGCAGCAAAACGCAACGCAGGGCAGCGCAGGTAAAAACGCCCGTGTGTAGGAGCCCTTAAAGGGTGGGGGTGTCGTTTGCAACAAGGTCTTATATAGAGCAGATGTAAGTTTTGTTAAGTTAGGTGACCATAACACCGTTTCAAATTGGGACTGTGAGGTTTGTATTTCAAATCCTCCAAACTGTGCTTGGAAGTCCTTTCTGAGTTGAAAGTACCGAAAATGGGATAGGTTGGGCTCTGAAAGTTTTTCTTTATAAAATTCGTAGGAGCCAAATGTGCTACCATCTAGTACATCTTGTAGACACCTAATGCGTTTATGTGGCCAGTAGAAAAAGTCAGGGAATTTATGGAACTGGGGGAGACGAGAGTTAGCCCACAGTGGTATATTAGGAGTTAACGTTGAGAGAGGCTGTGGATATAGTTTGAGTGCTAAATTCCAAGCCTTTCTTGGGGTTGTAATAACAGCCGGTAGTTTCTCATGGTCTGTGGTTGCCCTATATGGAAGTTGTCTTAGTCCTTCTAGTGACCCCATAGTTGAAGCATTGTATTCGGGTTGTAGGGATCAGGATCAAACCACCATTTTACATAGTGCAGCTGAGTGGCTAGGTAGTAGAGGTATAAGTCTAGCAAACCTAGTCCCCCATCCTTCGTGGTGGGGGTAAGTTTCCGCCATGCCAACCTTGGTGTTTTACCTCCCCATATAAATCTTAGAACTTGGTTGACCATCTTAAAAAAACCCTTTGGAATATGAATAGGTGAGTTATGGTATATATACAGGAACCGTGGCAGATCAGAGTGTCTATGGAAGTCTAGACCACACAGAGAGAGTAGTAGTGAGAGAAGATAGGACTGGTTCAAGGTCGCGTGGTATAAAGGTACATGTATCTGGATTGATATTGATTCCTAGGTATTTAAATTCCCCTACCACTACCACGGGGATCTCCCATGGCAAGGCGGGGAGGGGTGTTGTGTCTACTCGCAGTAAGGCAGATTTATCCCAGTTTACCTGCAGTCCTGACAGCTTTCCAAATTGTGTTATGATGGTGGCTAACGTATCTAGTGATGGTCACGCATCTGCCAAATAAACTAGTATATCATCTGCGTAGAGTGATATTCACTCTTCTAGTGGTCCCAAGTGCCATCCCTCTAATGTGGGAGTCTGTCTAATTTGCATTGCTAAGGGCTTAATGGCTAGAGCAAATAGCAGGGGGGAAAGAGGGCTTGTCTTCTACCTCTAGTCAGTTGGAAGGGTCTGGATGTTGTTCCATTTGCCCTGACCTTTGCTACCGGAGTTGAATATAACATTCTGATCCAGTTTATAAAGTTGGGCCCAATGCTGAATTTAGAGAGTGTTACCCATAGGTAGCTCAATTCCACAGAATCAAAGGCCTTGGCTGAGTCTAATGACCGTAGTATTCTCGAGCCTGCATTTTCATGTGTAGTTTGCAAATTAAAAAATAGTCTCCTTAAGTCTGTAGTTTTTCCATCCATGAATCCAGATTGATCTGGATGTATCAATCTGGCATTACTTGGGCTAGCCTACTGGCCAGTATCTTAGCCATTCTTTTAGCATCATTGTTTATTAATGATATCGGCCTATATGAGCTACAGGAATGCAGATATTTTTGAGACTTCAGTATAAAAACTATGATGGCTTCTAGAAAGGATGGTGGAGGGGTCAGATTTTTCATCGCCATTGTAAGGGTATTTAGTAAATGGGGAGTGAGCTCATCCACCAGAGATTTATACAGATCTGCTGTAATACCATCTGGACCCGGGGTTTTCACGGAAGCCAAGGCATTGATGGCTTGCTGAAGCTTTTGACTGGTGATGGGGGAGTCTAACATGTCTCTCTGGGCCGCTGTCAGTGTAGGAGTAGTAATTCTATTAAGGTATTTTTGTGTCTCTGCCTCTTTGTATCTGGTTTGGGTAGCATATAATTCCTTAAAGTATGTTGCAAAAATTTCTACTATATCTTGTGGCATGGACTGTAGAGTTCCATCTGCAGCTTTTATGGCTGCAATTGCAGTAGAGGGGGTCTGCAATTTGGCCAGATAGGCTAGTGTCTTGCTACTTCTGTCCCCAGTTTCAAATGTGCGCTGGTACACAACTGTATAGTTGGGCTTTTCGTGTGAGAAGAGTTTGCTCCCTGGCTAGTGAGTGGTGCAAATCTACTAATTTATTGTACAGATGCAGTCACTTAGATTTGTAAGTTAAATGCGTTGTGACTCAGGGCTAATTGAAGAAACTGTGTTATCCAAAGTTATCTTAACTCATTTAATGCATTTAACCTTTTCATTAGCATACCAAAGCACCATTGTTTTCAATGGTGAACTCTTTAATTGGATGGGATGCTGTGACACAATATTCTGTGCTAAGTGGGATAAATGGGATAGATGAGTTAAGTCACGACGCATTTAACACACAAATCCAAGTGACTGCAGCTGTACGTTGTCGGAGAAGGGTTATATATATAGTCTGACTGTGCCTCTTCTAATTCTTTTTCTGCCTCCATTACTTGGGTTTTGGATTCTATTCGTTGCTAAGTTGTCCTCTCATATATGCTTTTGAGGCATCCCAAAGTATATGTGGGGGGCCGATCCTGTATTTGGTTCCCAGTAGTCTCTAACTGCTGTACTAGCTGTTTCTGCTACTGTCCTGTTTTTGAGCCATATTGGACTAAATCTCCATAGATTGGTACTGGGTGAACTTGCTATCCATAGAGTAATAGCAAGTGGTGAGTGGTCAGAGAGAGCACACGGAAGATATTCTATTTTTACCACTTTGGGTAGGAGGTCAGGCGTTGCTAATGCTAGGTCAATCCGTGAATGATGGGTGGCAGAGTGGCAGGAGAAGACTTTTTGGGTGGGGTTTTTCCACCTCCATACATTTGTTAACCCCAGTGCCTTAGCCCATGTTATTAATTTGTCCCCAGCAGGAAAGGGGGGGGGTTAATTTATACATGTGCGGATCCATTAGGGCGTTGAAATCACCCATTGTAGGAAGATCTGCCAGCTTTTTATCGATTATGTTAAGTAGATAGTCATATTAAATGGGGGTGGAACATATAAGTTAACTATAATCAAAAGGAAATTGGCTATTGTAAAGTGAAGGATAACAAATCTCCCATAGTGATCAGTTTTAAGCGTGAGTAAGTTGAATTGAAGAGACTTCTTTACCAAGATCGACACCCCTCTATCATACGTCTAGTAGGTGGAGTGATAGGCTTGACCTACCAATTGTCTCTTTAATGCTAATATTTTCTGCCCTGTCAAGTGTGTTTCTTGAAGTAAGAGCAGAGACGGTGGATGCCTTTTAAGGTAGTTAAAAATTTGTGCTCTCGAACATTTAATCCCCGAATGTTCCAGGAGATTAATGTGATGACAGCCATAAATCAGTAGAATAAAGTAAATGGTTCAGGGCTTTGTATAGTTGTATATGAAATATGTAGGCTCTCTGTGTCCCTATTACAATCAGAGCTGTGTAGCTTAGCAAATAGCAGTGTATCACATAATAGCATATTAACTTAACAGACAAACAATAGACATAACATAACTCCCTTGCCCTCACCCTCCCTACCCGCCCTCCCAACTTGGGCAGGTCTTGCACCCATTAACAAATTCTGCAGTAGCAGGTTAAATTGGGGGAACATGTAACCAAAGCATTATTGTGTGTGCATCATACCAACCATTTCGTATGATCTGTGCTGTCTGATTGTTGATTAACTTTGTTAGTCCAAGAATGATGTTGAGTGATTACCTCTCTGTGTGCCAGCAGGTTCCTAATCCAGCTGTAGGGGTCCATAATTAGGAGCCTATAGGTATTTTCCTGGTTGTGTAAATAATTAAGTTCCTCTGTTTCAAAGTCCCTTTTCAAGCCCTGATAGTCATTTAGTCATTGTCAGTTGTAGGCTAGCTTAGGATGTTCCACAAGGGTTTGAAGTTGAAGTATAGTACTTTGCAAATTAAGATGTTACCTTACCTGTATTCATTGTAGGTTGCTTGCCAAGTTTTGGAGAATCTTTTTGATTTCTGCAACAATGTTGTCTCTTATTGGGGACTGTTCGGATGGGTTCTTCTCTCTCTTGGTGGGGAGTGTCTTACCCCTTTGCGTGTCAGCCATTCCTCTGCCTCTGCTGTTGTGGTGAGGAATAGTACTCGATCTCCATCCTGAATTCGTAGCTTTGCTGGGTAAAGCATGCTGTATGGAATGTTTGCATCTCTTAGGCATCTCTTTATTGCTGTAAAGGTGGATCTCTGCTTTTGGATTGTAGGCGAAAAGTCGGGGTAGAGGGATACTGTTGCTCCAATATAGAGTATGGACCCCTTTACTCTGGCCGCTTTCAATGCAGCATCTCTGTCTCTGTAGTGCAGTAGTTTTAGAAGGAATAGCCGTGGCGGGACCCCTGGCGGGAGGGCTCTGGTAGGGACCCGGTGCGCTCTCTCTACTGCAAAAAGCGGGGTAAAGGTGTCTGCGCCCAGGGTATCCTTTAACCATTTCTCAATGAAAGTTTCTGGATGTTGCCCTTCTACCCGTTCTGGGAGACCGATGATACGAAGATTATTTCTGCGTAATCTGTTTTCTAGATCATCAGTTTTGTCCAACACTTGTTTGAGCTGAGTCTTAATATCTCTGATGTCTTGTTGCATAAGCGGGATTAAGTCTGATACTCTGTTCTCTACAGCTGTTGTGCGTTCACAAATACTTTGTAGGTCTTGACGCAATAACGACAAGTCAACTTTAATTGCTTCAAGTTGCGCTGTTGTGGTGGTACGACTTTCCATTATTGCCCCCAGGATCTCGCTCATGGTTGGTTCTGAGGCTTCCTGAGTGAGCTGTTTAGGTGGAGGAGATGGTAGTGGAGATGGATTTGACTCTTCCTCTGGGAGAGGTGGCTGAGGCTGAGAGTGGGCAAATCGCTCTAGGCGGACTGCTGCCTCTGTCCTGGTTTTTTGGGAGTGTTTCCCCATTTTGAGTCCTGTATAATATTGCTGTTCTGATATTGTGTTCGTTGCTACTTGTAATTTCAACGGGCAGCGATGTACTAGTTAAGGTATTGGTTGGCACACACAAAGTTCTCGTGCCCAATCACATGTGTATTGTTTATGTATTGTCTTATATATTCAGGGGTTTAGCATAACAGTCCCGGCTTTAGCAGGTTGGGGTTGTGCTTTGTATTAATAGAATACATCCGTTTGTCCTGCTTTGACTTCTGTTCTTGGGGTGCTCATTCGGCAGCTTGCTGAGAGTATCTTAGTTCAGTGGTCTATATTAATTGCCCCCTTTTCTCTCCCCACAAATTGGTTAAAGCTGTAAGTAATTGGCATACATCAGGTGTAAGGAATGCTTTTGTAGTTCACACAGTTCCTGTGGGTAGGCCTTTGGGGTATATTTACCCTGGGCACTGTTATGTGTGTAGCTTCTATTCCTCCTTTTCTCCCTAGCGTCTGTAGTGTTATTACTATTACAGTGGGGGAAATGCAAGTAGCTGGTTGCTTTTTGGGCAGATTACAGGCTGCCGCGTGGTATTTAGCAGTCTAATTGTGAGGTGTTAGGCAGGTATCGGCGCTCCCGGGGACCCATGCGCACTCAGCCTGGGTGTCCTTTTATGCAGGGAAGATTGGCGCCATCCCACATAGGTAACAGCGGGATCTGTCCTTCCTGCGCTTGTAGACGTGCGCTGAACAGGCACCAGAGATCGAGGCCTCCGTCTCCCCAGCTGGCCGCAGCCGGATCCCGTCCATGGAGGCAGCAAAAATCGCAGCCCCCGTGGCTCCACGGTATCTAGAGGGTGTCTCCTCTATTTGGGGGGTGCTGCTTGCGTTGCAGGGGCTTGGTTTTAGCTTTGGCCCCGGAAGCGCTGTGAATGTGCACCTTTTCATTCGCGTGGTTAGCCACGCCCCCTCATATTTTTATTTTAAGTGTATATTATTTTGATGGGATATATGTTTTAAAATTAAGAAGAATATTTGAATGAATGTGAAAGCAGAAGTCTAACTGAAGGACAAGTAAAGGCTGAATACAATCAAGAGTCTGTGTAGTAATGGTCCTGTTTCTGAGATCACAATCAGTAGTTGCTAGAAAACGGAGTACAGACCAAATGCACTGGTCTATCAGCAAGGCCAAGTGGATGCTCAATGAAGAGGCTTCTGAGTTGGCACATGTACAGTTAATCCTTCTTGTGTGTGAACGTTTTCTATTGTGAGTTGCATCGCTCCCATACATTAATGTGTATGTGCAGTTGATCTATCTAGTTACTATCCATGAAGTAGACTTAGTAAAGATGGTGGCCTTGACTGATGACCACATAGAAGAGCTAAAGATTGACGTAGCCATATAACAAGTGGTAGTTTGGCATTTAGATATAACAATCACATTGCGGAAGGGCTGACTTATTTAATGATGCATTCTTGAAAGTAAGCCTTTCCTTGTCCTTTAATAACCAACCCTTATAATACATGCAATTCATGCTTCTTAAATGGTATGTTGCTTTTAAAATGGATATAAATATTTCTATCATAACAATGATTGGAAGCATATTCATCTGAATAGTGTAGTTTAAGGGCAGATATATATGTATGTCTCATTGTGTAGCATAAATGTTCATATTTGTCAATGCTGTAAAACTGAGTTTGTGGTTTATCTGAATTGACCAGGCTTCCAATGTTCAGTTCAGCATCTTGCCTGCAGGATGAATATGTGAATGTGGCTGAAAAGCAGCATTCATATTACTTATTGAATGCATATGATTATGTATTTTTAAATAGTAAATTCAGCACATTTTATCCTATAGCAACAAATGGGAACTTTGATAAGATGAAGTGGCACAGGTCCGCTATCTTGTTAATTATTGCTTCAGATACATCATGGAAAATGTTTTTTGAAAGTAAATAGATCATTTCTTGAAGTTCAATTTATATTTTATTAGCGGTTTATGGTTGTTGGTGTCAAACAGGAGGAATTTTCATCACTTTATTATTTTGCTTGACAGTGACCTTGCATTGAAACTTTTATTTAAATTATACCAAGACATAGCAACACATAGGAACTTTTAAAAGTCATTAAATCAAGAAAACCCAGCCTTCACGATTTTTGTTACAATATCATTATGGACTAATTAATATTGTGGTTGATTTAGTAACTTTCCTGCTATTAACAATTTTTATCTCTGTCATGAGAGTTAATTTTTTTCATATTATTTTCTAAAACTTGCATCTAGGCAAGATCTTTTTTTCCATTTAAAACAAATCAGCTTAAGAAATGCAACCAGTTTATATTCAAAGGTCATATAAATCAAAGGTTATCAAACTGCGACAATTTTTCAAACAGTGCAATATTATTTTTACTATGCATTTTATTATATAGATAGTATATAGATTTTTCTCAGCAAATTGAAGCAAAATAGTATACTCATCCCTAGCTACAATTCAGTTGCAAAACATAATCATAACTTCGCTAAACATAATCTTAAAAGTTAATAAATCAACCCTAAGATATTCCACAGACCTTAAAACTACAGTTTTGCTAAAAAGAACCATTTGGAATTTTTGGTTTTATAGTGAATACAGGTATGGGAGCTAATATCCAAAATTCTTGGGACCTAGATTTTCTGGATAAGTTTTTCACCCTTATTTTAGATACATTTAGGGGAAATATCAAAATGTGATACAATTTACCACAAAAACACTCTTCAGCTTTCTGTTCATTCTTGTTGGGATTTTTAGACAAGTATTTAATCAAATGATGAAATCATTTTCACCCATTGATATATACAATTCTAAAAATGCACTTATATATTGATATAGTTATAAGCTCTATAATGGAAAGCATCTGTTGTAGCCTTCCCAAAATGCAGACAACATCCTCCTCACCTGACCATATACATACCTGAAAGCCCTTCCTGATTTGTTGTGAGCCATCAATGTTCATACCCCATGGTGGGGTGGAGCAAGAACCTAGTTAAACACAGCTGTGAATGTGGGCCAAAAATCAGTGTTTCTTTTTGCAGGAGGTTGGTATTTCTGTATATAACCCAGTATTGGGGTAAATACATTCTGCACAGATTAAAAGCGCTATCACTCACATGTATGTAGGAAAAGGCAGGATAGAGAGAGGGTAAACCTTCAAAATGTTCTTTTTGTCTCTGTACCTTACTTGCACCCTAACTTTACCCCTGTGGTTCACCCTTAAAAAAACGAAGCACAAAATACCCTAGGCACCAGCATTATCTTTGACCACTCTGATTATTTTTTTACTAGATTGTATTCCATTTTGTTACTTATTTTTGAATCGACATCTTTAAGACTTAGAGCTGCTGGTGTTTTTGGTCCAGTTAGAATAATAAAGTTCATTCACAATCCAGGTTTCTCAGCTATTTATTCTTTATTGAATGCCCTTGTTAATATGTTTAAAAAGGATTCATAGACATTAAAGGTTCAGAAAAATAACATTAATAATTTAGCTTTGGCAGAAACCCTGTTTTTGAACTCTGAAAAACAGTCAGTGGGAAATTTCAGCAACACTATTGTTTAATTTTCTTTTCTAGTAAATGTTGCCATTAATTTATGCATTATTTTTTTTGGTATGAAAAAGAAATTCATGTCCAGGGAGAGCTCATAATTGCTTTTGAGGAGATATTCCTTAATTAGCATATAGTGATTCTTGTGCCCAGATCATGAGAATAGCCAGCAGAATGTTACCAACTGGAAAGCTACATGTACTTTACTTATTAATTTCCCAAGTCATCTGCTTTGATGAATTTGCTTTTCAGTAAATATTAACCAAAGAGATTTCATGTTTAATTTATAATAAAGATTATACCCATATAATGAAGACTTTTGTTATGCACCCTATTCATTTACTCACATTTGATCTAATTTTGAGAGAAACATTTTTCAATTGGTATAAATTGAGCATCTCCCCTTCAAACAGAATGATAGTTGGCTGCTCAAAGAAGTTGATCACATTCTTACAAACTGACACAGGTATCTAATTTGATATTGAATTTGATTGGGAAATATTCCTGGTAGTCAGGATAGTTTAGTTGAATAGGAAAAAATATTGAACTGCTTGGAATTCTTCTGCATTTATCATTGATATTTCTTTCCCTGTAAAAAATCATAAGAAAATGCTAATATTGATTTATTAGATTAAAGCGTGTTTGGATGGGCTAGACCAGAAATGGCTTTTATGTAGTTGTCCAGTTTAAATGTATGGCAATATATGGACAAACAATCCGTTTGATTAAAAGACATTTTTGTTAGGTAGCTTTATGCAGAAAATGTCTTAAAGGCAGATTTATTAATAATTGCATTTTGCTGTGAAATTGGGGAAACATTTTTTCAGGTTTTAAGGACAACGTTTAAATAATTTTTTTGCCAACATTTAGATGAAAAAAGATAATTCATAAATCTGCTCTACATTTCCAAAATTCTTATTAATTCTTATTAATTATAAATTTTAGTTTATTTATTTGATTTAAATGTTTCCTTATTTAAGAATTAGAATATAATAATTTAGTTTAAATAATAAAACCATTAAAAAAACTTGATTGCATCAAATTTGTATTCTAAACTTTTTCATCTGCTTTGAAACAAGTTTTTGAAATGCTATTTGGAAATCATGAATTTCATCTCAACAAAACCTTGAATTGTGGTAAAAATTAAAAAAAGGACCTGCCCCATATTTGCTAATTTGGATAAGTATTCCTTATATCTGTTTATATATATATATATATCTTCACACCTTTGTTTAACCTTTATTGGGTCCTCAAAATTTTAAAAAAATTTTTTGCTATTAGGCCAGTTGCTGCTAAAGTAAAATCAATCAAAATATTCATTAAATAAATGAAGGAAATTTTGCTCTAAACATCGATTCCCAACAGGTACTGTGTGCATTTCTCCCTCTTATAATCTGTTTGGCCATGCGTAATTTTTCTCTTGCTGCTGCTTCCTTTGTCTTTGTTTAGATAAGTTTTTCCTGCCTCTCATGTGACCCTGCTGTCTACTGCTGAAGGACCTATTTTTTATAGCTACTATATTATCCTCTTCCCTATCTGCCTACCCCTTCTGTGTTCTTATCTGCTTTTTGCCAGTGGATCCTGCTGCTAAAATCATTTGCTCATATCTTTAATTAGAACTATTATAATAGGGGTTACATAGATGCAGAGGCTTTTATACTTTTAGTATGCCAAGGGCTGGCAGTGCCCATCGATGTTGATCTGGAAAACTAATCCATTGTATTAAACACCCATCTATTGTTTTGCCCATTTGAACAAATAACCACCTATATCTTGTAAATCATTTTTGTTTTGTTTTATTAAACATCTTGCAAACTCAGATATAGGACTACATAATTTTCTTTTTTTCTCTCCATTTACTGTCTTCCTGCATATGTTCTGATATCATTAGTGGAAGTCATGTCAAAATTGAGTGAGATCAGTGTGAAAAAAAAGTTCATTTGAAAATAAACCAATGAAGGGAAGGATGATGGTTATGTCCTGTATCTAGAAAAGGTTCACATAATAGAATTTTACTTTATTATACATGAATGAATTTAAATCTGAGCTATGGATAACTGAGAAAGGTAAATAAGATTATAAAATACAATAGAATATATCATATTGATCTTTGCTGGAGTTTTCAATCAAATTGAAGGCTTTAGTTCAACAATTTATTTAAATTGTTAGGCTAATTTTATAGATTTG
The DNA here is from genome assembly GCA_024363595.1 of Xenopus borealis. Classification (NCBI taxonomy): domain Eukaryota; kingdom Metazoa; phylum Chordata; class Amphibia; order Anura; family Pipidae; genus Xenopus; species Xenopus borealis. The sequence continues at coordinate 73,593,771 of CM044436.1, forward strand.
ATCAAAATTACATATCACATCATTATCCTTAGAATTTAGGAATTTGATGATTAAGACCTCAGTAAGATTTTTTTGAAATCGTTTATCCTGTTTAATCAACCAGGCTACAAATTTATTGTTGTTGATATGTTTTTCTTCATCTTCTGTGTAGACCCTCTCCTGTTGATATTCCAGTTTCTTCAAATCAGTGCATAGTTGCTTGGGTTGTTGGATCCTAGCAACCTGAAAATGCAAACTGGAAAGCTGCTGAATAAAAAGATAAATAACTCAAAAACTTCAAATAAATAATAAAAAATGAAAACCAATTGCAAATTGGCTCAGAATATTATAGTATACATACAAGCCCGCCATCAGGGGGGGACAAGTGTCCC
>CM044436.1:73596293-73612827 GCA_024363595.1 Xenopus borealis
GCTTTGCCACAAACCTTTGATTAGAGGCTTATTTATTATTTGCCTTTCCTTCTCCTTTAAAGTGAACATCTTTTACTTCTGGTTTTGGATGGTGTGTTCATTTATGGTATGATGTGCTGCTTAGTTTGTTATTTTCTAAATGTGATGGTTTAGAAACTTTCTTTGTACATTTAGAAGTAATTCATGCATTCAAGATATTTTTTTTCTGAGAAGCCAATAATACCCAGCTTTGTGATAAAGTTGGAGCATGCCTTTATATTTTCAGCAGGGATCCTTTATCTTTAAGTGACTGATGCACATTCTTGGCTTCAGAATTATAAATTATGACTTGATTATCCCTTACTTTAAAAGCAATTTTAGCACACAGTGGCATATAAAGGCCAGCCAGAGAGAATCTGTAGTATGCTTAATTTATGCCTCTGCTTGTATGGTAATGACAACCATTACAGAAAAGTTGCTTTAGAACTAGGATATTTTAATGTGCTATTGAATAGATCAGGCATAAAGACAAAAATAATGCTGAAATGAAGAAAACCAAGCCAGAAATATATTTCTGAAATTTAATTAACTGGGTGACTGAAACAAGTTCTAGCTTAGGGGAGCAGTTGCACAGAAACATAAGTGATTGCTAGATATTGGAAAGATATGCAGATATCACCAGATCTGAGTAAAGTGCAGGGGGGCATCATCTGAAATTACCTACAGTAGGTGCAAGAGCAGAAATGTATTGTATAGGATGCCCTTTATGCACTTGTTACTATTATAAATTCTTCAGGTTTTCTGCTTAAATAGTTTTCTGTCCATACTATGCTTGGTACCTAGCTGCCTACACCCTCATAAATTCATCTCACTAGATCTCTGTTTTTTCTTCATCAAATGCATCCACTGCTGCTACTCAAGCAATGCACAGTATGCTTGCTTCATGTTTCATTAGTCAGCTCTTTTTTCAATCCATATCTCATATAAACAAAGTACACTATTTATTATTTTTTTTAAAGCAACTGACCTCAACCATTTAATGCTAGACTGTATTCACAGTGTAAATTTAGGCACTAAATTATGATCCTTAAACCCCATTTGAAAAATTGTTGTTTCATGAAACCTGTTGATGATGGGGAGTACCAATTAAGAAAATCTTCTTGGCTTTTCGAAGAAGTACATTTTATTATAGCATACCGTATACATGCACCTACTGGATATGTGTAACTAACATGCACCAAATAAATAGCACATGAATGTGCATGTTGTGAACCCATGCAGATTAGTGTATGCATCATTGTTTATCACTGCAATTATGCTGGACTTTTGAGAAATAACTCCAGCCCACACACAGTCATCCAGCATTTGAATTTATAGGATCTTACTTTAAGGGGTGCACGCCAATAAATGTGTTCAACTTCACATCCTTGAAACAGAATCCAAAATTGATAGCAGCACTCCCAAATCACATTAAAACCACCTTTATTTCAGAATTACATCTGGCACAGCAACGTTTCGGACCACCTGGTCCTTTCTCAAGCTGACAAAGTAAATAACTCCAGCCCCTTGCACTTTACACTTACTTTGTAAATGAGCACTTGGAAGCTATTTTGTGCTTTAATGCAGTTAGCTTACATGTGGATGGTCTCAGGTAAATTTGACATTGCCAAGTAATTCACGAGTAGGTCCAATTAAACACTGTTTCAATAGGAGAGTTCCATTAGATATCATCGCTCTTTAGCCTGCAGCAATTCATTGGGAAGCCCTACTGCTTGACATAGTGTTGTGTTTTTATAGCTGAGGATAAGCAGAGTGCTTTATTAGCAGGTTCATGCAGCCATACACAACAGTAACATAAACTCTAGCACCTTAAGCCGTATAGAAGGTGCCGTTTATGCACAATATAACTCATGTGCACAGTGACATCTACTGGCCGTTTGTATAAACACCACATATCCCCCCTATAGCAGGAAAGCATTTGGGCAAATGTAATAAACAGCAGTAGGAAATGTCCCTCATCAAATGGAGCTTCTCCAAAGTCATATCTAGCAGGCACAAGATGACTTGCATTCCATATGCGTCCATCAGAGCGTGCACTTCAAGTTTTGTAATAAATTTAGATTGTCCTTGTTTCGTTAGTCCTGGTTTCTTAATTCTGACTAAAGATCATGGCTGAATGTGCACTTCTCTTGCACCACGTTTTCTGTCAGTATAAGCATTGCGTTTGGCTTGTTGATGTTTGATGTCTGCAGTAGATGATTTTGAAAGAACAGTAGTTTGTGGAAGTTTGATGTCTGCAACATGTAACTTAGTGCGCATCTGTCTGCCATGTAGTAATTCAGCTGGAGATGCTTGGGTTGTTGTGTGGCATGTTGCTGTGTACAGATGCAGTCACTTGGATTTGTAAGTTAAATGCGTCGTGACTTAACTCATCTATCCCATTTATCCCACTTAGCAAAGAATATTGTGTCACAGCATCCCATCCAATTAAAGAGTTCACCATTGAAAACAATGGTGCTTTGGTATGCTAATGAAAAGGTTAAATGCATTAAATGAGTTAAGATTACTTTAGATAACACAGTTTCTTCAATTAGCCCGGAGTCATGACGCGTTTAACTTACAAATCCAAGTGACTGCATCTGTAGTTATGTAGGATCTCTGTTGTAAATACTTTTCAAGATTTCCCTGTAAGGTTTGCTGTCTGAATTGCAGTCTCCCCTTGTTCAGCAGCAATAATGTAAATTTCAAGCATACAGATCCAAGCAGTAAAAGGTATAGTAGGCTCACCAGGGTTTGCAGAGGTAGAAGAGACATCTCATCGCCAATTTGTTGTGTTTTGATAGCTAACAATGTATAATACTGTATAGAGTATAATAGTGCTTTATTAGCAGATTCATGCAGCCATTACACAACAGTAACATAAACTCTAGCACCTTAAGCAGTATAGAAGGTACAGTCTATGCACAGTATAACTCATGTGCACAGTAACATCTACAGGCCATTTGCATAAACACCACACATAGATGCTAAAGCTTTAGAATTGGTGCATTCTGTGGAGAATGGGGGATTGAGTTTCAGTGGAGCCTTTTCATGCCTGTGTCTTAATTTACAAGGGTAAAACATGTAGGGATGTACCACATCCAGGACTAGGTTCAGTATTTGGCTGAATTCTCTAACTTTTTGCAGGATTCAGTTAAAATGAATCACAGATAAACTGATCTTAAAGCTTTGGACAACTGTGATGCAAATTTTTTTTTTTTTTTCAAACTTGAATCAAACTAGGGTTTAGCTTTGGTTTGATATTTGTCTAAATGTTTCATGATGTAATTGGTATTTGGCCAAATCCAAAAATGATGGTATTTGTATACTATTTCCTTATCTAGGTGTGTTTTTTTTTCTAACCTCATGACAGGTTCCATTCTTGAATCTAGGTTCACATACCTGGTTTTTTCCAGACTTATTTATCTTGTAAAAAAAAAAAAACCTATAATTCCAGTGTGTTCAGATGTCCTTCTTCCATGGACGTTTAAGGTTATACAAGCAACTCTTCACATAGTTCCAACTCTACGGTGACAATGCTTGTATTTAGGATCCAAGCTAGACATTCTTTTAGCTGTTTCAAACAGAGTGGCAATTTCAAGCTTATATTGTAGCAAAATGATTTATTGCTTAAACAGGCATAATAAAAACAAAGAGAAATTCTAAGTATTGTGACTCGAACATGGTGATTTGAGTTCAAGCCAAAAGTAGTACAAAAGCAGTATCTAGACAGAAAAGCAAATTACAGTCCTCTGCCTCCTGGTCTTTGTAGTTCTGTTTGACACCAAAGAAATCACTTGGCAAAGAAATGCTGAAACCCTAATTATTTTGTTAAAAAAAAAAATTCTGTATCTTTGCTGAATGTTATTTAGTATAACAGTAATTAGTGGTACTAATTCCTTTGCAAAGTGAGACAGTATTGTAATTATGCTTGTGCATACTGTTTATAACAATCATTCCTAACATAGCAGCATATTTTCTGCTTTTTCAAGTCCTTTCTTTTTTTCAAAAAAGTAGATTTTCCAACAACAGGTGGAACATGCAAATTAGAGTGGCTCAATGAATGCTAAGAGCTGTCTACTTTTTGTAAACATTTGTTCTTTGTAAAAATAAAGGCAGAAAAAGTGTCAAGTTCACATGTTTCTAGGACTTTGTCAGCATAAATTCTTTGCCAATTTCCATATATTAATGTTGTGTATGGTTTGTTTGTCTACATGTTTGTTTTCTGCCCTTCAAAATGATCTTCCTTGTACATACACATTAAATTACTAAAAGATATGTCCTGTTCATTAAACAAATTAATTTTGGCTCATTTAAATTTCTCTCAGCTGAAAAAAACTAATTGCATGTCAGTGTTTTTTTTGTGAGATTGATGCTTTGTGTTTTATTGGAACAGAGAGTGCTGGGCAGACTTTCTTTTTCTAAAATGAGACACACTAGTTATTCCTGTTATTTATGTAGAAATAACTGAAATGTGTCTCTAAAATTAAATAAAGATGAAATAATATTGTCACAATTCTTTGGATTTTAAAAATCAGTTCAGGAACAATGCACAAACTAGTTAGTCAGTAGCAACTGAACACAGTAGCAACTGAACAGTTACAGCCACTAGTCCCTCTATGCTTTAGGGACTTTTTATCAAGAACCCTGGAAGTAAAAAAATATTCCAAACATATTCCAATTGTTAAAAAGGCCATCTACCATTGATTTCAACACAATTTCAAAAGGTTTTAGCTATGTTATTTTTGGATTCAGGTTTTTAGCAGATAAGGAGCATAATAAATCTCAAAAAAGTAGATTTTCTGAAATCTCCGATTTTTTGCCCTTTATAACTCAACCAGAAAAGAGGCTTGATAAATATTCTCCCTAGTGTTCACAGCAAAGTTGCACAAGAGAGGGCTCTTAATCTGAATTCTTACCGGTGTCCATATATTAGTATTACCTATGACTAGTGATGAGTGAATTATTCTGCCAGGTATGAATTCGCAGACACAAAAAAAGTTGCCAAGACATAAAAGTTGCAGCAAGAAAAACATCCATTGACTTTGACTAATGCATTTGGAGTGAGAAAAAAAGGTTGCTTATAAGAAAAAAAAGCGCATGCAAAAGAAATGTGTTACCCATTGACTTGCTTTTCACTAATTTTTCTATGTTTTGCAAATTTTTCTGCAAAGTGAAACGGGACAGATTCGCTCATCACTACATATGACCTTCTACTTTTAGGCCCCCATTGACTTATGAGTTTGCCACCTCTTTTGTAAATCCATTATGCTGCTGAATTATTTGTTTTGCACCTTAAAATGCATTGTTGCATTGATCCAATAATTAACTGGTCATCTCATATGGCAAGCAACCAAATATGCCTTCTGTTACTTTCTGGAATACATAATCCAGCATAATTCATAATTGCACTTGTGTTTTTGTGTCTTGTATGCATGGTCCCTGATTCAGGTGCTTAAAAGATAACTAAAGCCTAACTAAAGAAATAGCTAGAAATGTTGCACATTATGTTTTGGATTTCTGTACCAGCCCAAGGCAACCACAGCCCCCTGTGACAAGTTTGAAGTCCTGGATCATTGCTGCTGCAACACAGGCTCCAAATTCCTGAAGATCCAATGTTGTATCCAAGGTTTGCCCCAGTCTTGTGTATTGCTGTACAATACACAACATATTACATACAAAACATACACACAAAATAGCCATTATTTGTCTGTATTATGAAACACAATTTCAATCCTATGTTTCTCTTACCTTGCATCATTTTCAAGCCCATTAAACCCTAACCAGACTTGGTCTCAGGCCTGGCTTGTTTTCAAACAATTGGACAAATGTACTGTATCTGTGTTTAAACTAGGAATCCTGCAATGTGCTTTTCAGTTTGAATGAATAGTCTAAGATGTTGAGTTCTACAGTAGGCTATGGACAATGATTTACTTTCTTTTGAAAAGTAATTTTTTCTCATTCATTTGATCAACCTAAATATTACTTGATATTGATCAATCTGAACTTTGGACACACTTTCCTAATTCTAAATTGATCAAATTTAATCAGATATATAACCAACATGATCAATGACCAGATCATTATGGATTGATTGAAAATTAATTGCTCTATAACTATTTAATTTAAAAATCTGACTTTAATTGTTTTTATGCTCGGCAGTGAAGTAGGGGCTGCAGTGAGCAACCTTATACAGTCAGGCCTGGATTAGTGGCAAGGCCACATAAGCCCAGGCCTAGGGCGGCACAATGTCGGGCAGCATGCCACCCAGCCACATCAATAACGAGCACTGGAGACTCAAGTCAGTCTCCAGTGCTGTTTCCAAATGTTAAGACGTGCGCATGCGCACACACTCACAGTACAGGGGAAGAGTAAGGGAAGGAGACATCTCTGGGCAACAGTGCTGGATAGGGGAAGTGATGGGGATGGCATAGTGCTGTTCCTGAGTGTTGAATTGCACATGTGCACGCATAGGAAGGGGGAAGAGGACAGAACCCGGAAGAGGAAGAGACATTGCTGGACAGAGGGGAAACCGGAAGTGGAGGTGACAGTGCTAGACGGGGGAAGTGAGGGGGACGGCACCAGCAGGGCAACGGGGGGCAATAACTAGAGCCGGCCTAGGGGCAGCAAATTTGTAAATCCGGTCCTGTATACAGTGGAGACAACTATGATGTGTTCTTGCTTATATCACCATGATATGAATGCATATATACTTGGAAGTCTCCAGGGACGTTTATGAAATAATTGTATAATGGTTTGCTACTAAATACTGGCAATAGTTTTATCAGGCTGTTTATGTTGTACTGCACATTTTGATCTTCAAACCACACACGTTACAACTGGATTTTCTTTGATACTCTGCAAAACTTAAAAAAAAAACAATTATCATATTTGTTTAAAATCAGTATTCCAAGCTCAGTGGAATATCAAAGTCGAGAGAGGGAGTTTGCAAAGCAAAAAAAAAGAATTTGTGATGAAAAGGAATTTTTGAATAACTGCAGAGTTATCTGCTTGATGGCTTAGCAGGACTATGGCTAGGTAATATTTTATGTGTAGATGTAACTGTCCATTTGTGCGTTACTATTTAAAATGGTGTTCATATGCAGAGAACTGCAGTAACAACATTTTATAGAATATCTAGTTTATCTAAGAAAATGTATCTTATTTTAACTAATTATATCTCAGTCATCTGTAGGAACCGTATATAATGTTTTGCTATTGTGAAGTTCAGATATTTGTAAGTGGTTAGGTTTAATGGCTCACAAGGCACAGCCTCCTGAGTTTCCTCTGCAGGCAGAGAAGCAATGCAATTCCTTCTGCTCCTTAGATATCCACTTGAAAATGCCTAGTTTTTTGTTTCTACACTGATATTGTCTACATGTGTCTGCACGCAGGCCAACTCTGTTGGGTTGACCATCGCTATAAAAAATTTGCTAGAAATCCAATCCGCAGGGACAACTCTAATTCACCACACTATATCGCCAGGCGACTTTTCACTCTGTCAGATGGTCGTTACTTCACAAATGCGGATTTCACCAGAGTCTCCTTCACCACCTTAGGCCAGCAAACTGCTGAAACAAAGCTATATCTTTCTCAATCTAATGTTAGTCCTGTACGCTGGAAAGTCATAAAAATTTTAAAAACCGCTGACTTCATTTTTTTAAAAGTGGGATTACCTTCAAAAGACCGAACTATTAAAATTTTTTGTGTGAAGATTGTTTTTAACACATTTGAGGGGCCTGCCACATATATTATAGGGTGGGTTCATGTATAGGACTTTAGAGGAGCTTTTATGTCTTTATTAAACTCCTATGGTCATTTGTAATAAAAAGTGGCCTATTCAACTCCCCTATTCAAATTGACCTAAGCGTACTAGTGAAGTTTTGCTAGGCACAAATGAACGATAGTGATTTTCGCTATGAAATGCTCACACTGAAGAAGTATCGCTAGCAAAAAGTCAATTAGCTTAGTGGTAACAAATTTGCACCTGGTGAACAATTTGGACATTGACGACAATTCGCCCATTAGTGAATTGGCCCCTGTGTCTGCATATGCAGAGGTATGGATTAACAGAAGACATTTGCTTTAAAGGGATCCTGTCATGGGAAAAATTTTTTTTTTACAAAATGCATCAGTTAATACTGCTGTTCCAGAAGACTTTTGCACTGAAATCCATTTCTCAAAAGGGCAAACAGATTTTTTTATATTTCATTTTGAAATCTGACATGGGGCTAGACATTTTGTCAATTTCCCAGCTGCCCCAAGTCATGTGACTTGTGCTCTGATAAACTTCAATCACTCTTTACTGCTGTACTGCAAGTTGGAGTGATATCACCCCTCCCTTTCCCCCACCCAGCAGCCTAACAATAGAACAATGGGAAGGTAACCAGATAACAGCTCCCTAACACAAGATAACAGCTGCCTCATAGATATAAGAACAGCACTCAATAGTAAAACCCATGTCCCACTGCGTACTATTCAGTTACATTGTGAAGGAAAAACAGCCTGCCAGAAAGTAGTTCCTTCCTAAAGTGCTGACACAAGTCACATGACCAGGGGCAGCTGGGAAATTGACAAAATGGCTAGCCCCATGTCAGATTTCAAAACTGAATATTAAAAAATCTGTTTGCTCTTTTGAGAAATGGATTTCAGTGAAGAAGTCTACTGGAGCAGCACTATTAACTGATGCGTTTAAAAAAAAAAATCTTGTTTTCCCATGACAGTTTCCCTTTAAGAAAAAACATGTACAACAGAAAAAACATGTACAACAGAAAAAACATTTACAACAGAAAAAACATGTACAACAGAAAAAACATGTACAACAGAAAAAACATGTACAACTCCTGTAGCATTCAGGGGCAGATTTACTAAATTAGTGTGAAGGATTTGAATGGAAAAAAAATTAGAATTTCAATTTTTTTTGGGCTACTTTGACCATTGAATTCGACTATCGAATAGCCCAAAATTCAACTCGAATTTGCCAAATTCGAAAATTGATATTACAATTCAGCAGATTAAACCTACCTAATTGCTATACAACCATATGGGAAACTCCCATAGGATTTTCCCAAGTCTCTTTGATCGAATATAAAAAATTTGATCAAATGGTTAAAATGGTAAAAATTGGTCAAATCGTTAGATTCAAATGATTCTATCGATCAATCAAATTTTTCAAATTCAATCGTTCGATAAATCGAATTGCGTTAAAACCCCTCAAATTCGAATTCGAGGGGTTTAATTAGATGAAAATTCAATGGTCAAATTCGAGGGTTAATTAACCCTCAAATTCGACCCTTAGTAAATCTGCTCCTCAGTAATCTGCAGTTAGGCTATTTGGACATATTATAGTTTTTTCTAGGCTAACTAACTACTGCAGTTTCAGTAGGTTGCATTTAATTCCAAAGGAGGAATGGACATCTTTGGGCATTTCTCAACAGGCTGAAAAAGAGAAACTGTTTAGAAACTGAATATTCATTGTATCTTAAACAATATGACAATGGGCTTGAGTTATCAGTGTTTGCTAAATTTTTACCAAGTAAGGAGTTAAATAACACACCGATCTGAATTTGTTGAACTGGAAAAAAGATCACATTGATTGAATACTCTGTGAAGGTTTATTTTATTTTGTATACACTTAATAATTAAAGGGCAGTGAGCTGAATTACATTTAAGATGGATGTGCACAGACACAGGCTGTCAATTTTCTTGATATTTAATATTGCACTTTTGTTTGGAGTTCCAGGGGCAATTCACACCCTCAAAATGTTTACACAAGTTAAAATAGAAGCACAACACTTCATTTATCCTATAGATCGCTTTTTATTGTGATAGAATATTCACATACCATGGAAGGCAATGTACAGTTTCAATTCTAATCACATAGCACTGAAGCTCTGTGTCCTTATATGAGCTCTGTATATATTTATTGTATCTATTATGTGACTTCCTGTGTGTACATTTATATATTGTTCTGTGGCTACAGTGCTTTACAAATAAAGTTTTTTTTTTCTTTCAAATCTTTATTTTTATTCATTTCAAACATAGGTACACAACTTTTATCACATTGACACATTTTCTTCAGGACATTGCATAAGTAACAATCATCGCTACAGAGCCTGTTCCTCATTGACCTGGTATTTATAATTCTTGGACTGACATCTTAGGGTTCAGGCTATTATGTGTACAAATAAAGTTATACATACAGTATATACATACAGTTTAGCAGTGTTGCTGTTTCAGAAGCATCAACTTAATTGATCAGTCCATTAATATGTGGTCCAACATGTTTTTTTTATCACAGGTAAAATTATCTGCAGAAAAATTAAAAACATTTCAATGCAGTCCAGTGGTTCCCAAACTGTTGGGCTTATGTAAAGCAATGACAGTGGGCTTTAGACTTGTAAGGGAGAATAGCTATTTGCTTTCTTAAATGCATCAGAATTTAGTTAGAAGCTTAGTTAGGTACACTTGTTGTTGACTATTGAAACATTCCTAAATGTTTTTGACTCTCTGTGGGGTACAGACAGTATTTGTTGAAGATAGTTGAAAATCAATGTGTTTGCTTATTATAAAATGCTCTGTGCACTACCTATTACCATCTTTAAATTTCACTTGCAGTGAAACTGCTGTAGCTTGCATACATGGGTGACTAAAGGCTAACAGACTGGCTTAAAAATATCTGGTTATCCATGTGGACGTTAAATAGATATTGACACCAGAAAATAATATTTTTTTATCCATCATAACATTGTCTTTAAATGATAGTTATAATTTTGCAATGATACTTTTGCATTACTTTTCTTACCCCCATGTTCCTCTCTGAGGGGGCTGCCATATTTGTGCAGCAGTAGTCTGATAGCATTTGGAACTCTTAACTGACAGGTTAAGAAAGGACAGTCAGGTTGGCAAAACAGTCAGGTTTAGGAACTTCAAGTAACAATTACTCAAAAGCATGAAAAAGCAACATGACCTATAGGTAACTTTTAGGGGCACGTTTACTAAGGGTCAAAGTGAAAATTTGAATAAAAAAATTTGAATTTCAAAGTAATTTTTGGCTACTTCGACTATCAAATAGCCCAAAATTCGATTCAAATTGAAAAATGTGAAAATTTAACATTTTGAATTTCCAAGTACTGTCTCTTTAAAAAATTTAATTCAGCACTTCAGAATTGATATTTTAGCCTATGGGGGACCTCCTGGAACCTTTAAGAAGTGTTTTTGAAATTTTTTTTAAATTTTAAGGATTGTTCGAATCAAACAATGCATTCAAACGATTCAAACTATTTTATTTAATCGAAAACGGGACCTAGTCTACCCATTTTCGAAAATACCCTTAAAAAAATTTGATGGTCGGATTTCAAATTTTTTTAATTTGAAATTCAACCCCTAGTAAATCTGCTCCTTTATGTAGATTAATATTTTGAAAAGAAAATATTTTGTATCAGTATCACTTTAAGGGGCAGATTTATTAAGAGTCGAATAGTAAATAAAAAAATTTTTGGTCAAACTCTCTGCAATATCTCACCCTGGTGGTCTAGTGGTGCGCCTGTCATGCTGATCCTCTGTTCCTGTAATGCTGGTCTCTTAGGGCGCGCACGGCGTGCACTACAGCATCTTAAAAGGAGCATTGACGATGGCATGATTATGTCAGCGAGCAATGGTGCAAAATTCAAACAGTACTTAAGGCACCCTTTGTATTTTAATCATTGCCCATTATAGGTTTCCTCCTTGTGAGTTCCTGGTGATTCTCTGCTGTTTACGCTTCTGATATCTGATTACCTGTTGTGACCCCTGCTTGTTTGTGACAAATCCTGACTTCTGAAATCCTGACCCTGCTTGGTAACCAACTTTTCTATTCCGTACCCCTTCTGATTGATCTCTTGGTTTGACCCTTGCCTGTCTGACTCTGCTTGTACTCTTCCTGCACCGACCCAGCCTGATTTGACTACACTTTCTGTCTACGCCTTGTACCATGACCTTCTGCCCTAAAGATTTTGCTTTACTGTTGTGCCCCTTTGCTCATCCAGAACCCTTCACTTTGCACCTCTCTTAAAAAGACCTGGCGGCATCCGATTGGCCGAGGTCTCCTCCCTAGGTGAAAGGCTGCTGTTAGATTCAGAAGCAAGAGCAGAGAACATGGTGCTTAGTATTGGTACTGGTTTTAGTGTGCAGACCGTGACACACTCAAATTTGAATTGTGAATTATCCAAACTGGATTTGAATTTTAATTCAAATTAGAATTTTGAGATTTATTAAACTTCAAATTCAACTATTCGCCACCTTAAACCTGCCGAGTTCATGTATAAGTTAATGGGAGAGGTCCAGTGTCCAATTTGAAGAAGTTATTAGCCTTCCTTTTTCAGTCTAATTCAATTTGAGTTTTCGGGTTGCTAATGTTCGTTCAAGATTTTAGATTTTCTATTTTTTTCTTAAGTAACCTCCCAAGCGAAATTCGAATATATTTGAATTTATTAGAGTTAAAGAAAACTCACCTGAATTCAATATTCAGTCATTGCAAAATGGTCCTCCCTGTGTACTCCCTGTCTATCTAAAAGACACCGTTTTGAAAATCACCATCATCATGTAACCCATGATATCTGGTGCCTGATGGGGATAGTTGGGATAAAAATTATTATTCATTTTTAAATTATAATAAAATATTTTTAATAATTACACCTTTATTGGAGAATTCCATAAATAGTCTCTGCCTTCCAGAATAAGTGGTGGGCATGTCCTAATTAGGGATGCACCGAATCCAGGATTCGGTTCGGTATTCAGCCAGGATTCGGCCATTTTCTGCAGGATTCGGATTTGGCCGAATCCTTGTGCCTGGCCGAACCGAATCAGAATCCAAAAAAATCATGTGACTTTTCATCTTAAATTTTTTTTTGCCATGCACTGCAAATGCAAATTAGGTTTCGGATTTGGTTTGGTATTCGGACAAAACTTTTGCAATGGATTCAGGGGTTGGGCTGAATCCAAAATAGTGGTTTCGGTGCATCCCTAGTCATGTCCTGGAAACCCAATAGGATTGTAGTTAGCCAATCAAAGCTCTGAGCTCACACAGACCAATACTGGTCAATGTCAAGTCTATCTAACTTCTGTATTGTCACCTACATGATGCAGATTGACTAGCAGTTTATGATATAAAGTGGTGAGCTCCTCCAGCTCTCTTGAATGGCTTAAGACAGAAGTAAGAAGAAGTTGACATATGCTATTGACGTTTACATAATTTCAACAGGTTTTAGCTCGAGTGTTTTCAAGGGGTTTTTTTTTCTCTAAAAATTCAATATTTCCTCTTAAATACTCAACCAGAAAAATTCAAAGTTTAATGAACATAGCCCTAAATGTCTTCTTTAAACATGTTATTCTGTTTATTACTTCTTATGCCATCTTACATAAGTGCAGTTCTAGTTTCACTTCCATACTTAACTTTGGGAAGAAAGAAAGCTTTCTAGCCTTCCAGAAACTGCATACATTTGTGGTACTTTAAACTTGCAGGCATATTCCCAGTGTAATCTGCATACCAAAACAGCTGCAGCAAATGGGATTTCTCCTACCACCCTACAAATATAATTATTGCCTAGTCTTATCCTGAATTATAGTTTAAGTGTATTTTTGGAACAGCTGTTTCACAATTACGTCTGCCTTCCATACAAAAGGGTAAGATCTGATGATAAATTGACATGCTCTTTCCTTAGTCATTAGGGTGTACTTTTTAACCAGAAAACATATGGGCAGCCTCGTGCTCTCAAGGATATCACAGGGTGGCAGGGATAATTAGCAGTTTACAAAATGCACATTCAACCAAATCCATGTAAAATGGTCATTCATTAAATACTTGTTTCACACATTAAAAAAGAAATACATGAGACCATCAGGGATTATATTACATTAATAGCTGATGTGTAGCATTTTGGCTAGACTACCAACACAGTACCATTTAATAAGTGCATCTTATTCGTTAATGATATACTCCATGGGGCAGATGTATCAAAGGGTGAATTTAGAACTCACCACAATAAAACTCACTCACTTGCTCTTCATTCCTATGGGACATTTAAAAGCACATTTATCAAATAGTGAACTCCATTGATAAATACAATCCTAAAAATCCCATGGTATTAAATAGAACATGGTTATAATAAATCTGCTATATGTTAGGTATTTACTGAGATTAATGTTTACCTTTTAAGCAAATGATTTATATTAAAGACAACAAATCGTAATATTAATAGACAGAAAATTATATAAATAGTTTTATTACAGAAAAACATGATGGGATATATTTATCTAAGAGTGAAGTTAAGAGTGAGGTTCAGCCACTAAAGCAAAATTCCGCCACTCTCCATTCATTTCTATGGGATTTTTAAAGGTGTATTTATCAAAGGTTGAACTTTTACATTCACCCATTGATCAATACGCCTTTCAAAATCCCATAGAAATGAACTGAGAGCTACGGAATTTTACTCTAGTGGTGGAACTTTTTGATTAATTTACTCCAATGAGCCACCAGTCATAAGTGTTGACATTTATTCCTGTTAAAGGGTTAATTCTGTGTTTATCCTCATGTAGTACATTGCACTTTTTTTACTGGAGTATTACTGATGCACTTGAGAGGTGACAATGATATGGGCCCCCCAAAATGACCAATTCTAATGCCAGGTATTTTATGCTATGGCTCTAATCTGCTGTGACAACCCCTTATTATGCCTTGTCACAGCCCTATGATTCGCCCACAAACTCTGCCCATTATTACGAGGAAGGTTAGGTGCTTTTTCCTGCAAATTACATTTATTACAGTAGGGGTTTCGGTAATTCACGTGTGTGCTACTGATGATTCATCCAAATAGATCTAGCACTAACCAGCTAACCAAGTGATTTGTGAAATAATCAAGATCAGTTCAAAGAAAAATAGAGATACATAATGGCCACATGTATTCCTTTATGCAGTGTTTACTAAGCCAACAAGAATATTGTGATATGTGAATATGTTCTAGATCAACATTTTTTTAGTTTTTATATCTTAGATTTACAGTAGTCATTGTTGTAGAAAAGAACAGGAAATGTTATTGTAGGTAGTGCTTTGTCATCCTTATAGTTGCTATAGTTACTAATTCTCATCCATTTTTATGAAGTAAGACATTTTAATATGAGACTGCTTTAAATGGCTTTGTTTCAAGGCAAGCAGTAATGTTGTAAACCTGTAAGCTCCTGTCACAGTTGGAAAAAAGCAAACTGATTTGGTCAGTAGTAAAAGATAAATACATGAAAGTAAGCTCCATATTCTGTTTTATTTGCCCACATTCATGTGAGCCCTTATAAGTGGTATTGTATAGACTTGTGAACAAACCAGCTACTGTACCTGTAATACCTTCATTTACTTTCATTATATAAATATGCAATATATTTTCCAAACATTTTGGATGTTTTCTCAATTCCATAGGGCTTATTAGCTTAGGAGCTATATTAAATTATTGCATTAACCTACAGCAGGAAATTGGCTCACATCTGACTACTGCTAATTAAATGATGAAAACAAATCTAATTAGTGGCTTAACAATCGAGGGAGCATACTTAACATCGGATGGGCAGTCCTGGAAGGGAAAGTGAAATCCAGTAAGAACGACAAAGCAATTTAACCCCTTACTTGCTCACACCATATACTGAAGGGGGAGGATTACATGTAGGTGGTAGGTCTTGGGCAAGGGCCAGAATGCTCAAGGTATGTCCCTGTTACAATTGGTTAATATACTGAAGGTTAAAAATCTTGCCGGTATGTTGCATATTACATTTACTGTGTATATCTCCCTACTGATTATAATAGGGAGTGTTTGGTCTTTGTCAAAATCTGAGCAGAGTCAGACATTTCAAGTCATTTGTGGGAGGTATAAACATATAATTTTAATTTTATTTCTGTAAGAATTGATGTGTAGGCCTGAATTATTTTGAAATGTTAGCAGGTCAATTTTTGGGTAGAAATGTGGCCTCATCTATATCATACCTCACTGCATATCTGCTTTATATGAGCACTGTAGTATAAATATGGGAGACTGCAGAAAAATTCAGAAGAGTTGGCATTTCTGCAAGTGTGCAACATCTGTATGCAGAGCATGTGCAATGAGTTAGAAAAGCTAGAGGACATTTATCAGTGAAAGGAGAATGCATTTTATATGATATTTATGTTTGAGTTTGAATAGGTAAGGTTTTGTTTAGCAGAGTCCAGAGTAGCTTTTTTTAAAATCAGAAAGTCTGAAATCTATAAGGTTCAGAGCTAAATTCTTCCATAGATTATTTAGTAAATGATTAGCAGACATACTGCTTAACTATTAACTGTAAATGATTTTATTTTTTGTTACTATTGTATGCAATTTTTTATTTACTTTTTCTGTAATTTATGCAATATGAACTGAACTGACAACACATTCAGACTCCACTCAAAGAGGATGTGAAGATAAAAAAAATTAAATTCCATTTTTACTTTCTTTAGTGAAAAAGAAATCTATCTCCAATATAC
>CM044436.1:73636856-73666376 GCA_024363595.1 Xenopus borealis
CCAGGAGGGAGTGCTTACTGATTGGCTGCCATGTATCTGCTGGTCTGGGGTGAGAGGGCACAAAAAATGCGCCAACTGAAGCGAACCCAAAATGGCGAACGTCTCGCGCCATCCCTACTGTTTAGACAAATATATTTGTGTTATTTTATATCCCTAAACATATGTGTGTGTGTATAAGGGACATGTACAAGTTCCAAACAAACTGCACTTACTCTATTGTTTGCTTTCAAAGGTATGGTTGCACATCGAAGAAGCCTGTTCACCAAGGTCTTAACATTAGATATATTTCTCTCCAGAGACAGCACTCCAAATTTCTTGAATAAAAATCGCCTTTATTTATTCCATATTGGGCAGCATAAGCATGCAACGTTTCGAGTGGTGCCCCGCTCTTTATCAAGCATGTATGTGTGTATTAGGGACACACACTTGCCTAAGGCAAGTAACTCTGTACTTATACCTGTCAACTCCCCTGGGTGCTACCCAATTTTTGCAAAAAGACACTCCCAAAAGTCCATGTCCCACACTAAATAGGCCACACCACATTTTTAACTGCACTTGCAGTGTGATTGATGCCCTGTTGTAATGTTGCAATTTTTGTATGATGTCCAACTGGAGAGTCTTTTTTCCTTTGGCAGTTTGGTTGATGAAATATGGGTTTAATTAAACTGTCCATTTTCGTTCATTTGGGGGCTTGAGTTGTTTTTGCTTTATGTGCAGCTGATTTTAATGGTTGTAGAAGATGGGTCGGTAAGATCTGAAGTAAGATATATTTATTATCCTACAGATGAAGCCACTTGGATTTGTGTGTTAAATGCGTCATGACTCAAGACTAATTGAAGAAATTGTGTTATCTAAAGTCATTTAATGCATTTAACCTTTTCATTAGCATACCAAATCACCATTGTTCACAATGGTGAACACTTTAATTAGATGGGATGCTGTGACACAATTTTCTGTGTTAAATGGGAAAAGTGTGAAGTCTGAGTTTAGCTATTCTGTGTCAAACACACAAACCAAAGTGGCTTCATCTGTATGTCCTAAAGGCCTTCCTTAGATTATTCTTGGCATTGAAATAAAGCAGTCTTAATAATAGGGCAGTTTTTTATACATTTTGCCCTTGGGAGTACAAGCATCCTGTATTGTGTCTTATAGCCAGTAACATGTTCTTTTTGTAGGTCCAAAATTATTTTCTTGTCACTTACTTATGAATTCCTTTGACCATACTGTTACTGCATCTGAATCATTCCTCAACATTATTGACTTTGAAACTAGAAAACAAGAAATGCTTCTGTGTTTGTCAACAACACAACACTTCAAAACAATTGAATCCACTCAGGTGGTGCTGTCCTTGCAATGGGATCTTGACAAACTTCCATCTTGATAAATGTACAAAAAATGGAAAAACTCATGACCAATAGTACTTAGGTGACTCTTTGCTGTAGAATGATATGTAGCAAGCTAAGGCAGTAGGCAACAGCAAGGGGCATTAATACACTGTCCGGTATTAAAGGAGAAAAGGTATTTCAATTGTGATATGATCACTCTGTATCAGTTATGCACCAAATATAGAATTCAGTCAGGTATCTACTTTTTACAAGTCTTGCATTCAGCTGATTCCTTAGTTTCGAGCTGAACTGAAGCATGCTTCCCAACATTTGAAAAATGGAAAAAGGGACAAAAAAGTAATAATGCTGCATGTAGAGTGGTGAATTTCTTAACCACTCTCATTTTAATACACACCCCTTAATTACCATGTCCATTTTACAAAATTGTCAGGTTATGAAAGTTTGAACATATTTCTGGGGGTTTTAGGTAAATGTTTTAGGTGTTATTACATTTTTAATCATGTTTTATTTGTTTTTATTACAGTATTAAAAAAAACAAAAAAAAATGTTTTTCTACAGTATGTATTTTCTGTAAATGTCATAAGTAGTAAGACCTGCGTGCCAAGCAATCAAGAGATGACGGTTTGGAAAGGGTGGATTATGTGATGGGACTGATGATTGTTAATGAGAATGAAAATTGAAGTGAAAAACAGGAAATTACCTGAAGATATATGAGCCTGATCTAATTTTAAATCTTGTCATTTTGTTTATAGATGATGAATGTCACATCTGCTCTTCCTTTTTACTCTTTTGTGATATGAGTCACAGCTTTCTTTATTATTATAAATGACACTTTAACTTGGTTGTATGAAGGTATTTACATACTTCAATAAAAATGTAAAGATTTTTTCCCATGCAAGCAGACATTCTTGAACAGGATACTTAGTAGATAAGGTTTAGATAAGGCTCTGTGCACTGGATACCTTAACTGGAATTATTTTAAGAATTTCAATTTTATATTTGTCTGTTTAGTTGTGATTCCCATAGCCAAGAAATTGTCCCCGCTTGTATTATGCCCATTTATACTATATATTTGAAGGGGTCTCATATCCTATGGAGATACTCTGGAAATAGTCACTAATGCAAAAATCATTTGCAAATGGACACTTCTCCCCTCATGTGACAGTAGGATAGTGATTGGGAATGTTTTTAGTTTGCGATAGTGTGCAGTGTATGTAATAAAACATCTTAAAGGGGAATTATCGCTAAAATGAAATTTTAATATAAGCTTCTTCAAACTGAAGTAAGAAAGTTTCTAAATACAATCTATTAAAAATTCAGAATTGTTTCTGAAATAATCAAGCTTATCTTCACTGTTCCTCTCTCAGCATCTGTTACTCTTCATTCTGTCTTCAGGAGTTGGGTGTCAGATGAATGATCCAATTTATCTTATGGGGGGCTCCCTTTCCTAGCAGACGAATTAGAGCTCACTCAAATAACTGATTCCAGTAAAAACAAAATCTAATAAAATAACTGCCTTTTGCACACATTTTGCATGTAGAGAGACAGGATTTCTGGTGATTTTAATAAATTGAGCTCTAAAACATCTTCTAGGCAAAAGTTATATAAGTTTTTTTATTTCAGCAATTTTTTGAAAATCTTAAAAAAAAGATAAATATTACATATATTTGTTCTTTCATATTCCTACAAGGATTCTAAGATATCATACTTCCTTAAAGGTTATACAAGTCACAAGCTGTACAACTTTATTTACAGATTTTTTTTTTTTATTTTTAGCATTTTTAACTTTTCCAAATAAATGCTGCAGTACCATTATCCTTGTCCAAGTGTATAGCCAAATCTATAAATGTACATTACTGCTTTACTTTGCTATATTTTGCTAAGGGAATTTAATCTTTAATAATATTCAAATAAATAGAACTTGCAGTATAAGCATTTTTCTTCTTACTAGGAATTATTTGCAATTGCTAAAGCCAAAAAAAAATGGCATCAGTTAAAGGAAAACTATACCCCCCAAACAATGTAGGTCTCTATAAAAATATAATGCTTAAAAAACACACATGTAAAACCCAGCTTCATGTAAATAAATAATATTTTTTTTAGTATATAGTATGTGTCACTGGAAACAGGCAATGTTTACTTTTATTTATTTATTTATTTTGGGGTATAGTTTTACTTTAAATAGTCATAAAGCTCACCCACATAATTTTTATTATACTTCCTTATATTAACATGTACAGTATTTACAAAGCACCACAAGTTTATCATAGATTTATAGTGCAGTTTTTTTGTATTGGACAGTACATTTCATGTTTCGAGGTCTATGCTCACAACATAGCCTAGGTTACCAGATGTATTTGTGATTCCATGTACCCATATACTGTACATTCACATTTATATTTTTGCTTCTACAGATGGGTTAAGATGAGAATTGCAACTTAAGAGTTACTCTTTGAATGAATATTAAAAGGGCTAAGGTTAGTCAGTTCTCACAGTGTTTTGAAGTAAAATGTTCACTCATTATATTAGAATATACTCTATTTACATTTTAGGATAGAAGTGACATACCATATACAGTGTAAATGTATTCATAATATAGTATGGATATACCAGCATTCAGTCATGTAACTAGAGTGTGCCGGGCCCCCCTGCAAAAATCTTCAGAGTGGCCCATCACACTCTGATCTCCATCCTCCTGCCCACTTCCTGTCTAACCTCTGCCCTGCCCACTCTCCAATTCCACCCCGCTAAATCCCTGCCCCAACTCTGTCTACTCTGGCCAAACTTGGGTCCTCCTTCCTCTCCACTGGTAAGAGAGTAGCTGAGGAGCAGGGTTTTTAGTTAGCTATAGAGGAAGCCGACCCCACAGTCCGCACCCCTAATGTTCCCTGGGACTCCCATGCGACTGTGGGGTCTGCTTCCTCTACGGTTATAACACTGCTAGCTTAGCATTTCAGCAAAGACTTGCTGAAGTCATTATATGATATTTTTTGTATATGTAAATTATCATAGATGTGCAGCTATCAACCTTGGCAAAAGGATGTTTTTTTTGTTATGGGCCCAAAAAGTGTACTTGACCAAAATAGTTTACCTTGTTGTAAATCATTTTTGTTCCTCTTATGTTTTTTCTTCATACTGTATGTGTATTGTAAGTTGAGTTATTGCAAAAAAAAAAACAGTAAACTTATATTTAGGAAGACATCACTTGGTATCTCTTTGTACATGATATAAATGAAATTAATGGTAGTACTTGATGCACTTGTGCCACAGGATTATGCAATGCTGATGTGTATTAGGATCACTAGATGTAAATTAGGGGCCACCAGGATCTGTAACCTAATTATCATTGGACAGCTGGTAATTAGACAGTGGTCAATAAATCCCCAAAAAATTATTATTTAATTAAATAAAAGCACATTGTAAGCTAATATATGATATGTCTTATGTCATAGATTTACAATCTGTCCTATTTATTAAAAACCTGTAAAGTGGGGAATAATAGTACAAACACATATCAAACAGTAGACATATGTGGGTGTTTTTTTAATATGGAAATCCAATTTTTACCACCTATGCTGTTAAGAATTCAGTTTAAATCCCTGGTTCCAATTATGCGTTCGTCCTGCCTCTAGCTTTGCCTCTGTCCGGATCAAGGCTTCTGTAACTATGTGAATCAAATAGAGCCCGGCACAAGCAAATTAACTGCATATCTATTTATTCTCACGACATGTTTCGGGCAGCAGCCCTTTATCAAGTGATCACTTGATAAAGGGCTGCTGCCCGAAACATGTTGTGAGAATAAATAGATATGCAGTTAATCTGCTTTTGCCGGGCTCTATTTGATTCACATAGTTGCTGTTAAGAATTGGTTGCTTTACAAAGTGCAGATGTTGATGTTTACTATACTTATGTTTTTAGCCTTTATATTACTTTACCACATCCTTTGTTGGTTCTGAGCAGAGTTTGCTAATGACCTGTAACTAATCACAGCCTGTCACTGAAGAACCAATCAACAGTCGTTACAAGTCTGTTTTGTGTTCTTACAGTAATACAGCACCTCTTCACTTGAAACAGCACCGAGAATGTAAAGAACTAAGAACAAGCACATATACTGTAACTAAATAAGCAAGTTTACAATGAAATATAAGCAATAGAGTTCACCAGCAGCAGAGATGTCAGCTTCCGTTTCCCAGAACTCATCCTGGTCATCATGTAAAAATAAATTTGTTACCACCAGATGCGTCATAACATAAGAGAAATTGATGCATTTGTTACGCAACCTCACATGCACTACTGCTGCATTCACATGTACTATCATTATATAATATATAATATATGTATTTTCACCAATGGTAAACCACAACAAGCAAGGCTATGTTTATTTGCCAGCTTAGGAAAAACTACATAAATGGGTCCCTGGGATGAATGGAGGAGAGCAGAAGTTTGATGTCGAGAGCCTCTACACCTCCATCCCACATGATGGGGTTTTGGAGGCTGTCCGCATCGAACTGATGGAAGATGTGACTATAATTTGACGCGACGCGCCGAAAACGACGCGAGCCGAAAACGACGCGAGCTGAAAACGACGCGACGCGTCACCGCGTTTGAAACGACGCGCGACTCGTTTCGCGAATTTTTCGCCAATTCGTGAATTTCGCCCATCACTATTCAACAACTCAAATTTCAGGTGGTAGATAGTATGCCAAAACTTTGCGGCGGTGGAGACAGGGCAAAATTGTTATTAAAAAAGGAAGCTAAATGGATATGCTGCATAGAAACTATGGAATCCCATGGCCATAATTGAGAATATGACCTGCACCCCATATACCGATAGAATTTTATAATTGTTTTTAAGGTTTAGTATGACCTTTTATAAAAATTGGTCATTTTTATTGTCTTACAGATACTTTATTTTGACCACATAAATATACTGACCACCAAATAGGAGATTGTTGCTGAAAATAGTTTAAATAGATAATTTTGAGAGAGTATATTGTATCTGATTATGTTGCCTTTATGTTGTTACTTTGTACTAATTGCTTTTTGTCAGTCACCTGTAGATGGCGCTGTGTAAATGAGTATAAATATGTGCAACCATAAGTAAAGTAACTTGATAAAAGGCCATATAGACCTGAAACGTCGTTTGTTTGGGATCTCAGCCAATCATGCAATAAAGGCTTTTTTTGATTTCACAAGATTTGGATGGTGCTGTGACTTCGTTACTGATATTTTAGCTGGTTGGAGTGGATGACTCTGCACATGCACCTGTTGAAAAATTGTGGTTTGGGTGAGTGCTGACAAATTGTTCCAGTCCATTTAGGATTTTGTAGCCGCAGAGATAGAGGTACAGTAGCTATCTGATGCTGCAAGTGAGCTGCAGATAAAAAAGGTATGGGATTAGACCTCATTATCACTTGATCCCTCTTTGTGCTGGAGGAGGGTCTGAGATTTTTTTGGAGACCTCCTTGTGCTGGAAAAGGGTGAGAGGCCCGTGGACACCTCTGTATGCTGGAGGGAGGTGTGGTGCATTGAATGAGTATCCCTGGAGGGCAGAGTAGAGAAACTTAGGGGCAGAATCACTAACGGGCAAATGTTCGCATACCTCGCACCACTTCGCCAGATGCAAATGCATGACAACTACGCCAATTCACTAATATGTGAATTTTCGTCTTGGGTATGAAATGTTGCAGGATTCACTCTAAAATGATGAGAAACCAAAGAGGGGGACACATTTAATGCATGATGCTGAAAGCTAATGAACTGTATTCCTATGACTTTATGTTGGGAAAGGCCTTTTGAACCTGTGTTTCTCCAAACCTGTGGGGGCCGATTTACAAAATTTGTGTGAAGAATTCGAAGTTTGATCGAATTTTCATAAAATTCTAATTTGAATCTTCTAATATGCAAATTAGGTAAATTCGACCATCGAATATTCAAATTTGAATAATTTGAATAAAATTGTATTTGAATATTTGACTATTCGATGGTCGAAGTACTTCCCATATTCGACCACCTAGTTCGCCAAATCCAAGCTGCCGAATTGGGGACCATTATTTTTGATTGAATAAAAAATATTAGTTCGAATCGAACGATTAATCAATCGATAAAATTTTTTCTGTTCGATCGATTGAATTGTGGTAAAATCCTTCAAATTCGATAATCGAATTCGAAGGATTTTACTTCACATGGTCGAATTTTGAATTTTTTTTTATTCGAAATTCGACCAATAGTAAATCTGCCCCGTGGTGTCCCTGTCTTTTGCTCCTGATTCTCTGCTAAACTTGCCTACCATTCCTTATTCCCACTAAAATTATATATATATATATATATATATATATATATATATATATATATATATACACACAAATGTGATAGGATCAGCCAACACAAATCGACCATTCGGAAGGATGTAGTAAAATTACCTGTACCAGCTAATTTCCATTTAATGAGACATACACCTGCTTCACTCAGGTTTCTGGTGATAGAGTCTGTTGCCCCCCCACGTCGGGGGGGCAACAGACTCTTACAACTCCAGAAGCGTGAAAAGTTTTGGATTCACACATTGCAAACCCTACACCCTAGGGGATTGAATAGAGAATATGATTTATATGCCTTCATATGATCCTTAGACTTCCAGGTCAATTAGAATAATTAATATATGTTAAAAAATTAACAATTACAGATGGGGATGGATTGTTTGTTATAACCTTTGACAGAGTAAGAGATATATTGTGGCTTGTTTGCTAAGATTATGGATGACATACCTTTGAAAATGTGTTACTATTGTCACAATGTTAGCCAAAGAACGATGTAACCAGTTGATGTTCATATATTGAAAAATGGCTATGTGTGTAATTTGAACCTATCAGAGAATAAGGTGTGTTTATGTTAATTGATTGCCTTTAAAAAGGATGTGATGTCAAAGATTTTTTGTAATGCTTGAGAAAGAGGCGGGAGCCTCGAAACGTTGCATGGAAAAGCGGTAAAGATTTTATTTTTTACCCAAACTACGTTGTCTGGACTTTTTTGTTGGATATATTGTTTGTCCACGACTGTGGACTAAGTCGCAGGCAGGTACACAGCTCCACTACAGTTTGTACGAATATATTGATATTTAGTGTTGTAGCTAGTACCAATGTCACAAACTACCCCATTTTCAAATACTCAGGCTGAAATATTTGCCTACACAGAATTGGAAGCGGCGAGTATTGCGACACTTGCCAAAGGATCAAGGGATTTTCTACACACTTCTCACCCCGAAGTGCGGAGCCGAGACTTGGAATGCTTGACCAAAAAGTCAGTGTCACTGGAACTGCATGGCTGCACTTTAGCAGAATATTATCAGCTGAAACGCATACCCAGGGGTTTGAGGGTACACCTGCGACCTACTCTGTTTGCGGAAAATACTGAGTTTTGCAGGAAATTTGAAGGCATATTGAATAAATGCTCATTGGATATTATTACACTCACGATTGAATATATACAGAAAGAGATTACAACTGTATCAGAAGAGATACATACCATAGAGGAGCACTTATCGCAGAGCGGAAGCCAGGACAGCTTCACAACAATCAAAGCCCAGCTGGAGGAGACGATACGAGGTTACCGACAGGAGATCGAGGACCGGAAGCGACGCAAATTCTTATGCCCCTCTACTAAAATTGACACTTTCTCATTGGATATAGATTTGCAGCGTTTCTATCGATTACTAAGATTGAAAGTTCAATTTAAAGATAAAACAATGGAGGCGGGTAATGTTAGTAATGCATTAAGCTCTAAACAGTTTGGTCTTACTAAAAAAAGCCGTTATTTGCCCCCCACCTCATCACATCCTGTTGAAACTGCTATTAATCTGATATCTAAAGATATTGATCGGTTGGTGGGAGACCCTAGGGGTTTTAGATCAATGAGGTATGCTAATAACATGACTAAAAATGAACGCATATCATTACAAGCATTAATGGAGGACAAAAATGTTGTATACAAGCCAGCTGATAAGGGAGGAGCAGTGGTGATCCTAGACAAAGATTATTACATAGCAGAAATTCTGGGCCAATTGAATGATACAAGTACCTATGTAAAGTTAAACAAGGATCCAACCTCTGAGTTAACGGGATTGATCAGTGGTATACTAACTAGGTACCAGATGGCGGGTGTAATTGATAAAAACTTGAAGGAATATTTGACACAGGATTTTCCTAGTATCCCTGTATTTTACACCCTCCCTAAGGTCCATAAGAATCTGCAGTTTCCACCGGGGCGTCCTATCGTGGCGGGTGTTGGCTCAATTTTTGCCCCAATAGCCACATTTCTGGATAAAGTTTTGGCCCCTTTTGTACCAATGGGGAAATCATACATTAAAGATACCTCACATTTTCTGAGGTCCATACATACCCTAGATGTGGGCGAGGAGCAAGTATTGTTAGCAGCTCTAGACGTGAGTAATCTTTATACCTCCATACCCCATGACTTAGGTATGGGAGCTGTACGTTCAGTATTGGAGAAATCTGACTATGATGTTTCACAAATTAATTGTTTCATGGAGTTGTTGGAGTTAATTCTAAGGAGAAACTACTTTTTGTTTCAGGACACATTTTACTTGCAAATACAAGGGACGGCCATGGGATCCAACGTCGCCCCCACTTATGCCAACTTGTTCATGAATCACTTTGAGGAGATGTACGTTTATACAAACGACTTATTCAAGACGTATTGCGTCAAGTGGTGGCGCTATATAGATGATTTGTTGGTAGTGTGGGGGGGGTGACGTTGGATCCCTTATGCTATTTAAAGACTTTTTGGATGGTTGTATACCAAGACAGTTCAGTTTCGTTCCTTGATACCTGTGTATATCGGAAGGGAACCCTGTTGCATACCGACTTATATGTCAAACCAACGGACCGCAACAATTTGTTGCGGTTCGAAAGTGCACACCCCAGGTCTAATGTCTCTTCTCTTCCCAGGTCACAGCTCCTACGAGTTAAAAGAATAGTCTCAGAGGAGGAAAAATTGCACACACGCCTAGAGGAGATGACAACTAAATTTACAGAGAGGGGGTATCCACAAAATCTACTTGATCAGGAGATAAGGAGAGTATGTGATCTGGACCGCATGACCATAATACAGGAGAAAGCACAGGGATCACGAAAGAAAGCACATATACCTTTTGTACATACATATCACCCATGTGCTCGCAAAATTCATCACATCATACATAAGCATTGGCCTTTACTATGTAGAGCTTATCCTGATATTCCAGAATTCCATGAACCTCCACTTTTGTCCTATAAGAGACCATGTAACTTAAGGGATAGATTAGTGAAAGCTGATCTAGGCACCATACGAGCGAGCCCACAGAGAGTAATTGCACCATTGAGGGATGGCATGTACAATTGTGGTAGGTGTAATCAGTGTTCCAGTGTAATACGCACTAATTGTTTCACACATCCGCTCTCTGGTAAAAAGTTTGAGATAAGGGGGCACTACACCTGTGACTCTGAGTTTGTTATATACATGCTTAAATGCCCCTGTGGGCTAGCCTACATTGGGGAGACTGTACAACCTATTCGTGATAGGATCAGCCAACACAAATTGACCATTCGGAAGGAGGTAGTAAAATTACCTGTACCAGCTCATTTCCATTTAATGAGACATACACCTGCTTCACTCAGGTTTCTGGTGATAGAGTCTGTTGCCCCCCCACGTCGGGGGGGCAACAGACTCTTACAACTCCAGAAGCGTGAAAAGTTTTGGATTCACACATTGCAAACCCTACACCCTAGAGGATTGAATAGAGAATATGACTTATATGCCTTCATATGATCCTTAGACTTCCAGGTCAATTAGAATAATTAATATATGTTAAAAAATTAACAATTACAGATGGGGATGGATTGTTTGTTATAACCTTTGACAGAGTAAGAGATATATTGTGGCTTGTTTGCTAAGATTATGGATAACATACCTTTGAAAATGTGTTACTATTGTCACAATGTAAGCCAAAGAACGATGTAACCAGTTGATGTTCATATATTGAAAAATGGCTATGTGTGTAATTTGAACCTATCAGAGAATAAGGTGTGTTTATGTTAATTGATTGCCTTTAAAAAGGATGTGATGTCAAAGATTTTTTGTAATGCTTGAGAAAGAGGCGGGAGCCTCGAAACGTTGCATGGAAAAGCGGTAAAGATTTTATTTTTTACCCAAACTACGTTGTCTGGACTTTTTTGTTGGATATATACACACACACACATTCCAAGGCTATCGCACACACTTGCAGTTAAATCATATACCCTGGTGCTCCAAGAAAATATGGATTACAGGTAAGCAGATGTTGCTGCACACAGGGAATTTTCTCCAAAATATAATCTTAATGTTGCAAAATGTCGATTCAATAAAGATGACATTTTGGAGAAAATTGTCTGTGTGCACCAGCATCTGCTTACACACTCACACACACACACACACACACACAATCATACACACAATCACACACACATAATCACATACACACAATCACACACACACATACGATCACACACACATACAATCACACACATACAATCACACCCAATGGGGCAGATTTACTATCGATCGAATTTTGAATGCTAAAATGCTAAAATTGGAAATTCGACCATGGGAATAGTGGGGAAGTAAAATCCTTTGAATTCGACTATCGAATACTCGAATCGAATTTGAATCGAATTTATTCGCCAGCGACGAATCGCGGGAATTGGCCGCGAATTTGCGCCTGGCGAATAAATTCGCCTATCACTAATTATACTCCATGCTTTCACAGTTATGGTCCTTTTTCCATTCAGTTCATCATTACAGTGAAGGTTTAGCTGCAGTGTGTTGCTCTCTTAGTTTCTGATAATTTTAAGTTTGTTGAGACTTTTGTTCCTTCCTTAATCTTTTGTTCCTTCCTTAATCTTTTGTTCATTACAAATTGCTTGATATAGAGAACCACATTGGACTTGGCAATTTCTTTAATGTTGATCACTTTTTTTTCTTTTCTATTGTTGATCATAACAGGAATAATTTCTATTTATTAGCAGGTGTTACAGTAAGTTCCTTATGAATACAATTAGATTTATGATGGTGTGCGATTGTTTTCTAATGCTCACCTCATTTGCTAACACTGTGCACCTTTAACTCATTTCCGTCCATACTGGGATTTACTTAAGTCATAAGATGAACTGTGTGCTGGGGCAAATTGGTGCCTATAGTTTTCCTAGCAGCACCCTGGTATAGCTCTTTATTGCACCCCAGGGTATGTTGGGTATGCAGAGTCTTTATGCTAAATAGACTTAACACTTTACCTGCACTTTAGCCTCTGTTTATTAATTTTTTTCATGTTTTCATGCTCTCACTTGGTGCACTTTCTCCTTTTTCTGTAGTTTGCTCAGACAATATTGGTGTGGTATAACATGGTTTATAATGTATTTTACCAAAGTTTTTATATAGATGTTTACAGCTATTGTCATAGTCAACATTTTCAGTAATGATGGGCGAATAAATTCACCAGGTGTGAATTTGTGGTGAATTTACGGGTTTGGCCCGGCGAATAAAACTGTAGCTTGTCTGTGAAAATCTGCTTCATAAAAATTGCCGGGCGTCAAAATAATTGGGATGCCTATTGACTTTAATGCATTTTGGACAAAATAGGCGCACATATAAAAATTGTTGCGGGTGTCAAAACTGATGCAAGTGTCAAAATTCACTTTTCATGTATTTTTCACCATTTCGCTAATTTCTTGGGAAATTCACAAATTTTTCAGCAAATCGAAATGGGAAAAATTCATCCATCACTTATTTTCAATGATCATTGTATTTTGTGATAGTTATTTAGCATTGTTGACCTTTTCTTATATGAAATTATGTTTTAATACTTAAATTGAAAACGTATTAACCATCCTTAATTTTTTTTCTTGATGCTCTACAGTTCTTTCACTATTTCGTTTCTTAACTTGGAAATGATATGGGTGCACTTCTGGCTTTATTACTAGCTTCCTTTTTACACTTAAAGTACAGTATATTTTGAAATTGTGAGTGTGTTTCTAATATCTTTATTGCAAGAATAATAGATGGTGCATTCTCACAGTTCATTGAAATACTTATTACTGCATTTTTGACATAATCATCTTATAATTCTATTTAGCATGCATTTCAGGTGATGGATGGAGGTGTGAAATTATTCAGCACAGCATAAATTGCTTTTCATAATCAACCTACATTGTATTTTTATTTCCTTAGAATAAATAGTCATAGACTGAATATGCTGTAAAGACATTTGAAACAATTATTGTGTCATTGTATTCAGGGTCACAAATCATAACAATTAAGCAAAAAATAAAGTTATCTTACCAACCCATGCTGATATAGCAGACTGTGACTAAAAAAATTTAACATTGCAGAAACAACTTTAAATATAATTTATGTCATCCTTGGGGATTTTAACATCCACATCAATGATGCTTCACAGCCCTGGCCCTCTCATTTTCTCCACCTAACCTAAGACAATAAAGAATTGGAGAAAGACCAAAATGTTTTTGCAAACCAGGTGAACTACAACTTTTTACATGGGCATGAAATGTATAAATATGCATTGTTACTGTTTGTGGATTATCAGTGGTGCTCTGCTAATGAGTCGAGCTGAGGCGCTCACCTCAGGCAGCAGCGCTGG
This sequence comes from Xenopus borealis, assembly GCA_024363595.1. Lineage (NCBI taxonomy): Eukaryota > Metazoa > Chordata > Amphibia > Anura > Pipidae > Xenopus > Xenopus borealis. Next base: position 73,650,888 of record CM044436.1, read on the forward strand.
CTAAGTCTCCAGGGGTGGCAAAAAGCCTCTCCTGGTGCCTTTAAGAGCCGAATTTCCGGTTTTTAAATAGGAAATTCGGATTTACTAGTGCGAGAGAGCTCTATTGCTTTGCTGCCTCCCCATTGGACTGGGGAGCGGCATTACTGGAGCCACCTCAGGTGGCAACATCACAAGAAACGGCGATTTGTATTATGCTGCTTTAAAAAAAAGTATATAATTATAATGATCACCTCTATTAACAGGCTAGTGTGCACCTAGCCAGTTGTATTTCTTATACAGCAGGGGTGTCCAACCTGCAGCCCGAGGGCTGCATGTGGCCCAGGATGTATATTAATGCAGCCCAGCTTAAAACATTCCCGAGGAAACATCATGTCGTAAGGGATATAGGAGAAGGGGGTACTCTGCCCATTGCCAAGTTAGTAATAATAATAAAATAATACGTCTATTTGATATATACAGGTGTCTCATATTCCAATGTATAGCTCCATATGGTTATCAAACTGGTAGTTTAGTTGTTTTCTGTGTATTTTCTTTACTTTTGCAAATCATAAGTGTCTGTGTATTTCATGTGTGGCCCCAGACATTTTTTCTTTTTCCAATGTGTCCCAGGAAAGCCAAAAGGTTGGACATCCCTGTTATACAGCATGCTGATTCATAGCCCAGCACAAAGATCAGTAGGCTTGTTTCTTAGGGAAGTGTTTCAGCTTCAGCTTTCTAGGTAGATTCATATTTGTATAGCAAGTACCTGAACGTGGGACTGAATTTGCAGAATGGCAGTGCACATGCTGATCTTGGCTGGTACCCTTATTGAAAGAAATGCATATCATTAACCTTAACTAACTGCAGGAAAGGAAACAAGCACAGCACTGGGAGATTTTTTAATTAATAGTTGTAGTAGAGTAATGGCTTCAGCAGATAATTGTATGTTATAAATCACAATAGATTTTTTTTTTCTTATGACAGTTTATGTGGTATGGTGGGCTAATTGCAGCTACAGTATTTTTTGGGCAACAGTCTTAGCATCCCTACCTGTCTAGAAGGTCCGTTAAGAGAAACCATGTATATTTAAGTACAGGGTAAACTAGGGGAAATTTATAAAAATTTTGGTAAAGTAAAATGTTGTAAAAATGTTTTATTTGCCTTCCTCTTCCTACTTATCTGTTTCATTGCTATTTAAGTCCTTCCTTTAAGAAGCCATGTTTTGTGTTCCATGTTTTGACCATTTGTATTGATGAGATTTAACAAGAATAATGATTTTTTGACTTATAATTTTTGTTTTTAGGGCAATGACATGTGTAACATGAACCTGGTATATTTGTGTCTTGACATTGTTTGACACCAACATTTTATAGTGCTACTCTGTATATACTGTATATATATATATATATATATATATCTATCTATCTATCTATCTACCTATCTATATATATGTATTATTTTCTCTTTCCTTTGTATTATGAACATCTCTCCATCTCTTAACTGATGGTTCCACTTCTCTTGCTTGAAATGTATTCTTAGAGGAAATTTTTTCATTTTTGCTTTCTAAAACCATATGTTTCCAAATAATCGCTATGCTTTTCCAGACATTGAGTCCAGTGTGGAAGCATTTCACATGCACATGAAAAGAGAAAAAAAACATTATTGTGTGGGAGTCATTTAGTGAAGATTGTCTGTTCATAGCTTTAATGGCTGATTCACTGAATTATTCCAAAAATATTTTAGTTCCCCATTGTTCTATCTATGCTCTGCATTTAGCTTTTCAGAGATTTCTGGCATTTAAACATCCCTATAATTACTGAAGCTAGCATTTTTATAGCAGGAAAAAAACTCCTATTAAGTTTGCCATTTCCATTTGGTACAGTAAAAGATCAGACTTATGGAATTGCAGTGTCAATCTATTGTAAGGAGATTTTAAATTACTTGCTTAATAATCATACAATTTATTCAGTCTTCTAACGTTCACCATTACATCTAACCAGTGTCAAATTGAGGCTGCTGCCTTGTGGCCCACTGAAGATGCCTATGCCCCCCATATCAGACGCAGAGTGCCCTCTGGCCCCCTGTGTCTACCTTCTGTTTCATTCAGCCATGCTGGGGTCCAGGGAGGAAAGTCAGAAGTTGCTTTCGCTTCCTGCACCAGTCCAACACTGCTTCTAACTTCCAGGGACAGAGTTTCAACATGTAGTTTTAAAAAACAAAACAAGAAGTCCACTTCAACAGTCCTTTTCTTTGCATTTTAACAGTTCACTTTTGACTGCAGAATAGGGGAATTTACAAAAGTGGTGATTTGGAGACAAAATAATATTGGAGATAGATTTTGTCAGATTTTCCGACATATTCACAAACCTAATGACTGTTGTTACATTTTGTCTTCTGCATGACATTTTAAACAACATTTTACACACTTTTTTGTGAATTAGTCTTTAGCTGTTCCAAAATTTGTCAGTCTGCCATAACGTAATTCTCATCTATTCATGTGCCTCGTACTAATGATTTTGCCTTTAAGAGAAGAGATTCCCTCCCTATGTGAGAAAGCACACACTTTAATGTATCATAATATTTCAGTTAATTTCTCTTCTCTCGGTTAATGAATGTAGCACTATAGGGGGAATCCACAATTTAATACAAAATAAAAGTGGAGATATAATTATTGGATTTCCTGTCATGTTCAAAAATCTAAACTTCTGTGAATTTTTCTTTTGACCTTAAGTTTCTAGACTGTCGGCAGATTTTATCAGCATTTTTTCTGAATTTGTTTTTAGCTCCTCCTAAACCTATAATTCTGTCATTAGGTGACTCTGCTGTATATTTGCCTCATACTAATGATTATGCCTTTCAGAGAAGAGATTCACTGCCAATTTAAAAGGCCAATATGGCAGAACACACACATTATCACATATCCATTCCCATAATTTATCTCACCTAGGAACATGTGCAATAGCCCAAGATCCCAAGTTAACTTTCAGTGTATTTGTCCCTGCTTATTGATCACCAAGATGCATGCTGGAAACATGTTGGGCCAGCGCTGCTTGGCAGCTCTGTGTGAAAAGTGGCAGTCTCTATTTTGTTGGATTCTTTTGTGTGAATATAGTATTGTATTTACACCACTTTTAACACCACTTTTACACCAATACTTCCTCCACTTTTGTGAATTCCCCACCATGAGTTATATCCTTCATAAATTGAACAAAATTTATTAGGAAGGCTTTACTTCCTTTAAGTAATATATACTATATACATATATACTATACATTCACTCAAAATGCTAATATTACTGCATTTACTGTATTACCATTTATTTTACAGATGAATGGCGAATTGGAAGATGGGGTAAAAGTTATAGTGAGCTTTACTCCATCAAACACATGTTGAGGGAAATGCAGTTTAAAATGATTTTTTTCTTCTTGTTTAAAAAAACAACAAATTCAAAATAGTGTCTAACGTTCTCTCATTCAATGTAAAAGTAGCAGTTGATTCTGTATTTTGGCAGCTTTTTGTTTGTGAATATGAAGATTGTACTTACATCAGTGGGACTATCACAAAATTCTCCTGACTCTAGGAACATCTATGATACGAATACAAATAATACTTAAACTGTATTTTAGTTTACTAATATTAATGTATTTAAAGTGCATGCAGTTAATTAGAGTTGTATCTAATATACAGCATACTCTCTGAGATATATGGATATACTGTATATAGTAATTATTCATATTTATTAACTTACACTAATTTTACTTATTTATCATATCTTTAGTGCAGTCATTTTTCAATAATCAAGTAAAATGCCTCCCAAAATAACAAAACTAAACAATTTCTTTTTACATGAGCATTTAGCATTTATTGCATTTCCCCTTAGTCCTATCTGAGTTTACACAGTGGCTCTTGAGAGGCCTTTTGTCCAAATATCTTTCAAAGAGATATAATATTTTCCTTTTTCTGTTTGCATTCTGCACAATTTTTCTCTTACAAGCGTATACAGGATGATGAGCTTTCTGTGATAAAGTCTTGACAGAGCTCCACTGGGCTTTCATAAAAAGTTTCTTTATTTTTGGCACAGATAGAAAAGATTTTGAAATCTTTCTAGATTATAATGGCCTTGCTACATTTAACCAATGGTTGATTATATTTCACATAGGTGGCTTGGGGTGGTTAGGTGGCCCCCCGCTATGTGTACCAATTACATAAACAGACCCCAGACCAAGTGGCCCCCCGCTATGTGTACAAATAATATAAACAGACCCCAGACCAAGTGGCCCCCCGCTATGTGTACCAATAATATATACAGACCCCAGACCAAGTGGCCCCCCGCTATATGTGGTACCAAAATAACAGACCTCCGATCAGGAGTGACCAATGAAGCACAAAGTGTTCCTGTGAGTGAGTCCTGTCAGCGAAGATTCCTGCAGAGAGCATGCAAGCGTCCTTTCCCTTCGAGAGCAGCCTAGAAACTGAAGTCGCAGAAGCACAGAGCTGAAGAATAGGTTGACAGGTGACGTCATTTCTGGAAGTGACATCACGAAAACAGAAGTAGGCGCTGGAAGAGACTCACAGCAACGCGCACACAGGGGAGAAGAAGGAAGAAGATGGCGGAGACCCCTTGGATGCCGTGGGACAGTGCCGCTTTGGTTTTTTTCAGATCTCCTACCCTAACAGCACAAAAGATTAGCATATTGCAGGTAAATTATGTGTATATATTTGTTTTTTTTTGTTTTGTTTTTTTAAATGGTGTTACTGTCCCTTTAAAGGTTGTTAAGCTACAGTTGCCATGCTCCCTAACCAGAAAGGTTTATGGGACGTTTTCACATCAATTTCTGTGTCACAGAAGTGCCTCACTGCATTTGCTATTATGGTAACATAGGGTGGGTTATCACTGGAGTAATGTGAGGCATGAAGAACTTGATAAAGGACTTTAAAAGATGAAATCATCCTTAATGGATATACAGTATATTTTCAATATCTTTTAAATTGCAATTGTTTCTTTATTTTAACCCCACATTCATTAAAATCAAACTTCTCTTGGAAACATGTTCCATTATATATTTTTCTGTTTATAATCATCAGAAGATCCAAGTTTAAAAATTAGTCTAAATGGGGTGAATGTCTTATGATCACATACAAGCATAAGAATCAATACAGGATGCAACTATTTGTGTCAGTTTATTACAGCTTCTATTTGACAGATCAGTTAATCTCTTTTATAACACCTGTGCTACAAGATGCCATTAGGCTTGTGAGCAAATATAATTGCCTAGCCTCATGGGGCAAGTAAGTTAGAATAAAATAGTATAGTCCAATAACACCTGCTTGCTGTGCTGATAGACGGCTAGATAATAGACTATATAATTGATGTACTAAACACACATAAATACATATAACTAGCTCTGCTAATTTTGATTGCAATTAGCTAGCTTTGCATCTGGCCACTGTGATATCAAGCATGAGCAGATCCAAAAAAATTACAAATGTGTGGCTGGTGCCTTTGACGTGATAGCCCAAGAAATAGATTTCAGGCCTGGATAGAATGTATAGTATGGTATTGCTAATTCTATTTCTTCTTAAAAACATAGGCTTGGGCACCCCAGGCCAAATTATATATTTAGTTTATTTTGTCAGTGAAAAGTACTTAACAAATGCAGGAATCCATGTGTCAAAACCAGAATATTTTCAAATGTTTTGTTCAGGTATATTCTACCAACTTTAAAGAAAAAGTAAACCTTTAAAATTTGAATATGAATTAATTTTGTTCATACATGTCCACCATACATGTCCTGGTCAGTTTCTGACTATTGTGACTAGCAAGTAGCCAAGTACAGTATATTGTCAGGAGAAATGGAAACCTTTCTTAAATCAAACCAGCCCTCTGTCTCCTGACAGCTTCCTTGACTGACCAGCACGTAGTGCTGTTGAAACAATCCCATTCGTTTTAACAGAACATATATCCATTAATAACTTTGAATGAAAAAATAACTAAATGAATGTACAGCAAACGTGCTTAGAATAGCACTTTCATCAATTTTACAATTACCTATTTTAAAAGTTTATCCCTTAAAGCACAGGAACAAAGAAAATACTCTCCTCGACACGTACAAAAGTTAGTCAATATTAGGCATGAACAAATTTTTTCTACGTGTTTCACAGTGTAAATGATGCCCCTAGACTTCAACGGGAGAAAAAAATGTTGCACGTCAAAAAAATGTTGTGTGTAAAAAAATTTGCCCCGCATAGACTAAACTGCATTTCCCAGAATTTTCTGTGGTGAATTTATGGCGAAGTGAAACAGGTTAAATTCACCCATGCCTAAACTCAGTATTTATTAACACCACCGTGGCATGGATCACAGCTTTCAAATGCTTTTTGTATACAGCTCAGTGTCTTTTCAGTATTTGTTGTACAGATTTTGGCCCACTCTTCCTATCACATCACTTCTAATTTTAAGGTCTTCTTGGGCAATCTTGCATATTTCAATAATGTTTTAGTCAGGCTGCTGTGAGGGCCATTCCAAAACCTTCAGCTTGCTTTTTTTTTCCAAAGTAGCACATGGTAGCTTGTAATGTATGTTTTGGATCCCTCTGTTGTAGGGGCCTGTACTATTCATTATATATAGAGTATGTCAGTACAATATGTTTGTAATTTTAAGACAAATTCATACTAACTGTCATGACTATTCTTGTGCTCCCCACTGTCTTCTTCTTAGCCACCTGCCTGCCTGTCTGCTCTCTCTAGTGCCCTCTTCACATAACCCTAATTCATATTCCACTGACTCCCCAAGCCCACAGTTGACTCTACTCAAAGCTGATTGATCTCAAACGTGCTTGCTTGATATAAGCACTCTGTTTGCGGCTTTATGCTTTTAAATGGTTACATAGCAGCCAGATGAACTTAAAAATAGCAGTGTCTGCATTCTTGTTTACAAGCTCAAACATTTATATATAATAAACAGCATTTTATACAAGTTTTCTATTGGATTAAGGTCCAGGGATTGGGCAGGCCACTCCGTACCATCTATCTTGTTGGTCTAGAACCAAGATGTTGCTTGTTTACTGGTGTATTTGTGGTGGTTGTCTTGAAAGGCAACATGATCTCTTTAATAGTGATGGGCGAATTTATTCGCCAGGGGTGAATTCGCGGCGAATTCCCGCGATTCGCGACTGGCGAATAAATTTGCGAAACGCCAGCAAAAATTTGCCAGCGAAAATTCGGCAAAAAAAACAAGTCGCCGAAAACGACGCGACGTGCGACTCGTTTCGCAAATTTTTTCGCCAATTCGCGAATTTCGCTGGCGTTTCGCAAATTTTTCGGCGAAGTGAAATGGGTGAGATTCGCCCATCACTACTCTTTAAGTATTGTGATCAGTAGTCCCCGTATCATGATGCTTGCACCACCATGTCTTCACAGTGTACTTTGGCTCTTCCGCATGTCTTTTTTTTTTTTTTAGCAATAGGACTTTGTGTGGGCTTCTTGCTGATAGCTTGGTTTCACATAGGCATCTTCTAAATGTGACTGTACTACCAGGTAGCTTTAGACCTTCTTTGATCTTCCTGTAGCTGATCATGTGGTCTTTTTGTTTAACCACCTATTGACCAGACTGCATAGCTTCCATTCCTCTGGCAGCAACTGGGCAGATTCGCATACAAGCATCAACATGTGATTAGCTCTGTGATTAAAATAAAAAGTAGAACAATAATGGGTAGACTGTGCAGCTGTATTAACACAGTGTAACTTGAGTGAAAATTCTATTTAAAATGAATCCCTTTATATTACAGTCTTTGTTTTATGGTTGATTATAAGTTGGTGACTAACTGTAAGTGGAAGCCCCAACTATAGCAAAAGTGTTTATTTTGGAGTCTATACTCAACTGATCTCAAAATAGAAAGTGCCTTTTTTAAAGAGGGCAAGAGACTTGCACAAGAAGAAATTCAATCCCATTTTTCCTCTTTATTGTGTGACTTTGCACATAACCATTTCCTATGATAACCCATTATTCTTTATTTTAAGATGCTACAGGTATTTGCTATTTCAAGCAAGTTTTGCAGATAGGAAATTGAAAAGATTTTTTTCTTGTCTTCAGACAATCATTTCTAATATATGCTTTGTATCTTCACAGTATATTTTATTTCAATCAGATCGACACAAAATGTTTTTTCGGGGAATATGATTTGGAAAAAGCATAAAATTGAAATATTGCTTGGTGGTTGTAGAGCTAGATTTCAAAACTGAATGCAAAGTATATCATTTTTAAAACAAATTAGGCTTCAATACCATGTTGTTATTGAAAACTGATGACAGGAAAAGTGATTTAATGAAGCTTGTTTTTCTTTTGGCCAGAATATATATACTTTTAATACTGTTTTCTGAAACAAATTTTTGTTTCTCTAAAGACAGCTTCAGTTTTTGATAAATTAATCTTTAAAAGGCTTGGTAATTTTTTTTAAAGTCTACCTTATTTGAGAAATTATGCTAAGTTCAAGCACAAGTAGAGTAATTAAATGAAGTCTGCAAAGCCTTCAACACTTGCAGGATAGAGAAATTGCTTGCATGTTTCAATAAAACTGTTTATTTAAGCATTGCTTTAGAAATAAGCAATTTTGTCCAGTTAAATGGTCACATAGCACATAGGTGACTTTTAATATGTTTCTAATTTACAGTAGGGTAGTAAGGGGGTACATTTTTTTTTTTTTTTTTTTAAATTTTCTGAAACAATGTTAGTATTATACATGCATCCAATAGAAATCTTTTAGCATCAATATAAACATACCATATTTTAGGGGATAATTATGTTTTAATTCAATATTGTTAATTATAGTATCCAATCTGTATCTGAATTTTCAAACTGAATATGAATATATATATATATCTCCATAATGTGGAAATAATTCTTTCCTGGGTCAGCACTTCCCTTTAATAAATTATTTTTTATTGTTTATACACACATCACAGTGCTCCAACGTTTCGGTCCCTCTTGGAACCTTTATCAAGGATGTTTTTCAATGTGCAAAAAACTTTATATAGTGTTCACAATATAAGAGTGACGCCCAAATAACCTCTCAGTACTAATCAAATCCAACCAATAGTGATTGACATATTTTGATAGAGAGTTAGATAGAGATGAGATAATGAGAGAGAAAAGCATGAGAGAGGATACAAACATAAGGAGGGAGGTAGGTAATAGAGATATGTATTATATAAGTAGATACAGTCCAGATAGTCAGAGAGCGAGACAGAGTATTCTAAAAAAATTGGGAGATTATAGCAACCGATGAGCAGCTAATGCAGAAAGTGCCCAGACGTCCGAGGTTTGGTTACTCAAAGGCGAGAAACCTCAAAGAGCAATTGAGCCCTTCAGGCCCTATTGAAAAGTACACTAAGGGAGAACAGAAACATTTCTTAAGCCTAAAACCAGGGGTGTTCAAGTGTAAGGGATGTGTAATGTGTATGTGAGTATTACTCACCCTGGTGGTCTAGTGGTGCGGCGGGGACGCCCACCGCGCCGCTCCTTCCCCCCTGCTGGCAGGTTCCATAGTGCGCACACCAAGAACCCCAATAGTGTAATATGTTTTTACAAGGCGTAATGATAGAGTAAACAAATTAATACTCACAAGCCAGGGTTACCAATAGGCAACCACTGTAAAGGCAGGTTCTCTTTTTTAAGAGAAAATTAATATGGAGAATTGAAATGTTTAACTGTAATGGAGATTTTATGCAATGCACTAATTGAAGGTATTCAAAATATGTCAATCACTATTGGTTGGATTTGATTAGTACTGAGAGGTTATTTGGGCGTCACTCTTATATTGTGAACACTATATAAAGTTTTTTGCACATTGAAAAACATCCTTGATAAAGGTTCCAAGAGGGACCGAAACTTTGGAGCACTGTGATGTGTGTATAAACAATAAAAAATAATTTATTAAAGGGAAGTGCTGACCCAGGAAAGAATTATTTCCACATTATGGATAAATGAAGATTGGTCGTGCACCCCTAAAATCTAGCAGTTCGGAGTGCGGATACTAAGGAACGAATTATATATATATATATATATATATATATATATACACAGACAAATGCAAGAGGTCCTCTGCACTCAACCCATTATCAATATATTTAAGACATTGAGACATTCTGTGCATACAGCTACTAAAAAATGCCTTACCCTTTAAACAACAGGGATTGTTTGTCCATATATTGCAATATATTTAAGCTGGCCAACTACGTCAAAGTCATCCCATATCTGGCCAGTCCTACACTCAATTTTCATCTGATTCATTAAGAATTCCATTACTTAATTAAACATTTTACAAAGGGACTAAGTTTTACCTGCAACTTACTTGCTGCTTGTCTGTATGTATTTTGTGGTCACAGCCTCATTGCACCCCCGCCTAATGGTTTTAAAAGGTGATCCCACTGGTGTCTAATAAAAGGGCATCCATGATTGGGAGTTTTACTTTGAAAGCAGCAAGTAAGTTGCAGGTAAAACTTAGTCCCTTTGTAAAATGTTTAATGAAGTAATGGAATTCTTAATGAATCAGATGAAAACTGAGCATAGGACTATATATATAAAAATCCAACTGGGTTGCACGCATAATGTAAAACATAGCATTTATTTAAACACCCATTAAAATTCAGAGCAACTTATCTGAGTAAGTCCACAAGTCCATGTACAAATGCAAATGTTTCACATGTTTTCCTTTCAACATTGACACAGGTTATTTTAATTTACACATACTGTATGGGGTTGTTGCACATATATGCATAGAAGTGGGGTGATATCTATAGTATTAAAGATTTATAGGCTGGACACACTCCCACACCATCCACACGTGAATATTAATGTACAAATTAAGGGTTCCAAACCTATGTCTTGTCCCTATGACACCACATTGCATGCTATAGGTTTTATAAATGGATCCAATATATATATAAAACACAGTCTCCCTGTACACAGTTTGTCTGATGATATGCTTAAGACCCACTAACTAACAGATTTGTTTCATTTCTCCAGAGAGCAAAATTAGGAACAGGTGTGTTAAAGCAAGACTATGTAAAAGTCTAACCATTGACACCTTATTATATAGAGTTCCCAAAGAATGGTGAAATAGAACTTTTATAATAGGATTATATTAACTATGGATGCATTAGCCCATGATAGTATGGTAGATTGAGGCATAGTGCCAAATATACTCAAAGTTTTGTACATTTTGGACATTTGGAGTTATTTTTTAATTTGTTTCATGTTAAAATAATTAAATAGCTAAACATCAGTGGTTATATACAGTATGTCTTGGTTTTAACGGTAATTGGAATGAACTAGGGGATATAAATTGTCTAGTTTTGGATTCTATGTGGATTTTAGATTATTTAAATATTTAAAGTGAATGTACTAATAGCAATTGAATTACTGACCATGTGACTTTTACCAGCTTTTTGTTCCCGCCACAGTGTATATTTAAGGCGGTTTAATGTTCAGTTTGTTACTTTGAGAATGGCTAGGGACCTAGCCGAAACATTAGTCATTTATAATAAATATTATGATTTTTATAAGTCCTGAGAGTGCGGACTTTTTTATATACATAAAAATGGAACGCACTCCTTCAATCAAAAAATATAAAATAAGAGCTGCACAAGCGACAGCACTCCAAGGACTTCCAGCACGTCAAAATATGTATCAAAAAAAGTTTTATTTACTCCATGTTTCAGTTCCGTTACGGAACTTTCATCAGGGAGTAAATAAACCTTTTTTTGATACATATTTTGACGTGCTGGAAGTCCTTGGAGTGCTGTCACTTGTACAGCTCTCATATATATACATATATATAGCCTTCAAAATGGACACACACAAGGGATGTTCAATAAAATTAAGATTTTGGAGTGTGGGTCCATTTTTAAGGCTGTACACTATATTTGACCACAGCACCCACCATTGATTTTTGGAGGAAGAGTGAGGGTACTATAAGGACTATACAGTATATATATATGCCAAGAATAGCAACACTCACTGGGCTTTTTTTCATGCAAGCAAAATAAATAATTTATTATCTTTGCTCCTGACGAAGGACCTAGTAAAGGATTGAAACATTGAGTTCAATAAATTACTTATTTTGCTTGCACAAATAAAAGCCCCATGAGAGTCGCTATTCTTCGCAAAGATACTTATTCCACTATTGAGGGCCCCAGGCATACAGTAGTAAACGGTGTGCTCCTTAAGAACTGACTTACACACACACATATATAGATTATTTTTTTTAAATTTCAGGTGCAGATCACAGTAGTACCTTTGTATTCCTTGCCTGCACCCAGTCTTTTCCACCAGTATAGTGTACCCAGCCAACACCAGTTCTATTAACACAATACTGACAAACGATCTATACTAGTGATGGGCGAATTTATTCGCCATGCGCGAATTCGCAACGAATTCCCGCAATTCGCTGCCGGTGAATAAATTCACTAAACACCAGCAAAAATGCACTTGCCAAAAATTCACTGGTGTAAAAAAAGAAAAAAAAAAAAACGCTGAAAATGACGCAACGCGCGTCAAAACCGTGATGCAACTTGTTTCGCAAATTATTCGCCAGTTCGCAAATTTTTTGGCGAAGCGAAATGGGATAGATTCGGCCATTACTAATCTATACGTGTGTTTGTGCAAAGCATTTTTTGAACTTGTAACTGGGCATCTTTCGCCTAGGTACCCATCACTTCCAGGTCTGAACGGAGCACTATAGGAACATCTTGTTGGTTAGTGGTCCCCTCGCTACTATGATGGGATCCCAGGACACTAGCTGAACCAGCTTCCTCATGCTATTAAGCTTCCGATATGTGCTAACAATCTGATGTTATTCCCCAGATTTTTTCATATACCGCTCTACTCTCCTTTCCAGGCATGTGCAGGTCGAGTGGGAGACGCTAATGGCTAAAGGATCCAGCCATAAACACTGCATTGAGCAAACCATGCTGCAACACCGGCATGTTTCTGTTCCTTTCCATTAACACACTAAAGCCTGCACCACCACTTTCTCCGGACTGCACCCAATTGCCAATTTCCAATGTACTGCGGTGCTTGTGGTGGACACTCCGGAATAGTGCTCAGATGTTTAATCATGGCTGCAGGTACCCCTTCTTGTTTATTTAACAATATGGGCTGGTATACTACGAGACATATGCAGGTTGCCTTTGGTATAATCCTGGCCACCTCTGGTATGGCCTCTATGCAGTCTCTACCTTTGATCTATTAACTTTCTGTTGCTACTTTGTGTCATGTCTTGGTCTATTTTATTTTGCTTCTTTCTATTTGATAATGTGTGCCTCTTGCATTACATTGTGTACTTTGTTTTGTTATATAGCAAATATGTTTGTTTTTAGTAAATCTATATTCTGAAACTCCTTATGTCACTCTGCACTATACGTCACCCCTGATTCCTGCCACTCTGTTTTTAAGATGGTGGTGGTGTTTGTGTTTGCACTTTAAAAAAGGCTGAGGAGTCAGCAAAACATTAGTTGCACCTTAAAGGAATTGTTCAGTATAAAAGTAAAAACTGGGTAAATAGATAGGCTCTGCAAAACATTACATTTTTGGCTAACTAACTATATTAGAAACATTTTCATTTACCCAGTTTTTATTTTTACCCTGAACTGTTCCTGTAAGGGTGTTTTGAATAAAATGTTGCTTTATTGTCCTGTGAGTGCTACTTCCTACTTTTAGTTGATATATTTTACACCCTTATTTGTATTTTAACAGTTATGCTCCCTGTACTTCATTTTTAGGATACTTTCATATGTAGTAAGTTCTTGTGTCCTATAAAAATGTATTGGTTAACATAAGAGGTACATGCATGGAAAGACATAGGGGTTTAGCAAAGTTGCCAAATTAGTATTGGCTAATGCAGTTGTTTAGCAACTTTGTTTCTATAGTTAAGGCAACAGGTACAGGAATGAGCATAACAGTGGCCATTAATTGGCCAATCCATATTCAAGGCCCATAAATTGAAATTCATTAATACTATTGTTCTGATTGTTCAGGCAGATAGCCGTGATATTAGATCTAACAATTACAATTGTAGTATATTAGGGATGTGTCTTCTCTCACTTCCTCATCTGTTGGTGCACCAAACACCCACCTACACTGTACATCCGTAAATAATGGTTGAGCCAAACTGAACAACCATTTATGGTTTGCTTTGCTAACATAGAATAAAATATACTTACAGTATCTCCAAAAAAATACAAATCATGTGCCTTATCATAGCCTTATATAGTTTTGAGCAAAGAATGAAAGCATAGTATAAAGCAACATCTGAATGTAATGCTGAATCAATCTTGCATTTTGTCCAGTTTACAATTTACAAAGAACAACAAGATCAGATCAGAAGGTTCATAGATAGAGAGTTAAGAACAATGGCACACATAGGCATCTCCATAGGTGACAAGAAACTCCACATTGACTTGATTGGAAATAGCCTGGGGACTGCAGGAGCATCTGTGTGTCAAGCAAATGTTATGGAAACACAAGCTGAAGTATTAATTTACAGAAAGTGAAACCCTCTGCAAAGTAAATGCTCAAATGTGCCTTCAGACCAATGTCTGGCTTTGCAATATCTACCCTAAAGTGGTTTATTATCATATCAGCAGAACTAAACATTTTGTCTGGCAATTTGTTTTGCTGTATGAGCTGCCATTATTAAAGGGATACTGTCATGGGAAAACATGTTGTTTTTTTTTAAATGCATCAGTTAATAGTGCAGCTCCAGTAGACTTCTGCACAGAAATCCATTTCTCAAAAGAACAAATAGATTTTATGATATACATTTTTGAAATCTGACATGGGGCTAGACATTTTGTCAATTTCCCCTGGTCATATGACTTGTGCCAGCACTTTAGGAGGGAACTGCTTTCTGGCAGGCTGTTGTTTTTCCTTCTCAATGTAACTGAATAGTACGCAGTGGGACATGGGTTTTTACTATTGAGTGCTGTTCTTAGATCTACCAGGTAGCTGTTATCTTGTGTTAGGGAGCTGTTATCTTGTTACCTTCACATTGTTCTGTTGTTAGGCTGCTGGGGGTGGGGGGTGGGTAGGGGGTGATATCACTCCAACTTGCAGTACAGCAGTAAAGAGTGTTTGAAGTTTATCAGAGCACACGTCACATGACTTGGGGCAGCTGGGAAATTGACAAAATGTCTAGCAACATGTCAGATTTCAAAATTAAATATATCAAAATCTGTTTGCTCTTTTAAGACATGGATTTCAGTGCAGATTTCTGCTGGAGCAGCACTATTAACTGATGCATTTTGAAAAAAAATTTTTTCCCATGACAGTATCCCCTTAACTTATAGACAAGTGCAAAGGTTTAAATAAATATAAAATAAAGCATCATGTTGAACGGTTCTATGTGTTGGGATTAGGGATGGCGCGAACTTGTTCGCCGGCGAACATCGGCTTTCGCCATTTTGGGTTCGCGTTAGTTGGCGCTTTTTTTTGCCCTCTCACCCAAGACCAGC
>CM044436.1:73671921-73702260 GCA_024363595.1 Xenopus borealis
GCCCGCACCTTCGGTTTGGGGAAATATATCTGTATCATCGCCATCATATCTTTGTTTCAATACAATGCAACCTGCATTTGAACTTCATGTTCTCTGAATGTAGTTTAGTATTTGCTTCAATGAACGGCTATGCTAAAATGATCAAATACAGGTATGGGAACTGTTATCCAGAATGCTCAGGATCTGGATTCTGGATTAAGGGTCTTTCTGTAATTTGGATTTCCATACCTTAAGTCTACTAGAAAATGATGTAAACATTAATTAAACCTAATAGGGTAGTTTTGTTTCCATAAGGATTAATTTTATCTCAGTTGAATAAAGTACAAGGTACTGTTTTTTTTTTATTAGAGAGAAATATTGGACTACTAAAAGCAGATTGATTCACATTAGCTGTGATAATTGTACTAGTTAAATTCTATGAACGTTTCAAATACTGCTCTACTGGGGGTTCATGTAAGTTGCAGAATTGGCTCACTTGTGTGCTATGCTCAAGTCAAAAGCTTGGAAATTACTTCTGTTCCTGTTATTTTATGCAATGCTATAGAGTTCAGAATTCTGACATGGGTAAAAACAAAACAGCACAATGAATCAGTGGTAACTGTTGTCATGCTAAGGATAGGTTGGATTGGGAATGTCCTAGGGTAGCAGCATACTTCTTTAGAAGTCACTCTCTACATTAATGAATGCCTATCCCCTACTTGAAATCTGTTCTCTTGAGACCTGCTTATTAGGTATACTAGATGAGTTAGTACCTCTGCAAAAATCTAGAACACACTTCATCGTGTTCTATGCAAAAATGTCCAGCAATGGGTTGAGTTAATAGATTCTATTGAGATACAATGCTCTTGGAAACACCTGCAAAATTTCAGAAAACATGGGAACCATGGTTGGATGCCAACCTTTAATATTAGTGGTTTTAGAAATCATGCTTAAACTCAGTTTCTCTTAAACCAATTAAAAGATGGAACTCAAAAAGCATGAACAGGAAAAGTTACAGAAAATGTGTGAAAACAAGTGCAACAAGTAATGCTTTTTTTCAAAATATTTTGGGCCTCAAAAAGCCTGACAGGAAAGAGTCACAGTTTACTAATATAGTATAATTTGGTACACACCCTGATAATTTGATGGTCTGTGCCTTCCTCTGCTTTTTTTCACTTTTGCTCTGTGAACAACTGTGCCAAGCATGGTTGTTTATTTTTTGTTGAATGTTTTGTTTTGTATAAATGCAAAAATAAAAAAAACTCAAAAACCCCCCAAAAAACTGTCCATGCTTACACAAATACTAGGCTTGCGTTTCCCAACACAAATCTAAAAATGAAAAATGAAGAACTTCTATTGTCAACTTTCCACCATACAAAAGGCAAGCAGATGACAGATAACAACAACCTTTACAGAAGAAGGGCTGACACAGCATCTGTCTTGGTAAACACTCACAGTAATGTTAATGGCAACTGGTTTGTTTTCTACACTAGCATAGATACGACCGCAATGGAGAACTTGTCCAGTGCCTTCCACCCTTTTTATCTGTGTGCACTGACAGGATCTACCATTTAACACACAGTAGATTTAGGCACATACTGTTGTTTGCCTATACACTATGTTTGTGTGTTAAAAGACAGATTCTGTTCCTGTCGGTGCATGCCAATAAAGGGATTGGAAAGAAGTGTATAATCTTTTCTTTGCTGGCTTATATGCTGCGAAACCTTGATTTTTAAGTTCCCCGATTTTAAGTTTTCCAGCAATGTACATTTTTTATTTGTGGTGCCACCAATTTATAATGCATTTCAATCGGTGCATTTCCCTGATTTTGAGTAATGCTTTCCTGGATTTCATCACAAAATTGTGTCCTGATGTTCCCCAAAACAGTTTTTTACCTCTATGAATATTATTATTTGTGAAATAAAGAGGCTGAAAATTTGGCAAATCCAATTATTCTGCTCCTTATACAGTCCTGCACCAATCACTTATTGCTTTGGGTTGTGAATGTGACTGACAGAGAGGCCTTACACATGCCCTTCATAGTATAACATTATTGCTGCAATGCTTAACCCTTGTTATTAGCACAGTAAATAAAAAAACAGAACAGCTAAAAACCACTATGGATAACTTTGTTCTTGACAGTCTTGTTTTCTGCAGAACAGCTCAGATACAAAGTTTCTGAAACTTAATTAGAATAAGAGTTTTTTTGGCAGACAGCCCAGAACACTAAAACTTTGAAATTGGACCCTCAAAGTTTTTTTAAAGGACTTTTTCGATCGAAAAGGGACCTATTTCTATCGAATAGGTCCCTTTTCAATCAAATAAAAAATAGTTTGAATCGTTCGAATTCTCAAAACTTAGAACATTTTTCAAGACATGTCCAGGTCCCCCATAGGCTAAAATTGCAATTCAGCAGTTTTAAGATGGCCAATAGTTGAAGTCGAAGGATTTTTAAAGGGTAAGTACTTCGAAATTCGGAAATTCGAATTTTGGAATTTTTTCAATTCTAATTGAGTTTTGGGCTATTCGATAGTCGAAGTAGCCTAAAATGACTTTGAAGCTCCAATTTTAAAAATTCTGATTTTATTCGAATTTTCACTTCGACCTTCAGTAATTGTGCCCCTTTAAAAAAATGTTGAGGGTCGAATTTCAAAGTTATTTTACGTCTAAAATTCATCCCTTATTAAATCGGCCCCTTCGTAGACAGCAGAGCCTTAGGCACACAGAGGGGCAGATTTACTTAGGGTCGAATTTGAGGGTTAAAAAACACTAAAATTTGACCTTGGGAATAGTGTGGGAAGTAAAATTCTTTGTATTTGAATTTCGAATTCGAAGTATTTTACCACAATTCGATTGGTCGAACGATCAAATAGAAAAATTTTGATCAATCGATAAAATCATTTGAATCGATCGATTCAAATGATTTTAACCATTCAATCAAATTTTTTTATTCAATCAAAAATAATGAAAGCCAATTCGGTAACTTTGATCTGGCGAACTAGGCAGTTGAATAAAAATTTAAAGGGGAAGTAATTTGACTGTCGAATAGTCGAATAGATTTTTATTCAAATTATTCGAATCATTCAATTCTATTGAATTTTCAAAATTCACTGGTCAAAGTGGTCTTCAAAAACATTAGAAAATTAGAATCATCTGTACCTTTAAAATTGGTGAGCTGGAAATGGGATGATTTATTAATGTATTTATTGGCTTTACTTTTTTGTATTATTTATTAGGAGGTAATGTCACTGAATATATAATTTTTATACTATTGTTGATATTTTTTCATGGTTATATGCTGATTGTGCACTCTATCAGCACATGATAAGCAGTAACAGGAACTGATGCCTAAGGAATGTAAATGTACCTTAGAGAAATAGTGCTAGCAAGGCCTAATAAGGTTCAGACTTCAATCCGCCACCACCACCCTGTGACTTTCCTGTAAGAGAATTTAAGAATGATTGTGATTATGTTGCCTTGGGGTGTAAATCAAGGTCATGATATTCACATTAACAGTTTAAATCCATTACCTTTCTTCAGTACTATGAAAAAGTGTTAGATATGAGCTGATGGCCCGTCAGTGAATGTTCTTTTAAAGTTTGTGTGTTGCCAGGGTATAAGTTATAGTGAAACACATTGGCAATGGGGCTCACTGTATAAATTACTCATTTATGGTCGTACATTGCTAGTTTGTCTTCAGATAGTAGGAGCAGATTTAATTGACTGCAAAGGAAATTGCTATTCAGATATGCTTTCATTATATTAAAGTGACAGCATGGGGATGAATAAGAAGCTGTGCATAATTACATTTTAGTAATAAAGGTGCCAGAATAGATTTGTCAGAGAAGATAAGCAAATTATCCTCCAGTTTTGATGAAATGTAATTTGTTTACATACATTTTTGGAAATTATATGGTACATAAAGTTTAGAAATAGATCCATTAGTAGCTTCTTATTTAAATTTGTGAGACACGTCAGTGTACAGTAACTGAAGATCATCAGTGATGATGCCATGCTTGATACTGTAAATCCATGCTACAGGATAATTAAGAGAATTTCATGTATTGGGTATTAGCTTCTAATAATCATCTCCTCTATAACCACTTCCCTGGGGTTTAAAGGCAAGCATGATGTTGTCCTTTCAAAGCATTACAAGTCATTGCATCATAATAGCTAGTAGCTTACAGTAGTAATTATGGAGAAGAATAGTTCAAAATTAGGTAAAAAAGGACCACAGATGGAAACCTACCCTATATGGTTGCATACCTAAAGGTTAATGCATATGCTTTGAAGCAACACTAAAGTACTAAGGGCTCCTCATCTTCTACTTATAGAAACTATCAATCCTACAAAAACATTTGTTCTGACTTTTTCTACATGGAGCAACATCAGTTTAAAGGACAATTCAAGCCTAATGTTAAAAAAACCCTACCCCCATCACCACTGATACCCCCTCCTTCCTGCCCCCAGCCTAGTGTTACCCTGGGCAAATGCCCCTAATGTTTTACTTACCCCTTGGTGCAGATTCAGCATCAGAGTTCACAGGCACCATCTTCTTTTCTTCAGAAATCTTTGGAATGAGAGCATATCGGTGCATGCACAGTTGGAGCAATTCCCTGCATCGCGACAACTGCGCATGCCTCGAAACTCACGAAAATAGCTGAAGCGCCTCCCAATGGTTATATCTGAACACGTGTGTTTGCATGTGTCAAGTCATTCTCAGTGAAAATTATTTCATTTAAAAACATATTTATAAAAAGTAATTGATATATATGGCAGTCATAGAGAACAAGTATGTTGTTGGCACTGTTTATCAGGTTCCTCTGAGACCAGATTCCATCTGTGCCCTAAAACACTGAATTTATAGTACATAATGTATAGTGATGGGCTATTATCACAGCATTTGTACTTGGTCTGTATGAGTTTGCCCTGAAATCTATCCTGTTATAACTTCACTACAGTGCCAAAAGTGTAGTCCGTTGTACTGCATGCATCTATATGTAGATAAATCACATATTTTTTCATATTTTGAACACTTATGCTCTTAGTAGTATCAACAGAAATCAGTAACTAAAATACAGAACTGTGGATCTTTGTACACAATACATATGTACACATTCCTCAGCATGTTTATGCTATTCTTGGAAAGTGTAAAGAGGATGTTTATCTGAAGGTAAAGCTATTGCTTTATAGTTGACATCACTTTTACAAAAGATTCTACACCATAATGCAGGTACAGTGTTTTTATTGTACTTTGAAAAAAACACAAACAATATGTTATAATCTTTTATTGGTATAAAGAAGCAATTCAGACACATTTACAGATGAATTTGTTAATGTCACACAGCACACAACTCAATCCAGTGGGTGGCGTGGCTGTGTGAATCAAGCACATCAATAGAGTCTGCTTCATCTGTTTAAATTAAATATGTATTAGGTATAGTATAATGGCACCTTAAAGGGATTCTGTCATGATTTTTGATAAGGTTTATTTTTAAATTACTTTTTACATTACATTTAATGTATTCCTTTATAATATAATATTGGTGTGTAGGCAGCCATCTCAGGTTGTCCAGTGTCCAGTACTCTTTCAGAAAGAGCCAACTCCTCATAATGGAACTGCTATAAAATAAACTTATTGTTATCAGGGAGTTATCTTGTATCAGAGAGCTATTATTTGGTTATCTTCCCATTGTTATGTTGCAGTGACTCAAGTTTATCAGAGCAGAAGTCACATAACTGTGGGCACCGGGAAACTGACATGTCTAGCCCCATGTTTTAAAATAAAATTGTTTGCACTTTTGAAAAATGAATTTCAGTGCAGAATTCTGCTGGAGCAGCACTATTAGGTCCTGTGCAAAACAGTGATTTCTGAACTTTACCTTGTAATTTAAATAAAGGACCTGTTGTTCCTTTTTCTTTCGAAAGAGAATGCTAATAAGTGCTGCTTATGAATAGACTTTGCGATTTTTAGTCGTGGACTACTTCTCGAATGTTATGGCCAACCGCATTTTTAATATGGGGACATTGGGAATTAGGGAGAGCCCTTTAAGCAGTTTACAGATAAATCTTCCTCTTGTTTAAAAAATACCAGCTATGCAGCCCTTTGTCAAAATATGGCACGATTAATGTATAAATGAAATGTTGTTTCTGCTCTGAGGCAGTTTTCCTAGACTGCTAGCATGAAAGCTCCGTTCATTTATTGCTTAGATGAAATGGAATGACTGCAATTGTGCAAACAAATTGGGCTTCTGTTAGCTGCTCTTTGTCATAAATAATCACAGAGGAGATTGGATTTTAGAGATTTATTGCTGAGTTAAATGATCACTGCACAACACACACCTGTCCTTGTCCTTCATTGTTATTACTATGTCTATTTCCCTAAGGCATCTTCAGCGAAAGTTTATTGGGAAGAAACTAGTGTGGAAGCTTTTTTTCTGTTTTCTTTTTACATGATCTTCAACCTCCCGAGGATAGAATTCATCCTTATTAAAGACATTTTGTTTTGCAGTTTGATTAAGGGCATTTGTGGTCAGATTATGTGTTCGACATCTTTCAATTGACTGATGCTATATTTAAAAAAAAAAGGATTTGTTAAAAACAAATGTTCATAATGGCTGTGAGAACTATAGCTTATGTGTGAGAGATGCTATTTTCCAAACATAAGCACTGATCTCTAGCTCAAAACTTATAAAACAGACTCTTCAGTTGCTTCTCTTTTCTACATTCAGTATCTCTTTCCACTAGTTCCTGGTAAGGAATTTGAAGCTGACCTATCTTTCACAGGTGTTTTTTATGCTTGTCTTAATAGTATTCTTATAGTGTATTTCGTTTTATACTTGTTTATTTTCAGGCAAAATATTTCATCATTTACATTTATTAAAGAAGTTTCAACATCTTAACAGCTGGATGGAAACGATTTAGCACCTTTCAGAAATAATGCCTACTGATGCCTAAAATTTTTCAGTTTTAAGCATACTGTAATTTTGACTTTGACTATAAGCTGGCTTTCTGCACTGTGGATAATAAAGTGCAATTTCGGGCAGTAGATGTAATGACATAAGCTTCATCTTTGGATAGAGTGCTGTGGCAAGATATATGAGCTGTGATTGATGCAAATGGCAGCTGAAACCAGGCAAAATATATCAGTCTTAAAAGATAAATAAGCCTTTTATTTAAAAATCCCCTAAAATTGCTCAAAAAGCCCCCAGAATAACATACTTTTCTCCATGTATTCAGATTTATTTTGTTTCTCTATTGCAACTAGTTCAACTGCAGCTGCTCTCATTTCATTACTTCCTTGTCTGTTGTGAAGCTCCACCTCTTTTGCATTCTAAGCACTCCTTCTTACTCCGACTTAGAAGTGCCTACTGACATTGTATTCTACTTGCAAATTTTATATACCTCCTGGTTTTTAGATTGCACCTTCAGCCACTCAGTCACATTGTATATATAGTACAATGGAAATTAATCTGTGTGGAATGGAAATCTAATGTATTTTACCCTAGTTATGCTGATAAAGTATGATCATACTGTATTTCCCTTATCCACATTTCTAATCATCATCATTATCATCATCATCATAATGTGGCTTTAATCCATCATTTCATAAATGCTTGCTGGGACATACAAGAGCTCTAAGTAGCATGTAATTAAATCATGTGGCAATTACTTTTGAGATTTCACAAGTACATTGTTAGAAATCAAGTGCATTGTAATCCCAAATCTCCTCTCCCGTACAGCCACCTGCCTTTGATATGAAGGTTTGTATCTGCAACTTGCAACCAAAAAAAGTATCAGACCTGTTCCGGAAAACATATAAAGGAAAGGCTTATGTTCATAATGTTTTTTTAATATATACATATATGCACAATCTTTAATGTGCTACAAACTATACTCTTGATGAATTATTACATTTATTATACTTTTCATATCTAGCTATTGTAGTTATGTCAGTAAAAATTGTCAGTGCAATATGTCTAGTTTGACCATTGTTATTATTGTTCATCTCAATGGAGAAATAAACACCCCCAATAAGAAAAGCCCCTACCTACTACCCTATGTAGTCCCACCCCCTATCCCTGCTTCCCTCTGTACTGTTAGTTACCCCTGAAATTGCCCTTAAGTGATTTTGCTCAAGTATCGGTGCAGAGGAAGTGCAGCAGAGCTTATGGGTGCTATCTTCTGAATCTCTGGTCTTCTTTGGGTCTTCTTCCTTCCCTTTGGAAATTTCCTGCATGGTGCATGCAAACCGGAGCACTGCTCCAACTGCACGTGCACCAATATGGGGCTCACTTATAGAAGATATCTATATTTTGATCTTTCCTTTATGCTTACATACATTTTTTGAAAAAAAAATTCACAGTAAAAAAATTAGCTCATGGGAGTGGCTATTAAAAATGCATATGAACATAACATTTTTGAATGTTAAAAGTAGCTAGGAAAATTAGTGAAATGCATTCCCTTGTGTATACTGTACATTTAAATTCAAAATAAGTACTATGAAACCTGAAGACATGAAATGAGTACTACTTGAAATATAAGTAGATAATTTATACAATTTTAAATATTACATTTTGAATATCTAGTGAACTTTAAACCTTCCACTCTGCAAAGCAATCAACACTCAATAAATAATTGTAAAAATGCACAGAAATACATTTGTTTTCATAAATCAAAGTTAAAGACTGCTGTGAGGTACTGTACACATCAGATGCTTTTTTAATTGACCTGACAAGAAAAAATGGTTTTCTGCAGAATATAGTTTAGCAAAATATAATTGAACATGCCACAAATATAAATCAAACTGAAAGGATAAGCACTGTTGCCAGTTGTTTAATGTTAGGTGGCTGTGTGTATCAGCTGGAAAGAAATGAAATGTTCCCTATCTGAAATTGCTAGTCAGGAACATCAGTTTTGGCATACTTTCTTCCTCTTAATTACCTTACTTAACTGAAGGATAAGATATATAATCAATATTTTTTTCTTTCTCTTTACATGTGTTTAACTATAGCATACGGCACCAATTGTGATCATTCCAATCCACATTCAGAGTATTGATCTATATGCACTCGGCATACAGGCCTTGCCAAATTACAATTTTGGAATATATCACATAATATTATAGCCAAAACTTAAGGTATACGCTTTACAATTGTATGCAGATGTCTCTCAGCAGACAATGGGTCTCAAGCATTCATAGGATTTCCTCCTTATGTCATTTACCCCTGCTTGTTTGTAAGGTACAGATGCAGTCACTTGGATTTGTATGTTAAATGCATTGTGACTTAACTCATCTATCCCATTTATCCCACTTAGCACAGAATATTGTGTCACAGCATCCCATCCAATTAAAGAGTTCACTATTGAAAACAATGGTGCTTTGGTATGCTAATGAAAAGGTTAAATGCATGAAATGAGTTAAGATAACTTTGGATAACACAGTTTCTTCAATTAGCCCTGAGTCATGACGCATTTAACTTACAAATCCAAGTGACTGCATCTGTAGACAAAAAACTCAATGGCGCCAAAAAACAGAGGTTATTCACCTCAGGAAGTGAGGTAAGGTGAGAGCTGATTCCATTTGCATTACTTACTGCAGTTGACCTTAGTTGAGATGCAGGAATTGTATATAAGGTAATATAATAAACTAGACATTAAGCCCGTTAAATTAACGGGCGCTAGAACATATGTAGTCAAACATTTATAAAAACAGAATTGTTGTAGGCGAATTTTCACCTGCGCTACACAAATTCACTAACGTGCGAATTTACGCTCTGGTCGGCAAATGGTAACGTATTTACGTTTTTCAGACACCCACAATGGTAAAACACGCCACAGCGTAAGGGTGCAAAGTTGCGCGTCTATCTACTTCGCTAGCATAAATTCGCCAGAGACTGTCCGTGCAGCACATGCGCAGTAGCGCAATTCCACGGACACAGGGACTGGACAGTTGAACTTTATTATATAGGATATATATATATATATATATATATATATAGCTACACAAACAGCCAGCACTATAATATAAAGGCTTTAGAAGCTGTGTAGGATTGTGTGGGGGGTGTGTGGGAGGGTGTAGCTTTGTGCGTGTAGCTTTGTGCAACTGTGTAGGTGTGTGTAGGTGTGTGTGTGTGTAGGTGTTTGTGTAGATTTCCAGTAGGAAGCAGTCAGCAGGTGTAATGCGTGAGCTGCAGGAATGCAGTAGTATTGGGTAGCGCTGCTTAATAGAGGTCTCCCAGGTGAACTGACAGCATCTAACCAAGGCAGGGCTTTTCCATGACTCAGGGCCCAGGGGAGTTATTGAGAGAGATCAGTCACACTTCTGGTTAAACTACAACATTTAGCCTTGGAGGCACAATGCCCCCCCAGCCATGGGTTTATTAAGATGTACTGGAGCAAGTTTGTAATCAGACAGCTGGGGGGGGGTGATATATGTTACATGAGGAATTATTTTGGGGTGATATACGTAACATTTTGCCCACAACAACCTCACACCAGTGGCAGAACTACCAGGAGAGCCAGGCCCCCCTGCCGCTCAAACACTGCTGATTTCCGGCCGCGGTGGGCAATTCCGGCACAGATAATCTGGTACGGTAATCTGCACATCCCGCACCAGGGCCCACCCCCCTCCAGTTACATTACTGCCTCGCACAGTGCCTGTACTCATGCAAAGACCTATTTCATTTGCGAAAGTTTATTCACAATGCGAATTTGCAAAAAACGGAAAGCAGTAAAGAGCACGTGCACAGCAGTGCAATATTTTAGCAATCGGCAAAAAGCATGGGCAAAACCATTTGTGAACAATTATGTGCTGCACAAACTTTATAAATGACCCCCAGTCTATGAAATAATGTGAGCATTGGGGAAGGGGGTTTGAAGCAGGGTGCTAGGGGTGTGGGCAGACTCGGATTTCTGGTCATGCCAACCATTGTGTGTGTGTGTGTGTGTGCTCTTCTCTCACCCTCTGCTGTGTCTGACCGCCATCTCCATTCTGCTCCTATCTCTCTCAGGTGCACACTCTCCCCTCCGCCTCCTTCCCTGTGACATCACCATGGGGCGGAGCCTCTTCTTACAAACACCTCATTCACAGGGAAACAATGGAGGAAACCCGAGCAGCGTGACTCACAGCAACTTCTAATGATTTCTATTCAGGGCTTTTCCTTACTGCCGCCAACTCCATCCCAGCTTCAGATCACGATTCCTGGTGAGTAGCATGTGGGTGCGTGAGGGGGAGGGACTGGCAGGTGCCTGTATATTGTGCACCACAGACAGTCCCTGCTGCACATGCGCAGTAGCAAATTACACGGACACAGGGACTGGACGCAGAGACACTTGGACTTTATTATATAGGATAAGGTAATATATGAGAAATGCTTTTCCTGAAGTACACATTGCATGAGTGGAATTCTATCAGAGTAATGTGCTTCAGACACAAACTTTCACTTGGTGGTTGCATTTTGACCCCAGTATATAGGTTTTCTAGCTTTAAACCAAAGCAGCAATGAACACATCACACATAGGGCACATCTCCCACAGGTTAAAGGAACAGTAACAACAAAAAATGAAAGTGTTTTAAAGTAAATATCATGTAGTGTTGCCCTGCGCTGTTAAAACGGATGTGTTTGCTTCAGAAACACTACTATAGTTCATATAAACAAGCTGCTATGTAGCAATGGTGGAAATTGAAAAAACGGCTATATGGCACAGGATAAGTAATGGATAACAGATAACATTATGTCTACAGAGCTTATCTGCTATCTGCTGTGTAACTTGAGCCTTTTCTCCTTTGAATGGCTGCCCCCATGGCTACACAGCAGCTTATTTATATAAACAATAGAAGAGTTTCTGAAGCAAACACAGCAGTTTTACCAGTGCAGGGCAACACTGCATTATATACTGGTCCTTTAAAAGCATCTATAATGCCTTTCCTCTCTGTTTGCACTGCAAATTGCCATTGGCATAATAGTGTGAAAATGTCTTCTAATGTTTTCCCCCAGTTAAACCAGATTGCTGCTTGTAGTGTTTTTTATTTTAATAAATATTTATATTTATATTAGTCAACTTAATATATAGACAATTTTCTTTGTTATTTTGTGGTGCTGCTTATATGAATGCTCAGGAACACAATGGGGGGAATTCACAAATGTGGAAATAGCCCATTTTTAGACTAAAAGTAGTGGTAAACTGGTGTAAAATATTTTCCCCATATTCACAAACAGAAATCTGCCTAATTTCCAACTCAACCAACACTTTTCATTTTTTAGTGAAAGAAAGACAGTTTACAGACACTTTTATGAATTTGTCTTTCAAACGACATAAAAATGGTGCAAAAACTACATTTTAAATGACATTTCTCCCAACATTTTAAAAATGGAGTAAAGCTCAGTATAACTCTTCCCCATGTGTCAAATCAATTCTAAACTTATCTGTTTTGCTTTGGTTCAAACCTCTTGTACTGTAGGTGCCTCATTGGGGAAGAATTAGCATTTTAATAGGGATTAACATTTTATAGTCAGTGCACAAGTTTCTTTCTAACCCTATAGGTGTAAAAGCCTCATTATAACAATATATATATAAAATATATAAATTTAATACAGTTGTGTTATTTTACTAGTTTAGTTTATTGAATGAGGCATTTTAGCAAACTGAGTGAATATTTTATAAAAATCTAAAGGAAAATGAAAGCCTCCCAGTCAATTTTTTAGTTTTAACCGCATTTAGACACTTGACCTAAAATAATAAAAAAAACTTTTTGTAGAAATCCCTATATTATGCAAAGTAGTATTTTTATGTATTTAGCCTCTTATATCTTGTTACTGAAGTGGAATTACACAAACATCCTGAAAAAAATTATGTATAATTTTCCTAGGTAAAATAACCCCTTCCCCTGGAAATTCCAATTTATTGGCTAATGGACAGGTTTAATAAGAGCTAAAGACAAATTCAAGAAAAATGTTGCTAAAATGTTGTGCAAAAGACAAAATCTGAAAACTGTCTGTTTAAAAAGACATTCACAAAAGTGGAGATAGAGGTTTGTGAATTTGGTGGGAAATACGACATTTTTATATCCATTTTTATTTTGTCTCAATATCGCCACTTTTGTGAATTCCTCCCTATAAGTTGGCCACTACATACACCAATTAGAGGGTTATCAAATGATACCTCTCATGGAACCTGTACAGTTTAACACCCCATAAGATAATTAGTAAAATATAGAGTTTATAAATGAAATATGGGTACACTTTTCATAAAATATATTTGGATTACAATGATTATCCTTTTCTGTATATAACAGATTAAACTTCACTTTTATCTATTTACATTAGTGACGTTCTCTATACTACAGGTACAAGAGCTCTGACAACAAAATGTTTAAAATTATGGGATTCTATACAAAATCTACCTGAAAAACTCAACTTCTTTTTTAGATCTTTCCATCACTTTTTTTTTTAGATATTCCATTGCTTTCAATCTCAGACTGCTTTGGATCAAACATCCCTCTTTATTGACTTCATTGATGCTTTTGAAACTCATTATCGAACAGTGTGTAGAATGTTATAGTCTGCTTCTTCGTGTCCATAGATCTTCACTTACTGGGATTTTACACTGTCACTGCATGAAAAAAAAAATCAAAATAAAGAGCTGTTAGAAGTCCCTGTCTAAAAATACACATTTCTATGCTTCCAGAAATGCAGTAATCACAGTTTTCACATCATAGTTTGATGTTGCAAATATGCAACATCTAATTTTTCTGTATATCTGATGAAATGTATGGGAGTATATAAATAAAAGTGTGAAAAAACGATGTCCACTTTTTGTTAATGACACTGGATGCAGTATAATTTTACATTGTGAGCTGTGTAATAAAAGATGTGTAGTAATTTTTTTTTTTTTATGTTCATACAAACCAGGAACTGGTTTTTGGCTGGATATTAGCAACCTTCTAGCAGTTTCAACCTAAAACTAATTACAGTACTACAGAATAGAAAAAAATAATAATAAGTAAGACCAACTACAAATTACCTAGGGTCATGGAAGACAATTACATAGTCAGTTGGTAAGTATGAGTGAGTAGCCTTTATCAACACTGGGCAAATTTGCCCGGCTGCAGTAACCAATCTCTTATTCACTTTTTTAAGGCAGCTGCAGATAGAACAATGAATACAAAAATCTTATTGGTTGTCTGCCCACATCTAATTTGCCCAGTGTTGATAAATTACCCCCATTGTGTTGAGCTGTTCACACTGCACCCAAACTTGCATCCCATCTACAAAAATGAAGGTGAAAATTCTAGGATAGCTAAAGCCCCCATACACCCAGACTCCAGCACAACTACTGTTGTCTACAATATATTTAAAATAGGGTGCATGTTTAGGGGGGAAAGTCTGCATTTCGGGATCTTGGTTCACAGGAAAAAGTATCCCCATACAGAGTTCTGCATGTTACTGTAGGCTAAAGAATGTCCTTGGTTTTGGTTCACCTGCTCCACAACTGTGTAGTACAGGAACCTATTTTGTATTGAAAGCCATAGCAATGTGACCGATGCCCTGAAGAATAACTATTCAGTTTTGCTTTTTTATTACATACATTGAAGAACATCATAGGTAGGTTCTGTGTATGATGTTATGTGTATTATGAACATCATTTTTACCTGACTGCATTGAATGCCTTTTAAAGTAAGAGGCATGAAGAAGCTAAAAATTACACTTTCATTATTATTTGCTAAGTGTATTCATAGGCAGTTGAAATGAGGCCAAGACTAACATGTATGGAGGTTTAAATCCAATTTATTTTCTTTGGAATATTTATTCCTATGGACAAAGAAAATTACTACATTACGCAGAAAAATATTTTCTTTGTAGAACATCAAAGGTTTTCATATTTTTGGTGCTGGAATTACAAATTTACAAACACAATTCTTAGCTAACCGTATTAAAAAAAGCAATTAATACCCTTAAAAAGAGAATCCTCTTACATGAGCAGTTAGCATTTCTAATGGGAAATGTGCCACCCTCAGCTCTTTCTGCAAAACTTTCATTAATTTCATCATTACTTTGGCTCTGGCTTCTTACAGATGTGGGTTTTCTGGTCTAAAGAAAAGAATAATGTTACCTTACTAAGTGAGTAAATTGGGCACTACAGAAGACTTTGCCTTTAGATAAGTGAATATATGATAGTGCCTTGTTAATTTGTCTAAACATAATATTCTTAGAGTGACATTTATAGTGATTGTTGTCAGTAAACACAAGCTCTTCTGTTGCACAGTATTTCAGATTACTTTGCTTTATTTCTTATCTGCTTTATTATTCTAATTCCATTTTCTGGTTACTTCTAAACCACAACATGATTTGTCTTGTGCATGGTTTTATCCAGTATTGCTAATTCCATTAAACAAATATTGCTGCATAGCTAAATACAAGGCTCATATGATTGCACATACAGTGTGTCCAGAAATGGAGGTGATGGCAACACAAGGCACAATGACAGCTATCATTGTTTCCCCCGGTATCCTAAGCACATAAAGTCCAATAGATGTGGGGAATTTTATCTGTCTATGTTCATATCAGTTTGAAATATTTACAGTCACAAAAAGATATTATCTATTTTCATCTATTTAAGGGGGTCATTGTTGCACCAAACAGTGTCTTGCAAATGAAATATTAGCACTTTATTTAACAATTAGACATTAACCCTGTTAAATTAACGGGCGCTAGAACATATGTACTCAAACATTTATAAAAACAGACTTGTTCCAGTCCAAAAAAAAGTGGACAACCATGATGGACACCTAGAGTGCTTCTCAGTGGTTTTAAAAATACTACTGCTTCCTAAAGAGTTTAGGCAATGTTTGTTTATCGTATAGATCACACTAGTGTTTTTTTTCCACAAAAAAAAATTTGTCCTACAGAATTTCAGAGGCGACTCTGCCTCAATGTTACTTTTAGAAAAAGAGCCGACTGACTTTGTCAGCTCAGCATCCCTGTTGCCGTAGCAATGTCGGGACATGCTGCTGAGTGATCGGGTCTCGCTTCTAACAACGGGAGATTAAAGATAGGAACAGTTGGCACCGCCCCGCATCTTGATCATTCGCGCTTCACGTGCGCATGCCCATTTTACGCCAATCATATTTTTTCCTTTGCGTCCTGTAGGTGTATTTGAGTGAGTCAGAGAGCGGGAGGTACTTTCACAGCTATGGGAGGCCAGACAGTAGCTGCTCCTCTGTCACCCGCCGGCCAGCAACGCTCTATCCTTCTGCCATTGGGCAGCACAACAAAGAGGGGCAGGGCAGCGCACTGGATTTGGCTGCGTCTCTCCCGTGAGGGCGGGGCTTTTAGGCAGTAAATAAAGAGGCAAGACGCTCTGTGAGGAGCTGGTGGAAGTCTCTCTCTACCCCGACCCCCCATTTACCTTTACTGACTGCGCCGCGGACTCCCCGGGTCACACATCCCACAGCTCGAGCTGCTCCTCTGTCACATGGTGCTTGGGCATGTGTACAGCTGGCGGTTTAGCGGTGAGCAGAGGAGCGGCATACCGTTATGTAGCACCGGTCTTTCCATAGATTGAAGGCTGCAGATTATAAACCACTAACGGAAGTATCTGCGCTCCAAGTGGGACATTCACTAAGATCAGAAAAATCGCTAGTGCAGGCTTCTCGAGCATTCGCCGCACTTCGCCAGGCGAATTTTCGCCTGCGCTACGCAAATTCACTAAAGTGTGAATTTACGCTCTGGTCGGCGAACGGTAACGTATTTACGCTAGTGTTACTTCGCTAGGCATAGCGCAATTTCGCTAGCGAAGCCTAATTTGCATATGCCGCAAATCCTATATAATAAAGTTCAAGTGTCTCTGCGTCCAGTCCCTGTGTCCGTGGAATTGCGCTACTGCGCATGTGCCCCACGGACAGCCAGTGCGAAGAAGCGTCTAACTCTAGCGCAAGTTCGCCAGCGTGACGTCAAATCGTAATCGCAAAATAATGAACACCGACTCTGGCGAATTTACGCTAGCGAAGTAGATAGACTTGCGCAACTTCGCCTGGCGTAAGGGTGCGAAGTTGCACAAGTCTATCTACTTCGCTAGCGTAAATTTGCCAGAAGGTGAAGGATCGTAATTACGCAAATTCACTAAGATCAACTTTTTGCTGTTCGTTAGCACTTACGCTAGAGCAATACAATAGATAGGAGGTTGAAAAAAAAATTGAAAATTTTTCTAAGTCCCAAAAAACGCTGTGGCGTGTTTTACCATTGTGGGTGATAGTTTGAAAAACATCGTTTTTTTTGGAGGGTGTTACCCTCCTTCCCCCCTACATTTCCTGACATATGGCAACACTACTATATAGGGGGCACATGTAGGGCAATAGTACAACTTTATTTTTTTTGATTAAAGGTGTCCTGGGCATGTGTAGTGGCTGTAACATACACTTCTTTTTCAGACTATCACCCACAATGGTAAAACAAGCCACAACTTTCAACCTCCTATCTATTGTATTCTATCTACTTCTCTAGCGTAAATTCGCCAGAGTCAGTGTTCGTGAATTTGTGATTACGATTTGATGTCACGCTGGCGAATTTGCGCAAGTGTTAGATGCTTCGCGCTGGCTGTCCGTGGGGCACGTGCGCAGTAGCGCAATCCCACGGACACAGGGACTGGACGCAGAGACACTTGAACTTTATTATATAGGATTGATGTTTCAATACTTACAGGGGTCTTTACCAAGATAAAGACCCCTGTGAGGGTTGAAATGTCAATTGGTTAAATAAAGTGCCCTGTGAGGGTCGAAATGTCAATACATTTTTTGCAAGACTGTGTTTTGTGCAACAGCTTTTTTAATTTTTTATTTATATATTCTGTTAGCACCAGGGCAATGTCCCATTTAAGTGAGAGCATAAGGTATTTAGTGGTTTATACCTGACTCAAAAACAGGGGGTACACACTGGGCGTAAATACTTATGTGTTTGGGATGTCCCTGTGTGGCCAATTTTATAGCTCCTTCCACAGCTAAATGCATGTGATAATTAGGTTCCTTTACTGTGCATTAAATCTGTGTTCCCATAATTGTGCGATCTGTCTTTAATGAGCATTTGCAAGCTGCCATATATACAGCATTATCTCTTTTTGAATTTCACTATACAGTATTGACTAGCAGTCTAACGATCAGCCAGGGTTCACCCATAACTACACTAAGGGGCAGATTTACTAAGGGTCGAATTTAGAGGGTTAATTGGCCCTCGAATTCGACGCTCAAATTAAATTCGAATTAAAACCCCTCGAATTCTAATTATCGAACGATTGAATATAAAAAATTTGATCGATCTATAAAATTGTTTGAATCAAACTATTTTAACCATTCGATCGAATTTTTTATATTCAATCAAAACAAACTTGTAAAAATCCTATGGAAGCTTCCCATAGGGATATATAGCAATTCGGTAGGTTTTATCTACCAAATTGTTATATCGATTTTTTTTTTTAAAGGGCCAGTACTTTGACAATCGAATTTTGCAAATTTTAATCGAATTGTGGGCTATTCGATAATCGAATAAGCCCAAAATAGATTCGAATTTCAAATTTTTTAAATTCGAATTTGATTCTAATTTTTACTTCAAATCATTTGTGAAACCTTAGTTAATCTGCTCCTTAGTGTTCCCATAATGGTGCTGTCTGTCCTTTGACTGCAGTTGATGGCAAAGAAAACTGGCATTCACACAGTGCTTCTTATGCCGGTATTCTATCATGTTTTTGAAAAACAGTCTGAAAATCTGCCAGGGTTCACCTATAACCAATTTTTTGCCCTATATTATGTTTTGGTGCACATGCTACACCTTTGGGACTATGTCCTACTCCTCCATAATTAGACTGCATTGTTTTTTTCAAAACTTCAATATTCTTATGCCAAGGGTTCTGAGAGGTGAGGTATAGTTAAACCGAGTCCCATTTCTTATTGGGTTTAGGAAGCCTGGCCCCTAGTGGCTACAATGTTTATTACTGCTCTCTCTGATATTTGTTTCTGCACTGTTCCTGGCTATCTGAGATAAGGGGCCTCTAATCTCTGAGCCTCATACAGTCCTGTCACTTCTATGTTCGGGTGGTGCAGTCCACTATGGCCATTTCTGATAGTTTAGCACTTTTGAATCTGCACTCAGTTTTGAATAAGCATTTTTGGACCCAATGCTTCAACCTGCTATGAGATATCCAGTTCATCCTATTTGCCCCACTTGGATCTTTGTATATTCCCAAAAAAAACTGCATCCACTACTTTGTTGCTTTGTATGCAATGAATAACCCAACAACAGCAGCTTGATTTTAATGATTTTCCATAACTTGCTGTATTTACAGTTATTGCTTGCTTTCATTTTTTCATATTTTTACTTGTACTATTTTTTTTTTTTTGGAATATTCTTTGTTATGCAGTTTTTCACTCCCAATCTGGGTTTTTATGGTAATTAATTGAATTCCTGATTGGTGCCATGTTTTGCACAGGGGGAGGGTTTTCAAGGTTTGCACTGTTTACACTCTTATTTTTTTTCCCTGAGGAAGATCACTATGATGTGGTCGAAACGTTGGAATATCTTTTGTTTTCCTATTAAAATCAGTTATCCTAACTGAGCCTGTTGAGTGCAGTATCTTTGTACATATTTTACCTGCACCCAGGCAAGCTGTGGTTCTATATATATAAATATATATATATATATATATATATATATATATCTATATCTATATCTCTATATATATATCTATATCTATATAGATATATATATACCCATTTATCTCTCAGAATTATCTGTAGTTATATAATGGCAATCATTGTTATTTGTTTATTTTACAGACATTTTCTGATCTTTTTATTGACACAAACCAACAAGCTGTGTGCTTTCTACATGATTACTGGCCATTTATATTTGTTGAATTTCTTCTGTCACCATGCCCTTGGCTTTATTGAGTGGGTCCAAATAATAGCATGATGCTCTATAAAGGCAATAATGATGGGTATCATGGTTCATTTGTCATGGTATAGTGACATAAATAGCCATAACATAAAGGTAGTATAGTGTAAACTGACAGAAACAGAGGTTATTTCAGTATTATATGGAGCTTGTAGGAGCATGTAAAGCCATTTTTACATTTGCAATAAATCTCAAGCAATGCTTTCCCAAACAAAGACTACTGTAGCCTTCATTCTTTTATTTAAAGATGCCCTCAACTAATTATTGTAACAAACAGTACTCTGACTAATAACATATATTGTGCGGCTAGAAAGCAGTAAAGCCTGCCAAGGTAAATTCTTGTTTGTCACTTCTTGTGTTAATGAGAGGAGATGCAAATGGCCCTTAATACAGCAGCATCAAGTTGCTGAGTACAAATTAAAGCAATCTGGCTTTGACGTTAAGAACCTTAGTCCATATCAAATATCAAATTTACAACACCCAAAAATTGTATTTTAATTCTAATTGTAGCAACTAAAGGGCAACAATTTCAACAAATAAAGATTTTGTTTGTGCCTAACACCAATGCGTGTGTTTGGATAAAACAACTTATTGCACAGTTTGAAAAGGTTAGAATGACTTTTGGGCTTTCACAATAGTTAATTGTTGTTTATTTCTCTGGCAAAGCAGCAGTTCTGTCATGGATCAAGACTGTGCTATGTCTTTTTAATAGCTCTAGAAATATATCAAGGAAATGTAAAAATATTTTTTAAATGTCATGTTAGGAAAGGTGGATATGTTTAGTAACACAAAACTGCCCAGCACTAATTGGAAGTGGGTTAAACCTATACATAAACTCTTCCAACTGTATTTATGTGTGTCTTGCTTATTGGGCTAGTCACTCCCCTACTCTGTGTGTCCCCTGCAATTGCTCTTGATATCTGTTAAAAAGTCTACTTTGCACACATTATTAAATTTGTCTTTAGAAGTTAATGTAGCAGGTAATTTAGGGTGCAGATTATATAATGATCTCTAGAGCTTGTTTAGGAACTTCCAGGTTCCTGTAGTTCTTCGTTATGGATAGCAACCAATCAGCAATTAGAAAGCATGTTTCAAGCACCTGAAATAAAATATCTGATGTGTGTTATGGGAAATTGCACAGTTGTAATTTAGTACCTCAGTAAATCAACCACCAATTGCAATGAGGGAGTAGTTTCTAACCATATTACCCTGGAGACACACACTACACTGATTTTCATGTAAATTACAGTACAGGTAGGGTGGGATGCTCTGCCACAATTACATGTCTGTATACTGGTATATATGAGATACAGGGACCTTGATTGCCAAGTGACCGAGACACAACACAGTAAAAGGAAAGAAAGTATATCAGCCTCAGTGTCAAAATAAGGCAAAACAGGCAGTAAAATCCTACCATTAAATAGTGCAAGTATAGATTTTCGATTAGCTAGATGCTTTGTGTTGGATTGAAGGATTTCTACGACATTGAGTGCTGGTATGGCTCAAAGGAAAATGTGCACTATTTTGGGCTTAGATGTAGTTTCCATAGATTTGATCAAATGAACAGCACTTCATTTATGCTGCTATATAAGATTATTTGGGTGATATGTTTTTTTACTGGCATAGGGGCTATGCCCTAGCACCCTACGTCTTTTGTATGACCAGGAGGGATCAGGTTAGTCATACTAAAATTGTATCCATTATAAAGTGCAAAGAACTGTGTGAAAATTCTGGAAATTGCATGGCATGGAGAAAATAGGCAGTTTACTCCTGCTTTGCACTTTTCATACTGCCCTGTGCTTGAAAAATTACCCCTTCTAATTTTTTGAAGTTCCTGTTGTGCAGGATTAATATTATTTTTATATAGCCTGCAGAGAAAATTAGGTTGAGATGGAAAGATTCTACTTCCTTGTGAACTAAACTTTGTTTCTGATACTCACTTGCCCGTGCCATTGGAAGTTGTATTTGCTTTGTTACTCCCTCTCCATATGTTCTCTACTTAAAATTAAAATTATGCTTATGTTCAGGGCCACCATTAGAGTTCACGGGGCCCAATACAACAACATTTTCAGGGCCCCCTGGGCACTGCCCATCCTGATCCCCCAAGCCCCACCCCATATCCCACACCACAGTAAAAAGACCACACAGATATCAGCGCTAAAAAAGGTAAGCCACACACACAAGTTATAAAAAGTTATTGATGAACAGGGCTCCCTTATAAGTTAAAATAATTGTGGTGCCAGGGCCCCCATAAATTTTTTTTTAAATTGGTAGTCAGGGCCCCCCTACAAGTTAAATAAAAATTGGTGGCCAGGGCCCCCCTATAAGTTAAAAAAAAAAAGCATTGGCACCAGGGCCCCCCATAAAAGTGTATATTAAAAAAAAAACATTGATGGTTTGCCCCACCCACAAGTTATAAAAAGCCATTGGTGATCAGGGGCCCCCCTGCAAGTAAAATAAAAAACTTGATGGCCTGGGCCCCCCCACAAGTTACAAAAAGTAATCGGTGGCCTCCTTTAACTTAAAATAAATTGGTGGCCAGATCCCCCCAATTTTTTAAAAAAATTTTGCATCTAAAGGGGGGCCCGGCCATGCTTCACTTACTTGATTAGCCGGGCCCCCCTCCTTTCAGCATGCTGCCAGCTTCACAAAATAGGACACAGCAGCGCATGTTAGCTTTTCTCCTATTCAGATTATCTGTACCCTCATGGTCCTTTAAGAATAAATCCTGGTAAAGCTGTACAGGGATTGGATAAGGGGATCCAATCCCAATTCAGATTTACAGTGACATTCTTAAAAGGACCAATGAGGGTACAGGACAGTTGAATAGGAGAAAAGCTCCGTGCACAGAGCTGCTGTGTCCTATTTTGTGAATAAGAAGCTGGCAGCATGCTGAAAGGAGGGCTGGGCCCAGACTGTGCCCCTCCCTCAGATACAAAATAGTATCCCAATAGTTAAATTGGGTTGAAAAAAGACAAAGTCCATCAAGTTCAACCCCTCCAAATTAAAACCCAGCATACGCACACACCCCTCCACCGTATTTGCCCATAGCTATACTAACTGTAGAGTTTAGTATCAAAATAGCCTTTGATATTATGTCTGTCTAAAAAATCATCCAAGCCCCTCTTAAAAGCATCAGCAGAATCAGCCATCACAACATCACCCAGCAGTGCATTCCGCAACCTCAATGTCCTCACTGCGAAGAACCACCTATGCTGCCTCAAATGAAAGTCCTTTTCTTCTAGTCTGAAGGGATGGTCTCTGGTGCGGTGATCCTCTTTATGGGTAAAAAGGTCCAGAGATATTTGTCTATAATGTCCTCTAATGTATTTGTAAAGTGTAATCATGTCCCCTCACAAGGGCCTTTTTTCCAGAGAAAACAACCCAAACCTGGACAGTCTACCCTCATAATTTGTCTTCCATGCCTCTAACCATTTGTTACTACAAATTTGTTTCGGCGCACGTCATTTTCTTGGCGAAATTTCACTGGTGATTCGCGAATTTATTCGCCAGCGGCGAATCGCGGGATTTCGCCGCGAATTCGGCCCTGGAGAATAAATTCGCCCATCACTATTTGTTACACGTCTCTGCACTCTCTCCAGCTCATTAATATCCCTCTTAAGGAATGGAGTCCAAAACTGCACTGCATTCTCCAGATGAGGTCTTACTAGGGATCTATAAAGAGGTATAATTATGTTTTCATCCCTTGAGTTTATGCTCTTTTTATGCAAGACAGAACTTGGTAGCTATAGAATGACCCTGCCCAGAATTAGACAACTTGTTATCTATAAAAACCCCAAGATCCTTCTCATTTAAGGAAACTCCCAACACACTGTCATAAAGTTTATAACTTGTATTTTTATTATTTTTGGCAAATTGCATAACCTTGCACTTCTCAACATTGAACCTCATTTTCCAGTTTGCTGCCCAATTTCCAAACTTAGACAAATCACTCTGCAGAGTGGCAGCATCCTTCATGGAACCTATAGTTCTGCACAATTTAGTATCTCTACAAATATGGAAACCGTACTTTCAATGCCCACATCCAGGAAATTAATTAGCAAGTTGAAAAGTCAGGGACCCAGTACAGAGCCTTGCAGTACCCCACTAACAACACTGGTCCAATTAGAAAATGTTCCTAAATACCCTGGGATGAATCCCGTTTGGCCCTGGACCTTTGTTTATCTTAACATGTTCTAGTCTCTTTTGAATTTCATCATGTGTAAACCATGCATAATTAGGTGTATTATTAGAATTAGGACCATTAATAAGGAAACCTTCAATAGCTGGTTCCTCATTTGTGTAGACAGACGAAAAGGATGCGTTCAGAATCTGAGATTTTTGCTGATTCTCATCATCCAGCTGACACCCTCTGATAATAAAGGTCCTAACCCTTCCTGCTTCATTATTTTACTATTAACATATTTAAAAAATGATTTTGGATTCTTTTTACTGCTTACTGCAATATCCTTTTCCATATCGATTTTAGCTTGCCTGATAGCTTTTTTGCACAATTTATTGGCCTCCTTGTACCTTATAAATGATTCTGCTGTCCCAACTAACTTGAAAGCCTTAAAAGCATGTTTTTTTTACCCACTTCAACACCAACACTTCTATTGAACCAAAAAGGGTTTGCTTTGCAACAATGTTCCTTGCTTACAAGCGGAATATACTGACGTATATTTATTAAGCAGCATTTTAAAGACTTCAAATTTTTGTTCAGTGTTTAACCCTGTGAAAAGCATTTCCCACTTAAGATGCCCTTATACTGTCAAAGTTTGCATGCCTGAAATTCAATGTTTTAGTTACTCCCTTATAGAATTGCCTCTGTGATCTTAAAGGAGACCATGTTATGATCACTATTCCCTGAATGCTCTCCCCTATTCTAGATGTCTGATATATGGGCTGCTAAAAGCTAAAATAATTGGACAAATTGTGATGTTTATACAAATGGCCACAACACAAATATACAAATATGAATGGATGATACAGTGAGTCTACAAGGGACCATTGGCCAAAAACTGCATCAGCTCACTTATGTGGCCCTCACCTGCCAGTTTTTTTTTAAATTTTCCTGATAGATATCTGTAAAAATGGTCAGATACAAGTCGGACAGGCCCTATACATGAGCCAATACATTGCTGACTGTTTCTGGAGTCAGCAAAAATGTATGCACAATATATATTTTTCTATAATTATATAATAAATGTATATAGATAAATTATATATACATATATTTTTTCTAAATGTCTAATCATAAATTGCTGTTCTTGGGATAAGTACTTCAAGACAGCTTAATTTTAACTAATAGAAAAGAAACACCAGTGCTACATAAAGAATGGATAAGCTTTTGGGACGCTATAAAAAGTAGCACAGCATTCTGCTGAGCAATAGAGACTAGCATTTATTCTGGATAATTAAATATTACCCAGTGGACTTAAGCAATACAAAGCATAATTATAATATTCTAAGAAAAAATACTGTTGAACTACAATTTCAAATAAAAAGCAGTTTAACTGATTTTAACATTGATCTCTAATGGGGAAATGTAATGTGTTTCCTTAGTGTAAAAACATTTTCAAACAACTTTGCGTACATTAGTAACCAAGATTTTCATTGTTTGTGTTCTTTATAACCAATACTAAACCATAACAACTTGTCACTGACGCTTGCCTGTCCCTGACCATTCTTCTGGATCTCATTTCTGTACTATGTTACCAATTGGTTTGACCCTGGCCTGTTTACCCTGACTTCGCCTCTGGTTCCTGATTTCACTTTCACTTTGACATCCTTATGCCAGCGGGCTCACAACAATTCACATTTTAAGTCCTGTTCATTGAAAGATTTAACACCTGCCTCAATGAAAATCACAGTACCATTGGGACTGGATCACACTTTCACACATCTGTGAGTTTAAGCAAACACCTTACTGAAGTTCGGTGGAACCCTTGTGATTGGATGTCTATGACTTTACTACCCTAAAAGGTTTAAATTAGTGATGGGCGAATCTTCCCAGTTGCGCTTTGCGGAAAAATTCGCAAATTGGCGAAAAATTCATGAAACGAGTCGCGGAACGCTTTTGATGTCGCCAGGCGAAATTTCGCTGGCGTTTCGCGAATTTATTCACCAGCGCATCACTAGTTTAAATGCCAGGGAATCACCTACCACTTCAGTTGAACTGCAGAAGTCACTCAGATGAGTGGTGAAACGTTTTCAAGAACAGCTCTAAGGGGCAGATTTATCAAGGGTCAAATTTTGAATTAGAAAAACTTAAAAAATTTAATTAAAAAAGACTATTTGAAATTAAATCAAAGGTTTTTTTTGGTTGAATAGATTAATATTTGATCAAATAGGTCCATTTTTGTTTGAAACCGAATTGTAGAAATTCAAGTAATATTGCATTTGATCAAATTCAACTCAAATTGTTTTCCACAAAAACTTTTTTTTAGATGTTGAATGTGGTTGAAGTTGAATTTTTAAAGAGAGAGTTCATGATAAATTTAGAAATTCAAATTTTCTTTGCAAATTTTAATCGAATTTGGACTATTCCCTAGTTGAAGTACACAAAAATAGCTCAAAATACAAATTTTTTAATTCAAATTTTCACTTCGGTCTTGATAAAGCTGCCCCTAAATGTCCAGTTGCTTTTAACTATATTCTACTAGATAATGTATATCATGACCTGAATAAATGAGTCTTCGTAGACATAAATATGCAAAAAATCATGCATGTCTGATTATTGTTTCTAATAGGTACAAGCCCCCCAAAAAGGCACAAATAAAGCTATTACTACACATAAATATGGAAAATGGGAGCTGGAGGTGCTGGTGTGGCTGAAACGTGGCTGAATGAGTTGAATGACTGGGCAGTTAATATCAGTGACTATACTTTGTTTGGGAGGGACAGAGGCGATAGAAAATGAGGAGGGGTATGTCTGTTTGTTAGGCAGGATTTAAAAGCTTATATAAAGGAGGAGATTATGTCATAAAATGAGGGGGCAGAAGTCTTATGGGTGGAGTTTAAACCAATTGTAAAGAGTCCAGAAAATTAATTGTAGGAGTATGCTCCTAAGTGAGGAGGAGTAGGCTAAGCTCCTGATGCAAACAGAAAAGGCTTCTAGGTTTGGGTAAAGTAATGATAATGGGGGATTTGAATTACCCAGATACTCACTGGAGCAACAGTACTGCCAGATCAGTTAATGGGAACACGTTTATAAACTTGTTGCATGACCATTTTATGGCATAGGTGGTTAAGGGGCCAGAAAAAATGCTCTCAAATGACCCAGAACTTATAGCAAATGTGCAAGTCATGGAACCCCTGGGTAATAATGACCATAATGTTATATCATTTAGGGGCACATTTACTAAGGGCTGAAGTGAATATTCAAATAAAATTGGAATTAAAAAGATAAAAATTTCTAAGTAATTTTGGGCTAATGTTACATTCTCTACTTGGAGTAAGGTTGTTAATGGGGTCCCTCAGGGCTTGGTATTAGGTCCACATTTATTTAACTTGTTCTTTAATGACACAAAACTATCCAGATAATTCCATCCAGGACTTGGTATCCTTGCAACAGGATTTTGACAAACTGGCAGTCTGTGCCGCTAAGTGGCAAATGAGATTCAATGCTGATAAATCTAATCATGCACCTGGGATGTAAAAATATCCAAGCCACTTATACCCTTAATGGGACTGCACTAGGCAAATCCATTATGGAAAAGGACCTTGGAGTCCTTGTAGATGATGAACTTGGCTGTAGCAAGCAAGCCAGTAAGCAGCATCAAGGGCAAATAAGGTCTTGAGCTGTATTAAAAGGGGAATAGTGTCACGGGAGGAGGGGGTCATTCTTCCCCTTTATAGAGCCCTTGAAAGGCCCCATCTAGATTATGCCGTACAATTTTGATCTCCATCGCTCAAACAGGACATTATTGTATTAGAAAGGGTACAAAGAAGGGCAACTGAGCTGGTATTTAAAACCTTAGCTATGCAGAATGACTGGCCAAATTGGCGATGTTCACACTGGAGAAAAGGCGCTTAAGGGGAGATATAACTATGTATAAATATAATGCTTTATTTATCAGTTGCTATTTCTAGCTGACATAAGGTCACCCATTCCAATTAGAA
Organism: Xenopus borealis; assembly: GCA_024363595.1. NCBI lineage: Eukaryota > Metazoa > Chordata > Amphibia > Anura > Pipidae > Xenopus > Xenopus borealis. The sequence goes on from CM044436.1 coordinate 73,699,968, forward strand.
GAAAAGAGTTTCCACCTAAATATTCGGAATAGGTTTTATACAATGAGAGCTGTGAAGATGTGGAACTCTCTCCCTGAATCAGTGGTGCAGGCTGATACATTAGATAGCTTTAAGCAGGGGAGGGAATACAGGGTTATGGGATATAGCTCATAGTACAAGTTGATCCAGGGACTTTTCCGATTGCCATTTTGGAGTCAGGAAGGAATTTTTCCCACTCTGAGGCAAGTTGGAGAGTCTTCAAATGGGGTTTTTGGCCTTCCTCTGGATCAACTAGCAGTTAGGTTGACTTCTACAGGATGTCAACAGGTTTTAGCTGGAGTATTTTCAGATTCTGATTTATAGAAGCTTAGGAACATAATAAATCTTTAAAGATTCTAGTTTTTTTCCTCAAAAAATTTGGATTTTTGCCCTTTAAAGCTGAACCAGAAATGCTTGATAAATTGGCCATACTGTATATTGTTCATTGCAAGATTGACTTAAAGGAACATTAATACCAAAAAATGTAAGTGTTTTAAAGTAATGAAAATATAATGTAGTGTTGGCCTTCACTGGTAAAACTGATCAGTTTGCATCAGAGACATAACCCTTATTTATATAAATGAGCTGCTGTGTAGCAGTGGTGGAAATTGAAAAAAAGGCACATGTTGAATAGTGGATAACAGATAACAATGTTATGGTCTAAAGAGCTTATCTGCTATCTGCTGTGTAACCTGACCATTTTCTATTTTGAATGGCTGCCCTCAGTGCTACACATAAGCTTATTTATATAAACAAAAGTAGTGTTTCTGAAGCAAGCGCACACATTTTACCAGTACAGGGCAGCACTGCATTATATTTTTATCACTGTAAAACACTTTCATTTATTGAATGTTACTGTTCCTTTAAACCTGCAAGCCCATAGTTATATACTGTGTCACAAATGATAAAATATTGTAAATATTGTGTAAAGGTAATGCAATTTGAGTAAAAATAAAGTCTTGCCAAGGGTTAGTCTGCTTTTCCTTCCTTTAGGACTTTACTAATTGAAAACCTGTGGCTCCAATCCTTTAAGGACTAGGAAAGGCAAAAAATAAAAACCCATTTTTACTTTCTTTAATGAAAAAGAAATCTATCTCCAATATACTTAATAAAACAACGTCTGCCGTTTTTATAAGAAACCTGACCATATGCAGTGAAATTCTCCCTTCATTTACTTCTGTGGATAGGAATTGTTAGACAGTCCCTAACTGCTATGTAGGGAAACAATCATACTTATGAACAGCAGGGGGAGCCCCCCACCTTATTTCCCAGCCATGCAGAACTCCAGCAACTTTGTTTCCCTGTAGAGCAGTCAGCGAATGTGTGGAGAATTGTATTTGATTTTATTTTTGCCTTTACATCCCCTTTACTGTTTCCAACTCCAGCTTCAGGAACAAAGATCATGGAGCCAGATTTAAACAGATAAACTGGGATTCTCTTTGCAGGATTATGTTGCTGCAGCCACTGGTTCTGCAGAGTTGGAGAAAGTTTGTATTAAACAATACAAAAACTATTAATTCCACATTAGATTACATGACAACACAGGACCCAGTGCAGTCTCTATATTCTGATTCAGCTGTAGCTCTTTCTGGTAGATATTATTTGACTTGTGCTGTTTTGATAATTTATGACAATGCCTAAGCAGCCCAGATCACACTGAGCATGTGCACAGTCTTGGTCTTGCAAAGATGTTTAACATAGTTACAAGATGGCAGCCCCATGTGGTCAACTTTTTTAAGCATAAATCATCTGTTTGATTAGGCTTGTGGTGCAGTAAGTTTATGTTTAGTATACAAAATACAGCATTTATAGCCTTCTATTTCACACTTTCCTTGTCCTTTAAGGATAGTGGAAAGTAATATAATCCACCTGGACAGGTTATGCTGTATACAACATAGGTAAAGCTGCATAAAAAACAATATATGATTTATGATGGATCTTTTCCCACACATCTGTTCTATATGTTTTCTCTACTTCTCCAACAGAATGTTACCATTTGATCCACAGCAGTAATAATTAATTGCTTCCATCTTGGATGGGATATATATATGCCTGTTTGCTAATGGTGGATTTGTTTGTGATTGAAACACTGAATAAAATCTCTACTTTGCATATTTCATTATATACAGATATCCTGTTATCCAGAATGCTCAGGACCTGGGGTTTTCCATAATTTGGACCTTCATACCTTAAGTCAAATAGAAAATCTTGTAAACATTAGGGATGGCACGAACTGTTCGCCGGCGAACTTGTTCGCGCGAACATCAGCTGTTCG
>CM044436.1:73704299-73785420 GCA_024363595.1 Xenopus borealis
CGCAAGTTCGCGAATATGTTCGCAAACTTTTTTTCCGACGTTCGCGCCATCACTAGTAAACATTACATTTACCCTGGTTTTGCTTCCATTAAAGATGACTTATATCTTAGTTTGGCTAAAGCACTGTTACTGTTTTATTACTACAGAGAAAGAGGGGGAAAAATTAATTATTTGGATAAAATGGAGCCTGTGGGAAATGGTCTTTACTGTAATTGTGAGGTTTCTGGATAATGTGTTTCTCGATAACAGATCCCATACCTTTTTGTGTCTATGTACACACATACACAATACAAGCATTAATCTAAATTATGAAGATAGATAATTATTTTGAGAGGTTATCCTCTATGTGGTGCTGCTTCAAAAATAGCAGCAAGTACCAATAACCTCCCAGTATTTGAATTATGATTCATTTATCTGTTCCATGTAGTCTTTGGCCAAGACCCTTACTCCCCACAAGCTTTGGACACCAATGGGCAGATTTACTAAGGGTCAAAGTAAATATTCAAATGCAAAAAATTCGATATTCGAAGTAAATTTTTGAAAAGTTTGATCATCAAATAGGCTACTTAGACCATTCCACCATTCGATTCGAATGTTCGAATAGTAAAATCCTTCGATTTTGAAATTTGAAGTACTATCTCTCTAAAAATACTTCGATTATTTTTACTTCGCCAAATAAAAGCTGCCAAAGTGCTATGTTAGCTTATGGGGACCTTCTAGACCATTTTTCTAAGTTTTATTTTATCGAAGAACAATCCTTCGATTGTATGCTAAAATCCTTCAAATCGTTTGATTCGAAGGATTTTATCATTCTATCGAATGATTGTTATTCGATCGCAGGAATGCCAAATTCGGTGAAATATCCTTCAAATTTGAATTTTTATTCGATGGTCGAATCTCGAAATATTTTCTACTTCGAAATTCGACCTTTAGTAAACCAGCCCCCAATTGTAAATTGTATACTGTAAATTCTATGAGAAGGTCACTTTCTGTAAAGATCCCTGCATTTAATTATTAATTATGAACAAGTTCTAATGGAGCAATGAAAACAAAATCCAAAATCATTGGTGGCAGGTCTTACAAGGTGTTAGTGGTTATAGTTATTAGAAAATATTTAAATCAGTGTGAAAGCTTGTCACAGTACACATATTCTACCGGTCCCTTTCTTATGTTGGAGTTTACTGGATCATGAATTAGAATCAGTTATTAAATTGTAATTACTTTTGTACCTGAGTTGCTTTAGCACTAATTATATTTAATGCTAATATTTTGATATATATATTTGATATATATTTTTTATGCCTTCATGTCAGTTACATGAAAATGCTACTGGCAAGGTGATTGTTTTGTGACTGTGGTTGTGGATTTGATACTCATGTTCTCTGGTGGCCATTCAATTTTATAAATTCGTACTTCATTGACTTTTAGAGCTGTTAGAAGGTTAGCATTGCTAATTATATCGGAAGAAGCAAAAATCAACCAAATGGAAGTGCTATTAGTGTTAGTGTTATTAATTAGTGTAGCAAGTTAGGATCACAGATTATGTTGTTTCTGCTCTGGATTACCCTTGCTGATTTATTGATGTGGAAACAAGGAAGTGGATGCTGCAATTTTTCACTCACATGTGGTTTTCTGGATAAATCTGGTGCTTTTACAGTGACATAATGTGAATTAATCCTCATAGTATAAATGAGGTGAAGGCTAGCTAGTTGTACTGTACTGCTGAACCCTTTTAATTTCAGAAGGACTAGTGCAATGTCTATCTCATTTTCATGACAAATGACTCCCAACATATGTAAGTAAAGGACAGCTTGCATTCTTACTTTGCACCTTTTGCTTTTCTCACTCTTCTCTAACCACTGCCTAATCATAACTTTACATCTCCTGCGGCTTAATAAACTGAACTGTGCTACAGATGCGGTAGCTAAAGCTGGCCATAAGCGCAAAGATATTGTCGTATGAATTCAAGTTTCATATGATTTTCAAACCTCATGTGGATAGTCCGGACATTTTTCGTACTATGAAGATCAGTCATTTAGTTGACAGTTTAGAAGATTTCTGTCCCCTAACAATAATATCTCTGCATGTATTGCCAATCTCACATTATCATTAGGTGACTGTCACTGTTATTTGTAGAACATAACTTTCTTCTGAACATTGTCTGATTTGTTCTTTTTTTAATCTGAATGGCTGGTAGCAGGTTGGAAGATTGCGACATATGATTGTTCGTTGGATACAAGTATAAAATCTGCACATCTATGGCCAGCTTAAGATCAAATAAAGCCATAAAAGAACAGATCAGCCGATGTTCAGCCCCTGACAGCAATAGTACGAAAGTCGGTTCCGACTGAAAATCGTCAAATCGACAACACATGCAGAGATATGATCGGCAGCCGACCGATATCTTCTGGCAAGACAAATGTCGGGACACATGGTGTGAAAATTGTACGATTCGAGGATTTGTATGATTGGATTGTTGCATCTATGGCCAGCTTTAAGGTAAGTGGCAGGTTGGTGACAGGTCGAACGATTCGAATAATCATATCTTTGTGTCTGTGGCCAGCTTTTGACTTGTCTCCCCAAAAAGGTTATCAGATTATCGAAAAAAAAGCACAAACAGATGAAACTATTGAGAATCCTGATGGTAAAAAATGTTCCAAATGCTAAAGGGGCCATCTTCTTTGATACATACATTTTCCTTTTGGCTTGAATTCAAAATAAGGTCATTCAATGTTTGATAACCCCCAACTTTAAGTACAATTTACTTTAACTTTATTTTTCACTATACAGTAAAATGTAAGCGTATGTTTTGGTCTGAACAGGACCTTTATTAATTTCCATAATAGTGTTCATGATTGAAAACATGAATTATTTTACCTGTGCTTACCTCCGTTCTGGCACGACGTGAGGTAAAATCGTCCACGTAGTTCTACACTAGAAAGCCACTGCTTGTGTAGTTGCAATGTTTGCCACAGTTGTGTGGATTGATTCCAATCATTATAGGTATTTGTATCTAAAGCAGCTCTGTGAACCGCATAGTTGGATTTCGGTGTCACTGAGTTATTCCCACCACCTCTTGTAAATTATGTGCAACTGATGCAGCATATTTGTGACTAAAGAATCTGACATCTGAACAGTTTTTTTGTGCGTTTTTTTCAGGTGCATCACGACCTTGCCATTGCAATTACCCTGGAATATTTGGAAAACTGTATTTTTGGTGAAAAACATGGTGTCTTGCACCCAAAATGGCATTTTGTAACCTTCAGTTGTTAATTTAGCAAAACATTGCTTGCGACTTTTAGCTTGGCTAGTTAAACTAACTGCTTTAAAAATCATTCTATGGCTAGAGAAACAGATATATCACTACTAATGCACTACCATTATCAGTTGACAGAAATTGTACATTAAATTCTGTGCCTTGTATGGAAATGACTGTGACCTGCTCCAAGCTCATGTTTTTTCTGTAAGTGTATCATCTTGATATGGATTGTGCTGAATCACTTCTGGCATGATGTTCTATGAAGTGTGCCTTGATCTGGCTAGCCATTTAGATATACAGCACATATTTTAAACTTACATCCTGTAATTCTGTCACTGCTTTCATACAGCAAAATATAAGTTTACTTCAGATATGTCATTCATTAGAACCTGACATGCTTCTCAGCCTAGCTCTTACAGTTGTTTAAGAGATGCCTTTCAGATATTTTCAGAAAAGCAAATGACTTGTTTTAGAAAATGCTTTAAGGCCTATATACGTCTCATTTTGTTGCATTGTATGCACTTTGTTTGTTTGAGTAAACATTGCCTCAAGCCTACCTTGTCTACCCTCCAGCCACATGTAATATTAATGTGCTACTGAATGCACAGCTGTTGCTTATTCAGAAACTCTGAAGCGAATGATTGCATAAGACCCTACCCTTGATCACAGAGGAATGTGGAAGGGTTCGACAGCTCCTCTTAAACACGCATATTTTTTTAGCAACCAGAATTGCCGTTATCACGGAAAAAAAATCAATATAATGATATTTTAACTGATCATAAAGTCCTTCTCTAAATATGAATAATAAATTGATTTGCATGTTATACAGTTTTGAGGATGGTCCCGTTTAAGTAGTATAAAAATAGCAAATTGGCTTCATTGACTTAAAAGCAATTGCTGCTGTCATGAAACGGTGGAGCACAGGGACCTTTTCGTTAAGCCATCTGCCCTATTGGGAGATATGTAGCAATTTACAGGGGCTGTGACATTTTGCAGCACATATTAGCCTAACAGGTATGCTATTAATTTGCTGACAAACCAATGAGTTTTTTTTTTTTAAGTGACGTTATTGTACTACTTGATAAATAGGGGGAGGCCTTGGCTACTAACTGTATAACTAGTGTCTACCTAACTCTGAAACTGGTTGTCTATAAAGTGCAAGGACATATCAGGATATGACAGCAAAACTACCAGAAACAATAAAGATACAGTAAACTGGCATGCGTATCAGGCTGTATGTTGGAAGAGTACAAGACTGTTTTAATTCACAATTTTACAGACATTTGTGACGTGAGATCACACTGGCAGCCCTTTGTGCTTCTGACATGACAATGGATGAGTGACCTGACAGCAGACCTTTTACTTGCTCATGAATGTATCAGACCTGATAGAAATAACATTATTTTGACTTCAATTACTGTAATGCAGGTTAATTGTCACCTGGCCTGAATGGAAATGGACACAAGCACTGTAGTGGTGCTGTATTTAGGTGTAATGCCACATATCTATGTGCACCCCACTGGCAGAAGTTGTGTCATGCGTTCAGCTGCGCATATAAATATATGGAGGACAGGAACTGAAAATGTTGAGTAGGAGGAACTTTCATTATACATATCGAAAGACAATGGGAGGGCCCCTGGTCATTAGATGGCACTATAAAAAACATATACAGTGCATGTAAGAAATGGGAACATAAGTAAGTATTTTAAACATAATAAAGTTGTGGCAACTGCTAGGGCTGCACATAAATAGCTCATCTCAGCAGCTATACATTGTGTAGGCAGATGTTAAAGGAAACCTATACCCAGAAAATGAATACTTGAGCAAAATATAGTTTATATCAAATTAAGTGACATATTAACCATTTAAATGCCACAGATCGTAGAATCTACGTTCTGTGGCATTTGTACTGGAGTCGCTCACTCTGTTCTAACTGCATTGCGCCTGTTCCCCAGGCCCTAGGCAATGAGCCTAGGCGGCAGCAGCAGGCACGTAAAATCTACATGCTCTGCTTCCGCCATGCGCTCTAGGAACAGAGGAGCGGCTTTTTGAGCCGCTCGCTCTGTTCCTCCTCGATCCCCTGCTCCTAGGCAACGAACAGAGCAGGAGATCGCGTGGCTCCTGGGGCGCGATCGCCCAGGGGCCACTGAAGCAGCAGCAGGCACGCTGCTGCATGCTTCTTCCTGCCTGTTCCTGCCTCCCAGCACCACCCCTCCCCAACAAGGAAATCGTGGCATCGTGGAGAACTTTGTGGGACCGATCTGCAGTCTTTTTCTCCAGGTTAGTGCAACTACAACTCACACAAACACACACTAACACAAAAAAACACACACACACATATTACACTATAGTACACTTAGATCTATACTTACACATATACATTTTTGGGGATTGGAGGTCACATACAATCGGGGTGGTCACAAACACTTGCACACGCACATACATGCACATAACACGCACATAACACGCAATTTACCAATTGTACACATGCTTATGTACATATGTTGTATTATGCTTTTTTTTCTTATCGCATTATTGTTTTTTGGCTGAAAAAAATGTTTTATTGCCATTGCGAATAGCATATTCACTAACCGTACTGTGCAATAACTTTTGTATGTTATTATGGTGATTATATTGCAATTTTATGGATTGTGGTGCATTTTTAGCCAATTTATTGAATTTTCAGCTCTGCATTGGTGTTGCTTGTTTTATTTCTGTCCGTAAAACCTATTTTGTCAAGCTCAAATATTCAAACTGTGATTCTGATGGCCGTTTACACTAGTCTGGAAAAAAAAAGTATTGATTTTTGTGGTATTAGTGGATTTTAGTAATTTATTTGCATTTCACACTTTTCTGTCTTATTTTGTAAATTTTATCTGCTATATATCCATTTGGGCGTCTCCGTGCACCACACAGTAAGGTATATGTATGCATATTGGGCATCAAAGTGTTCAGTAGACCCCTGGTGTTCATGTGTAGGATGTTTAATGCTGATACGTTACGAAATGTGGGGCATATAATGGGGTAAAATTCAAGCCTTGTGACAATTTTCTAAAATCACTTTAAAGTTGGTCAGTTTCAGCATCACTTTAAAGTTGGTCAGTTTGCAGTAGAAACACATATGTACCCATATTGGATTCGTCAGAATGTGTACTTTCGGAAAATATATGGTTTTCTAGGGTCTCTGTATTGCTAGGGGGACTTATGTCACATATACACATAACAGGGTGCTTATATTGCAGCAGCCAGCGCTTCAGCCGTGAAAGTTTATGTTCACTATTGTCATTTGGGCGTCTCTGTTCACCAAATAGCTAGGTATATCTATACATATTGGGCATCAAAGTGTTTAGTAGACCCATGGTGCTCATGTGTAGGATGTTTTATGCTGATACGTAATGGAATGTGGGGCATATAATGGGGTAAAATTCAAGCTTTGTGACAATTTTCTGAAATTTGATAAAAACTGTTACGTTCAGCATCGCTTTACAGTTTGTCAGTTTGCAGTAGAAACACATATGTACCCATATTGGATTTGTCAGAATGTGTACTTTCTGAAAATATATGGTTTTATAGGGTCTCTGTACTGTTAGGGGGTCTTATATCACATAATGCACACACCGGGGTGCTTCAGCCATGAAAATTCATATACACTATTGTCATTTAGGCGTCTCCGTGCTCTACATAGTGAGGTATATCTATGCATATTGCCCATCAAACTGTTTAGTAGACCCCTGTGCTCCTATTTAGCATGTTTTATGCTGGTAAGGATACATGAACATTATGATGCTGGAAAGTTAAAGCTTTGAGGCAATTTTCAGATATTTCACCAAAACTGATAATTGTGGGAAAGCCTTTCGACTCCGTAGTTTGGAGCTGAAAGGAATGGGTACCCATTTTAGATTCGGTAGAATGTGTACTTTCCAAAAATATATTGTTTTGGGGGTAAACCTGTTTTTTAATTGTTTTTAGCCCACAAAAAAAGCAGTCAATGTGTTGATTTTTCATTAGCTGAAGTTACCCACAGGAGTATTTGTATGCGCTAACTTCATTTTGAGGCCTATAAATGCCAGATACTATGGTAAGCCTATTCACAATGGGCACCAAACTGTTTGGAGGACCCTTGGCAACCATATTTAGGGTGCTTTTTCTTGGTATGTAGTGATACACGAGTGACATAATGCTGGAATGTTGAAGCTTTGAGGCAATTTTCAGATATTTCACCAAAACCGTCAATTTTGGGAAAGCCTTGCAACTCAGTAGTTTGGAGCAGAAAGACATGGGTACCCATTTTAGATTCGGTAGAATGTGCACTTTCCAAAAATATATGGTTTTGGGGGTAAACCTATATTTCTGTGTTTTTACCCAACAAAAATTGCAGTGAATGTGCTGATTTTTCATTAGCTGAAGTAAAGTCCTGGACAATTTGGTTGTGCTAACTTCATATTGGGGTCTCTAAATGGCAGATACTTTGGTAAACCTATGCACAATGTGCATCAAACTGTTCAGTGGACTCATGGCAATCATGTTCAGGGTGTTTTTTCTTGGTACCTAATACAGTGTTGGGATATGCAGAGCAGCAAAATAAATCCTCTGAGGTGATTTTTCAAAATGTTGTAAAATTTTTATAAAAACCGCCATGTTCAGAAAAGCTTTGATGTTGGGTAGTTAGGAGTAGAAAGACATAGTTACCGATTTTAGAATCCGCAGGTGTGCTTTCCAAAAATACATGGTTTTTTGGGGTAAACGTACTGTTTCAGGATTTTACGGCCTTGGAATCTAAAGTATGCCATTTTCTGCCTTGGTGCTTTACAAATTCGGTAATGTGCTGCTGGGAGATTTTGCTGTACAGAAGTCCTAATTCTCCCTAAAACTATACATATCTGATATTGACGTTCTAGAGACATGAGGCTTTCTAAATCAGTTGGATTTTCATGCATAAAATGAAATATTTTATGTATATACTGTGAAAAATAGGAATTCTTAATTTTTTTTGTATTTAGAGCTGTAAATCTTTTTGCAGAGGTGGAAATACATGAAAACTCAGATTTAGAAAGCTCTGTTTCTCCTGAAAAAAACAATGTATAGTTTTCCTAGGTAAACTATAGGTTTCCCCTCAGAAAATGCCCCTAAAGCGAGAGAGCACAAATGTTTCAGAAACGGCTGGCATTTCACGTAACCAAAATGTGAAATTCTTCTGGCACTTAAAGGGTTAAAGAATCTTACCTACCTGGTATATATATTTAAGTAAATATTGACCTTTTACATCTCTTGTCTTGAACCACCATTTTTGATGGTCTGTGTCTGTGTGCTGCCTCAGAAATCACCTGACCAGAAATATTCAACTGTAACAGGAAGAAGTTTTGAAGCAAAAGACAGAACTCTGTCTGTTAAATGGTTTGTGTGACCTAAATTTATAGTTTGTCTGGCATGTTTGTGTACACCGTTGAATCCTAGGATCCCAGGAGGCTGTCCTTATTTTTTAAAATGGATATTTTCTTTTTATGGTTACCCAATGGTGCATGCTACTAAAAAAGTGTATTCTTATGAAAATGGTTTATTTACATGAAGCAGGGTTTTACATATGAGTTGTTTTATGCAATATCTGTTTATAGAGATCTGCATTGTTCGGGGGTATAGTTTTCCTTTAAAGTACAGGGCTCAAATTCACTAAAGCGCGAATCGTCTAACACTAGCGCTAATTCACCAGCGTGATGTCATTTCGTAACTTCGGAAATTCACTAACAAGATAGACTAGCGCAACTTCGCACCCTTACGCCTTATTAAAGGTTTCCTGGGCTTGTGTAGTGTAGCTGTAACATATACTGCTATTATACATTAAAGTTCCCACTGTATGGAAATTAGGCTTCGCTAGTGTACCTGCGCTCTGCCTAGCGAAGTAACACTAGCACAACTACGCTACCATTCGCTGACCTGAGCGTAAATTAGTACTTTAGTAGTGAATTTGCGTAGCACTTTAGTAGTGAATTTGCGTAGCACTGGCGAAAATTCACCTGGCGAAGTGCGGCGAACGCTAGCAAAGCCAATGCTGGCGAATTTTCGGATCTTAGTGAATTTGCCCCAGATATATTATTCTAGACTTTATAATGCACACCTCAAATGCTGCTCTTGTTAGGCCTTACAAATCCCATTTAAATGGTGGGAACTAGTCATTTACAGCTTCTTTCTAGATGTTGTGAATTTGAATTCTGACAGAGAAAAAAATATAAAAGTAAGCTACCATGGATGATACTCCTCATTGATAAATATCCTGAAACTACTTGTATCTAGCTTTAATAACAACATAATTATCACACTAAACAGGTCATACATCACACCAAAACCCACAATAAATAACAAAACAGGTTCTGTAAATACACAATCCTTGACCATTAAAGGGATGGGAAAACATTTTTTTTTTCAAAACACACCAGTTAATAGTGCTGATCCAGCAAACACATGCACTGAAATCCAATTCCCCAGATTTTTTTAATATTCAGTTTTGAAATATGACATGGGACTAGCCAAATTGTCAGTTTCCCAGCTGCCCTGGTCATGTGACATGTGCTTGCACTTTAAGATGGAAAATTCCTGTTAGGCTGTTATCTCTCCTACTTGATATAACCGAATCAGTCTCAGTGGGATTTGACTTTTACTATTTTGGGTTATTCTTAGATCTACCGAGGGAGCTGCTATCTGGTTACCTTCCCATTGTTCTTTTGTTAGGTTGGGGGGAGGGGTGATATCCTTTCAACTTGAAGTACAGCAGTATAGAGTGAAGTCTATTAGAGCACAAGTCACAAGACTGGGGCAGCTGGGAAACTAACAATATGTCTAGCCACATGTCAGATTTCAAACTTGAATATAAAATCTGTTTTCTGCTAGAGCTGCACTATTAACTGATACTGTATATTTTGAAAAACATGTTTTCCCATGACAGCATACCTTTAAAAGGCATTCTTTCCTTTGCTTCATGTATAGTAACCTAAAGCAATGAATAAAATGTTTCTTTCAAGTAGTAGATACGTAAATTCTACTTACTGATAGATTGGTTGCTAGTGATGGGAGAATAAATTCGCCCTAGGCGAATTCGTGGTGAATTTCCGCCATCACCATTGGCGAAACGCTCACAAAAATTTGCCGCGTGTTTTGTTTCGCCACGAGTCTTGTTTTGTCGCGGGTGCCGAGTTCGTCGCTGCACTTCAAAACAGCACAATCTGCGCAGTGAAAAGTATTTAAAAAAAATAAATGAATATATATTAAAATATGCCTTTTTAATGTTTCACTATTTTAAATAATAATCACAGATGTTTTTAAGAAGCTGGCAAAATGGGAGGCCTTTTTTTCTTTTGAAAAGATAAGAGTCCACTAAAAATGCAGGGCATGTGTGTATACTAAGTGAAACACGCGTGTAAATTGCTCTTCTCATTGACTCCAATGCTATTCAGCACATTCACACACAAAGCAAAAGATGCCATTTTTTACAATTTTTTTTCACATTTCCATACCTCCCAACATTTTGGAAGTAAAAAGAGGGACAGAAATTTTTTTCCATATGAAGTGCTGCAATGTTTTGACCACACCCATTTTGTGGCCACACCCACTAATTAACATGTTAGTTTTACCAAATTTGGCAGGTTATGAAAGTTTGAAAATATTTCTCCTTATCTAAATTGTTACAAAAACAATCATTTACTTATTTTATTATATCAAAATTGTTAAAAAGCATCTTTTTTGCAGCTGTTCTTCTAGGCTCTCTGCCAAAAGCCAATTAAGTTAGAAACTTCTTTCTTTTTCTGGCTATTCCGTGCAGAGAAAAGAGGGACTTTCCAATACAAATGAAATGAGGGACTGCAGGTTGCGCTGTCAAAAAAGGGAATGTCCCTCCAAAAAAAGGGACTGTTGGGGGTATGCATTTCACCTGGCAGTTTTATTACATTGCACTGTGCGTCAAATCTATTCTGATGCGCGTCAAAATAAGTGCGCGTCAACTTGGGCGCGCGACAAAACATCAGCATGACTCGTTTCGCGAATTTTTTCACCGTTTCACGAAATTCGCTGAAAATTCACGAATTTGTCACGAACGCCACAGATTCGCCCATCACTATTGGTTGCTAAATGTTATTAGGGTTGAACAAATTTGGTGCCAGTTCACCTCAAATTACTAACTTAAAATGGTTGAGGGTGCACTAAGCTTTCTAAACTGGCAATGTATTGTAATGAATGGCTAGCACACCCAAGAAAACCTGCACACATATTTAAAGATACGTCTATTTGGTGTTTTATTAATTGTTTTTAATTAACATAAACATCACCAAACTTTTGATACAGATTAATTGCTGCAGAAATTGCCCACATTTAATTATAAAAATAGTTTAGTAGTACCATATTTAAATTAAATACCCCTGTCAAGACAAGTATCTTAATTCGAAGATAAATTGCCTGCGAGGAAACCCTCAACCAAGTCAGCATTTTCTAGTTGGGCCGATGTTGTTAGCAGAGTACCTCAGGGGTCTGCTACCTTTTAAATTTATTCATAAATGACCTTCAGGTCAGCATTGTAACTACCAGCACTGTGTTTGCTGATGATATTAAATTGTGCAAAACATTAGCTTCCCTGCAGGGTATTTTCAATTTGCAAAGTGATTTAAATAGAGTGGGGGACTTGGCAACATGCTTGCAAACAAACTTCAGTATTAATAAATGCAAGTTTATGCATTTGGACACATATACCCTAAATACTAGCTACACAGTAAATATTGTTGAAGGCATTTTTCTTTGAAGATAACAGACTTTGCAGAAGCTTATACAGTGCTCTTGTCTAAAAAGCATATTGACTCAAGGGGTAAAAAGCACACATTTATCTCATTTTAAATCCTTGATAAGACCTAACTTTGACCATTCAGTATGCCATTTCATAAGAGGATAAAAAGCAGAGCTACTGTATATTACTGAACATGTAAAACTCTCACAATACCTTAGGTGAAGACTATGGCTCTTCTTTTTGATTTTAAGTCAATGTATGTAGTCATATGGATAGTTTAAACTTTTAATTTTCCACTTTGCTAGTGGAACTGTCATGCTGGGGGACCCCTTGAGCCAGTGCTTACTCATGAGCATAGGCGATCACAATGGTGCTGACTGCAAGTTACTAGAATCATAAGTCAAAGCAATGCTCTTGTGATCCTTTCCTTTTATACAATATTGAAGTTGCACATACGTTTGGACGGTATGTGGAATGGTGGCCTTGCTGAAAGGTAATTGTAATTGGCCTTTCACTGTATTTTTTGCATTGTTCACAGCAGTTGCTCATTTAAGTCCATCTTACCTTCACCTACTTGGTATCTCTCCAAATCCCACCCCTTAGAAACCATGCGATAGCTTCCAGGGGATAGGTATTTCCAAGCAATGTTCCTTCTAATTCCTTCTTACATTTTACATTTGTGTGTGCATTTTTTTAAACTTTGTGTGCAGGTCAGAATAAATGCAATTTTTTTTACATGAAATTCTTTGGGGCAAATTCACTAAAGCACGAAAATGCGCTAGCGACAGCTTTGCCGGCACTTCGCTGGGCAAATTTTTGCCAGCCTGCGAATTTGCGCTCAGGGCGGTGAATGTTAGCGAAGTTGCGCTACCATTACTTCGCCAGGCAAAGCACATTTACGCTAGCGATACCTTATTTGCATATGTCGCATAAACGTATAATAGAAGTATTTGATACAGCCAATACATTACACTACACAAGCCCAGGAAACCTTTAATACAGATGAAGTCACTTTTGACACAGAATAACTTAACTCATCTATCCCATTTATCCCACTTAGCACAGAATATTGTGTCACTGCATCCCATCCAATTAAAGAGTTCACCATTGAAAACAACGGTGCTTTGGTATGCTAATGAAAAGGTTAAATGAGTAAAGATAACTTTAGATAACACAGACTAGTGATGGGCGAATCTCCCGAGATTCGCTTCGCCGAAAAATTTGCGAATTTCCAGAGAAATTCGCGAAATTAGCGAAAAATTCGCGAAACAAGTCGCGGGGCGCTTTTGACGTGCTCCGCATCAACTTTGGCGCGTCGCGTCATTTTCGACGCGCGTCGCGTCAACAACGACGTGCGACTCATTTTTCCGGCGAATTTTCGCCAAGCGAAATTTCGCTGGCAATACGCGAATTTATTCGCCAGCTGCGAATCGCGGGAACTGCCACGAATTCGCCCCTGGCGAATAAATTCGCCCATCACTAGTCATGACGCATTTAACTCACAAATCCAAGTGACTGCATCTGTATATAAATAAAAGTTGTCCTATTGCCCTAAACATGTGCCCACTGTATAGTTGAGTTGCCATATATTAGGAAATGTAGGGGGAGGGGAAAGAGGGCAACCCCAAAAAATTTTCGCTATTTTTCAGACTATCACCCTACAAAAGGTAAAAGATGCCAGCGTTGTTTTGAGACTTTTTTTTTAAAACTCCTATCTATTGTATTGAACTTCGCCAGGTCTGACCTAGTGCAAGAGGTAACGTTCAGTAAAATGTTCATCTTAGTGAATTAGTTGCAAATTGATGTCACGCTGACGAATTAACGCTAGTGTTAGCCGCTTTGCACTTAAGTGAATTTGCCCTTTTGTATGCACCACAATTTGTTGTGTGTGCAGCCCTCAAAATTTGTGTGCACAAGAGCACAGCTTAGGGGGAACACTGTATCAAAGTCACTGAATATTCCTTCACTGTTATGGTTACCTTATCAAAGGTCCCAGTAGTGACTGGAATGTCACGTTAGTTGTAGATACAATTTTATATACACTACATTGTATTAAAAATACTCCTGTGAGAATACCCATAATGTGTGATGTGTGTATCAAATTATATTTATTTATAAAGCTATGTCATCATTAAAACGTGTAAAATAGTAGCATCATTGTGGCATTAGATGTAAAAATATGAAAATATACCAATAAATTCTGTTATGAATTAATTCTATGATTATGATGTATGCAGGCATAAGGACAACTATGAAGCTTGAAGACAAAATATACCATTTTAACTACATCTTTTGATTAAGAAAAGTGTAAAAATATTTGTAACATCTTTATAAATATTCCCGTTGTCATTAAATGTAGAACTCTAGAACAAAATGCAATTTCTTGGGGTGCAGCTGAGTTGAAGACTCTTGACACATTCTGTTTTAAGTGATTTATTATTATAAACATAAAACATGTTAGCATGAAACATAGTTAACATTATGTCCACCATGTTAAAATAAATTATGCATGTGCTATAACTAAATTAAATTGTATTAGATAAATAAATACATTCTCATTTGGTTTACATGGTCCTATATTGAAACATGTTTTGTTTTTCATTAAATCATATCATATTCAAATAGACTTTACCCAGATAACCAAGCAGTGAAGCTTGAGAGCATTTTTACATCCAGCTGCCTCTGAATAATAAGATGAACATAATGACACTTGCTTGGAGAGAGCTAATTACAAAAAAATAGGGGGAAAATATATGGCTTCCAAGCCCAATTATTTCAGTAATGATTATATATTAGCCAATATTTTAGGCAAAATAAACTATATCTGATTCAAATTAATCAGTATAGCATCAGTGAGTGTAACGTTAATGTTTTAGATTGGTAAAGTAATATTTCGTCTGTCTATTATAAACCAGTATTTTCATAACTCACAGTCCAGATACTTTGGCTTTTTGCCTTGTTTTAGGACAAACCCCAGTAGCAACATTGGGACACATTTCTGTCTTCTGACCCATGGGTTAAGCATCCCCAGAGTAAATAAAAGATGTTTTGATGCTCGTACCTTTGCAATAGCAAGGTTGCGCATTCCACTGTGTGCTGAGCAGAGGGTTGCCTCTAACAGAGATAAGTATGGTCGTAGGTGACCCTTCTCTGCATCCCTTTTTTTAAAGCTGCAATTTTCTCCTGGATTTCGTACCATTTTCAGAACCTTTCTGTGAAGAGTTCTTACAAAATTCTTTGTATCATCAGGATGCAGTGATATCTTACCAGACACACACTATTTCAGGGGGTATGCATCCCTTCATAACAGCTGGGAAACTGGTATTGTAATTTCCATCTCAGTAATGGATGTCACTAGGATTTTAAATCTCAGTTCACTATTAACATAACAGTTTATATCATGTTTTTAGCATTTGTTATTTTTTATGATACATTTCTAAAAACAAAATAAACCTTCAAAAAATCATCTCCTCTGACCATCACAGAAAGAAGAATGGGGCTAGAAACAATAATAAAATAGCTATTTTTCATTTAAATGGATCACCAAGGCAAGGCTCTTGCACTGTATGTGATAAACCCCACTTTTATACATTGTTACAGTTAGGTCAGGATTGAATAAGGCCCATCAAGTTCAACTCCTCCAAATGAAACCAAGCATCCATACATACACACACTGACCCCTCCATACATTCACATAAACTAAATACTGTATATGCATACACTAACTATAGATTTTACTATCACAATAGCCTTTGCTATTATAACTGTCCAAGAAATCATCCAAGCCACTTTTAAAAGCATTAACAGCATCAGCCATCACAGAATGATCTAGCAGTGTATTCCACAACCTCTCTGTCCTCACTGTGAAGAACCACCTATGCAGCTTCAAATGAAAGTTTCCTCTAGCTTGAAGGGGTGACATCTGGTGGGGTGATCTTCTTTATGTCCTCTAATGTACTTGTAAAGTGTAATCATGTCCCCTTTCAAGAGTCTTTTTTTCCAGATAAAACAACTTCAACATTGACAGTCAATCCTCACAATTTAAGTTTTCCATCCCACTAGCCAGTTTATTTGCATGGCTCTGCATTTTCTAAATCTCATTGATATCCCTATTAAGGACTGGAGCCCAAAACTGCTCTGCATACTCAAGGTGAGGCCTTACTAGGGGTCTATCAAGAGGCAAAATTATGTTTTCAACCATTGAGTTTATTCCCTTCTTTATGCAAGAGAGTACTTTATTTGCTTTAGTGGCCACAGAATGATACTGCCCAGAATTAGACAACTTGTTATGCACAAAAATGTCTGGATCCTTATCAGTTAAGGAAACTCACAACACAATGCCATTTGGAAACTCATTTATCAAAGTCTGAATTTATCTTAATATTTAACGGGGAAAAAAAACTCATTTGAATTTTCTGCATTCGGAGTTTAGTAAATAACCCCCATAATGTATAACTTGCATTTATATTATTTATGCCAAAGTGCATAACCTTGCATTTATCAGCATTGAACCTCAATTTCCAGTTTAGTGCACAGCATTACAATTTAGTCAAATCATTCTGTAAAATGGCACCAACCTGCATGGAATCTATAGTTTTTGTATAATCAGCAAAAATAGAAACAGTACTTTCAATGCCCACCTTCAGGTCATTAATAAAGTTGAAAAGCAAAGGACCAAGAACAGAGTCCTATGGTACTCCATTAACAACCCTGATCCAATTAAAAACTGTTTCATTTACCACCACTCTTTGTAATCTATCATTGAGCCAGTTTTCTATCCAGGTACAAACACTGTTTTCCAGGCCAACATTCCTTAATTTAACC
Organism: Xenopus borealis; assembly: GCA_024363595.1. Taxonomy (NCBI): domain Eukaryota; kingdom Metazoa; phylum Chordata; class Amphibia; order Anura; family Pipidae; genus Xenopus; species Xenopus borealis. The sequence continues at coordinate 73,721,144 of CM044436.1, forward strand.
AGTAAACTTTTGTATCAAATGCTTTAGCAAAGTAACATAGTAAGTTAGGTTTAGTGATGCCAGTCTCTCTGCACCATGCTAGACAACAATGAATCCTGAAAATTTTAGTAAAATGTGCTACCCTGGGAAGAATACCATCTGGTCCTGGACCTTGATTTATTTTAACATGTTATAGTCTCTCTTGAATTTTCTCATACTTGAAGCATGCAACATTAGTTGTATTGCTAATATTGGGACTATTAAGAAGGAAACCATTATTGGTTCCTCATTTGTGTAGACAGATGAAAAATAACTGTTCAAAATCTCTTTTTTCTGGGTCATGCCCAGCCCCAACCAATAATTTGTTGTAATTTGCTACTCTAATACAAGCGTCTAAAGTGGCAATTTGCTCAAAACCTTGTCTTGTTCCAAGTCTGCAGATTGGGGGCTCTGGGTCAGACCTTCAATATTGCTAGCATTCATTATCCCAATTACAGATCACAAAAAACAAAAAAAAGGGAATAAAAAAATTAGGGTTTAGAACAAACTTTTGACTTGTTTTGAACCTCCTGTGTTTGTAACTGCATTTTAAGAGAACTCACTTGCAGAACAAACACTTCACAGCAGCTAACCACTAGGGCAAGCTCTACAGCAGTCCCAGGGGTTCTATTTATACTGTGTGTTCAGGTGCACTTATCAAACCCCATCCACCTGAAACTGAGGTCAAACTAACTGTAAAGAAAAACAGTTTATGGCAAACTTTCTGTAAGCACTATAGTACACAAACTTTACTATTTAGCACCCAAGACAGAAAAAAACTTTACAAACTTTACTTTAAAATAACAGCTACTAAATTCTTAGGGGCTGAAAATTTATTTATGCCTTTTGCAGCCTAACACCCTGAAAAACTGAGAAGACGCCAGTGTTTTTTGGACTTACACTATATTATGTAAGTAACTGAAGATTAGAGTTAGTCACTTCACCCTTAAGTGCAAGTAATAAAGACAGTGGCATAACTACTCGCTGGTGGGTCCTGGTGCATGATTTGCACCCGGTCCCCCCTATTGGGCTCTCCCCCTATGAATTACACATTGGAGTTCTCCTAGCTTCTCCAGTGGGCCCCGAGAGGGAGCGGGCCCTGGTGCAGTTGCACCCCCTGGTAGTTACGCCACTGAATAAAGACTCTATGTTTGCCCATGTGTAGTAAACCAGAGTGTCTATGTGAATGCAGGTAATTGTATTTACCAAGTTTCGAAGGGATTCCCCATTGTTGATAGATTCATTCATTTTCTAATGTTGAAGGTTCCCTGTTGTATTGTATTGTCAACAGACACTCAATATGTTGTAGGACAAGGGCCAGGGCTATTTTTTTTTTTTTGCAATGTACAACATGCCTGCAGCACATATTGTTTTTACAAGTGTCCCCATGTAAAAAAGGTTTCCTGTGCTTTTCTATATTTACATTTATTGTAGCTGCAGTATTTAACTCTTCTATAGCAAATATTGTGTTTGTACACTCACAAAAGCTGCAAATACACAGTGGTATAAATTATAAGTCTTTATATAGATTTTTCAATGAATACATTGCACAAACAGATCTATATTATTTGCAATATTGTGTATTTTGGTTACTCTGTGGGAAGTAGTTTTGGGTTATTTGCACCTCCTATCCAAGTCATTTTAAACTTTGGAGTGCCCTTCTTTGATCTATATTCTTGTATTTTACTCTTCTCCCATGTGCCATGATGATATATATGTATTTTATTATAAAAAGATATGGTAATACCTCTACATTAACACTGTACTGCAAATATAGGGTTGCAGCATCCATAGACCAGTCTCTCATCTACCTTATATCGCCACCACAGTCAGAAAAGATAGTACAGATGAAGCCACTTTGGATTGTGCATTTGACACAGAAAAACTTAACTCATCTATCCCATTTATCCCACTTAGCACAGAATATTGTGTCACAGCATCCCATCCAATTAAAGAGTTCACTATTGAAAACAATGGTGCTTTGGTATGCTAATGAAAAGGTTAAATGCATTAAATGAGTTACGATAACTTTGGATAACACAGTTTCTCCAATTAACCCTGAGTCATGGCGCATTTAACTCACAAATCCCAGTGGCTGCATCTGTATTTTTGTACTGTATAAAAACGGTTTTCCCATGACAGTTCACCCTTTCCCAAGCATATATAGTAAAGGGCAAGGTCATAATGGTCACTTTAGAGTTTCTTTTGTGTGAATTTGCAAGTCTACCTCTACATTTGTCCCAGCAAAGGCAGAACACTTTATTATACACTGCAGCATTTCTCACTGCTGCAGCTGTTGTTTCTTATTTTTTCTTGTTAAAAAAGCTTTTAAAGGGCATTAAGTTTTTATTTGCAGTGTATATTTCCTTTGTCTATGCAAAATTGTTTCAATTCTTCATTTCACAGTATGATTTGTTTGTAATTAATGTTAAGTAAACTGAGTCAGGGCTTGTATCATTCTAGAAAGTATTTCTGTAACACAACTTTTCTAGATTTTCTTGCTGTCTCTCTACTGGCAGCAATAGCAAGGGATACATTTAGATTCCTTTACACCCAGTGTGTGTCCTGGTTTTCTCTGAGAAGGTTAATGAGATGGTGGGCACCAGAGGTTCTAAAACAAAAGCAAGATTTAATTTTTATTAAACAGCCAGCCATAGAACATATACTTCTTTACACTTCAATAGCACATATATATGGGGTGCCGTTTGTCCCAAATACAGTCTGTATACAGAATTATCCGTAGTATACAGAATGAATGTCGTTCATTGTATATAAGTATTTGTGAACATACAGATGAAGCCACTTTGGATTGTGTGTTTAACACAGAATAACTAAACACAGATTTCTCACTTGTCTCACTTAACACAGAAAATTGCATCACAGCATCCCATCTGATTAAAGTGTTCATCATTGTGAAGAATGGTGCTTTGGTATGCTAATAAAAATGTTAAATGCATTAAATGAGTTGAGATAACTTTATATAACACAGTTTCTTCAATTAAGTCATGACGCATTTAACACACAAATCCAAATGGCTGCAAATATACAAATATACAAAATACTTATTTCTATTAAAGAATGAGACAGACACACTTATGTGTAAAGTTACTTACAGAATGAATTATGTAAGAAAAACATAATTGGACATAATATATAACAGAGTAACTAACTAGTGCATGCCAAGATAGATTTGAATCACAAAATAGATATTTATGACAGAAAGCAAGATTTTATAGTACAAGATTCATTCTTTCAACAAAATGCAAGTTCTGTTTCACAAAACAGATAAAATAACCATTCTGTGAAGCAATACTGTCAGTTACATTACTGAACCAATAAGAACAAAGCTTATTGCCATATGACGAACAAGATTAAAAGTTGCCGCCTTTGCACCACATGGCTGCATCATCCCTAAGGCATAAGATACTGTCTGGCCTGCTACAGAGAGTGCCCTCGAATGTCCCCTCTATTGCATAGTAATAAACTTGAACAAAAATTTCCTAAAAGGTCTTTGAGTGGGTGATGCTGGTCTGATCTGTTCGTCGGCCCTACTTGATCTTTCGGCAGCTTTTATTGGCACAGTTAGTCAGCCACTCCAGACAATGGGGACTCACACACAGTCTGTATAGTATGATGTGTGAGCCTTATAAACAGTTTCTTAGTCACTCAGTTAGCTGTAGTTTAACTACTACATAACTTCCATGTATGAATGTTTCCCATATGGATTAATCTGGTATATGTGGCTCAGTAAGGCAAGAGTGACCCACTGGCAGATGGAGTTCAGCAGCACAGTGTTGTTGCAAAAATATGAACTCACTATGCTAACTAATTTATCCAAATTAATTTAAGTTTAAGCTAATCTGTATATCTTTTACTTGCCAAGTAATATGTTGTTTCAGATTAAGTAGACCGTTTAAAATGAATAAATGTATCATGTATCTAGTCTTTTGGGGTTCAATTGCAATTTGCATTCAGTATTTTTGTTTCTGTCCTTGAGTACCTGATAAACACTTAAGAGTCTAATCTCCATCCATATGTAAACATGGCTGACATTTTTCTTTTGACAACATGCACTTCTTTGCACACGTGATGTGAAGGGATAAATCCTAGACCATCATACTGTTTCGTACAATTAAACACTTCCCAGCATAATCATGGTATCCTAATTTAGAAGATAAAATAGATACAATGCCATTGAGTAAAGAGAGTTACATAGTTACATAGTTAAATTGGGTTGAAAAAAGACAAAGTCCATCAAGGTCAACCCCTCCAAATTAAAACCCAGCATATGTACACACACACACACCCCTACACTCTTTCACACAAACCATATGCCCATATCTATACTAAATGTAGAGTTTAGTATCAAAATAGCCTTTGATATTATGTCTGTCCAAAAAATCATCCAAGCCCCTTTTGAAAGCATCAACAGAATGAGCCATCACAACATCACCAGCCAGTGCATTCCACAACCTCACTGTCCTCACTGTGAAGAACCACCTACACTGTTTCAAATGAAATCCTTTTCTTCTAGTCTGAAGGGGTGGCCTCTAGTGCAGTGATCCTCTTTATGGGTAAAAAAGGTCCCCTGATATTTGTCTATAATGTCCTCTAATGTATTGGTTAAGTGTAATCCTGTCCCCTCACAAGTGCCTTTTTTCCAGAGAAAACAGCCCCAACCTGGAAAGTCTACCCTCATAACTTAAGTCCTCCATTCCTCTAACCAGTTTAGTTGCACGTCTCTGCACTCTCTCCAGCTCATTTACATCCCTCCTAAGGACTGGAGTCCAAAACTGCAGATGAGGTATTACTAGGAATCTGTAAAGAGGCATAATTGTTTTAATCCCTTGAGTTTATGCCCTTTTTTATGCAGGACAGAACCCTATTTGCTTTAGTAGCTACAGAATGACACTGCCCAGAATTAGACAACTTATCTATAAAAACCCCAAGATTCTTTTCACTTAAGGAAACTCCCAACACACTGCCATTTAGTGTATAACTTGCATTTATATTATTTTTGCCAAAGTGCATAACCTTGCATTTATCAATATTGAACCTCATTTTCCAGTTTGCTGCCCAGTTTCCCAACTTAGACAAATCACTCTGCAAAGTGGCAGCATCCTGCATGTAACCTCTAGTTCTGCACAATTTAGTATCATCTGCAAAAATAGAAACCGTACTTTCAATGCCCACATCCAGGTCATTAATAAACAAGTTGAAAAGCAAGGAACCCAGTACAGAGCCCTGCGGTACCCCACTAACAACACTGGTCCAATTAGAAAATGTTCCATTTACCACCACTCTTTGTAGTCTATCTTTTAGCCAGTTCTCTATCCAGTTACCAATACTTTGTTCCAGGCCAACATTCCTTAATTTGACCAGTAACCTTCTGTGTAGCACTGTATCAAATGCTTTAGCGAAGTCTAAGTAAATCACATTCACAGCCATCCCAGAATCGAGGTCCCTGCTTACCTTCTCATAATATGAAATTAAGTTAGTCTGGCAAGATCTGTTACGCATAAAACCATGCTGGCACAGACTCATAGTATTGTTATTTGCTATGAAGTCCAGTATTCTATCCTTTATTAATCCTTCGAAAAGCTTTCCTACCACCGACGTCAGAGTTGACCTGTATATAGTTCCAGCTGTGGTGCACTCCAATTAAAGCAAAGTTAATGCCTGGGTGCTGTCATATGAAGTGTAGATAATCCTTTTCCAAAGAATAACGCACTCCAGGACTTCATAGTAGAATCAACCAAGGTGAAGTTTATTTTTCAACGTTTCGGTCCAGTCTGGACCTGTCATGTCTTGGATGATTCTACTATGAAGTCCTGGAGTGCGTCATTCTTTGGAAAAGGAATATATATATATATATATATATACACAAAAGCCGTAAATATCTTGTAAATGATATCCTTATAAACGGTGAGTTCTGATGTCATCCGTTATAAACGGTGAGTTCTGATGTCATTTCTGTCACATGACTCACTGAAACTTGTGTATTATAATAAATAAAGTACCCCCTGTTGCAAAATATGAGGATATTAGAAGTTACCTCGGAGTTCTATGACCTGTATAAAAACACTCGGCATTCGGCCTCGTGTTTTTATATGGTCATGAAACTCCTCGGTAACTTATAATATCCTTATATTTTAGAAGAGGGGCTACTTTATTCACTATATATATATAATATATATTAGGTTTTATTATTTTTCTAAACATTTTAAATGATACCTTAATTTTACATCCAATTAGTTTTCCCTAATTTAGCATCTTTTGTTGTTGTCCCAAGTATATATTATGCATAATATATATCTACCTGATTTGATATATTTTTCTGGATTTTACTTATGGTACCCTGAAAAAAATATATATGATATTATAATAAAAATATAAATATAATCCCCTGTGGGGAGCACAACACACAGTCAGATGCCTGGGTGTTAATAAAAAATTTGTAGCCCCTTTATGTGCCATTGTATAATCCTAAATATATAATTTTAATTACTGAGGAGGACTGTCCCATAGCTGTTATTATTCACTGTGCTTACTCACAAACCAAGTGCAAACATACATGCTTGGTAACATCATCCAGTAGACAATGCTACTGTATGTCTTTTATTCCCTCTAGACAGCATAAGAAGTCTAGGATAAAAAAAATTTTTGTTAGAGATGCAGTGTTTCCTGTCTGGTGATCTCTTAGGAAGGACACAGACCATCAAAAAATTTTGGCTCGAGGTAAAGGATGTAAAATGGAAATATTTACTTATATACCAATGTTATACAATTCTATAATAGATCACATAATGTGACATATTATCTGTTGGTTAAGTGTTTGCTGTGGAGGTATAGTTTTCCTTTGAGCTTATTAGTACTGTTATGGAGATAAGTACTAGGGATGGCGCGAACCGCCGCAAAAAAGTTCGCGGACGCGTTCGCGAACTTGCGACAAACGCGCGAACGGTTCGCAAACGTCGCGAACCCCATAGACTTCAATGGGAAGGCGAACTTTAAAAGCTAAAAAAGACATTTCTGGCCAGAAAAATGATTTTAAAGTTGTTTAAAGGGTGCAACGACCTGAACAGTGGCATGCCAGAGGGGGATCAAGGGAAAAGAACAATCCATTATTTTCTTATGTCAAAAGTGTTACAAAGTATCTTACCTGCACCTGTTAGCTGTTCTGGACTCTCTGCCAAAAGCCAAGTTCAAATCTTTGCTTCTTTTTCTGGCTGTTCAGTGAGGGTCTTTCCAGTGAAAGAGGGTCCTCCAAAAAGAGGGTCTTTCCAGTACAAATGAGGGACAGAGGGTTGAGCTCGCAAAAGAGGGACAGTTGGGACTCGGGAGGGTGTGTGGGGGTGGTCCAGGGAGATCTTCCTTACTGGCTGCCATGTATCTGCTGGTCTGGGGTGAGAGGGCAAAAAAATGCGGGCAAAAAATGCGCCAAAATGACGCGAACCCAAAATGCGAACGTCGCGCGCCGTTCGCGAACTTCCGGCGAGCGCGAACAGCGGATGTTCGCGCGAACAAGTTCGCCGGCGAACAGTTCGCACCATCCCTATTAAGTACACCCTGCTTCTGTTAGCATATTAAAACCTGAGAATTTTATTTATTTTTTACAGCCTGACTGAGCAGAAAAGGGTACATCCATGTATTAATGAAATATAACCCTTGTGTGGCAGGGCATGTAATCGAAATGGTCAATCAGTTCGTATTTCATTGTTTTTTCTAGGAAAACGAAGTGTGAACTGAGATTTCTTTCAGGGCAATATGTGTAATGAAGCAGACAAATATAGATAGTGGAATACTATTTTTCAAATGCCATAACATTTTTCTGTAAGTAGCAAAAAAATATTTAAATTTCAACAGTTTAAAAAAAAAAAAAAAAATAACAATTATTTGTAGATAGAATGGATATCCAGGAGGAGCATAACAGAAAAAACCAGGATGGCAATTTCAGTTTTCTGTAGCTCATAGGAGCTACAGATCCTCTCCTACAAGGACAACTCATTTTTATCAGTTATGGTTCATTGACGTTGCTTTAGAATTGCAGTAAAAGACTTGTTTCACGTTCATTTTGCCACCTAATTTGCTAGAGAAAGTGTCTTATTAAGGAACTGAATATTCTTTTTGTTCTTTTAATTTGCCTCATGATAGGTAAGTTTGTGTTCCTCATTGATATAAATTGCAAATGTGTCTCTCTTGAGAATTCTCTGATAGATGCTACTTTAGAATTTTATAATAATACAAGCCACTGAGAAACATTGAGTTGAAGTGACTAGATAATTGTGTACTGTCCATTTCAGCTGAATCTTGTGTCAGTGATAATGAAAACAAGGCTGTATGTTCACATCCTAATTGATGAATAATTCATTTATTTGAAGTATGCATTTCTATTTTCCTTGTACATATGTACAATATGTATATATTATATAGTGTAGGTAGTGTATTTAAATATGTATGAGTATATACTGTATATATTTTAATAGCCAATAATCAGTAAACAAAACAAGTTTTTAGACAAATTTAACAAATATTTTAGTAAATCTGTCATTCTGCTAAACAAACCTTAATATAAATAAGAATGGAACCTATATATTTATACCTCAATTAAAGCATAACATACCTAATCCCTGTAAAACTCCACAAACCCTACTTTAATGGGGATATTTTTCGAAATCCGAAAAATACTCACTATTTTCTGAAAACTACTCCACCAAATCCACACAGTCTTTTTTCCCCTATTTATCAATACGTTTTTCATAAAATTTCTTGTGTGGTAAAAAAAATTGATAAATGAATGAAAACATCCGAATCATAGTAATTTTTCAGATTTTTGCATTTTATGCTTACAAACAACGCAATCTTCAGGTTAATGGACAAAATCCAGTGCAGATCAGGATATCAACAGGACATCTGCTATAGACTTCTACATTAACATTGGGTTTAAAAATCACTTTGGTAAATAACCCCTATATGTATCCCTTATGCTTTAGTTTACATTTTGAAGACTCCATAACCCAATTCCACAGTTGGAAGCTTATCAGATACTGTATAGCTTTCACAGTTGCCTTACAAAAATTAACCACAGATCTGTCAAGCTTGGCATGCATGGCACTAGTAGGGTTAAGTGTATTGAACCAACTCATATGATGATAAATAAGGAGACCCTACAAGTAAATGTATGTTTATCGACAGTTACATAGTTACATAGTTAAATTGGGTTGAAAAAAGACCATCAAGTTCAACCCCTCCAAATTAAAACCCAGCATACACACACACACACACCCTACACTCTTTCACACAAACCATATATGCCCATAGATATACTAACTGTAGAGTTTAGTATCAAAATAGCCTTTGATATTATGTCTTTCCAAAAAATAATCCAATCCAGTGATAAGCAAAAAAAGAAAAAAACACTGGAAAAAAATATGGAAAGGCTTAGTTACATTGCATTTAACATTTCTTTTCTCTGCAATAACATTTATTAGTAAAGCACCTTTCTACTGTGCTAATGCTATTGTTTATAGAAAAAAATCTATAGGGTTAATTTATCATAAAATACATTTACTAGCAGAAAATTACTGTGCAGTGTATCGTTTCTAGAGAACTTAATGAAGTGCAAAAAAGTAAAGCAAAAGAAAAAAAAGGCAGTCATTATATTTGAGTTGACAGATATATCCACTGCATTTTGACTGTTGAACAAAGGTTGAACACTGCAAGTAATGCAGTGCTTTACAGAAATCATTAACATCGTTGGATCTTACAATCTAAGATCCCTAACACTTTGATACGCTAGAGTCAAATTTTTCAGGAGCCAGTTAACCTGCCTGAGGAAGTCTACCTCTGGTATGCATAGATTGTAGCTTAGCATACTTAGGGTAATGGAAATAGGATCAAAGGAATCTGACATACTGTAGTTCCAGCTTTCAGGTTAAAGGAAGAACAACAGAGCATTTGTTGTGAAGGTATTTAAAATAGAAGTTTTACTAGTGAGAAATAGATTCAGTGAGGGTTTTAAAGAGGCATGTAGTCCTCCCATGGGAAGAAAGTCAAATGCATTCTAAATTATCATTTTGATCTATGCAATATTTCACATTCTTATCACATCCATCCTTGCAACAGCAATAGTTAGTGACTGCAGTTATTTTCCAATATACAAGGCTGTGAAATAAATCAACAATATTTCTTGTATCAAACCTAAAAGTAGCACTCCCGCATCAAACAAAAACATATTGCTTCTGTGGTTTTAGACCAGAAAAAGTTTAAAATAAGTAATATGCCTTAAATAGATATATTTTATTATTTTTAATATATTGTAATGTATGTTTTAATGTAAGTGTAAAATATTTAAAATTATTTGTAGTCTCTGAAGCCAGTAAAATAGGAAAATAAAGTGATTAATACAGTATTTTATTATAGAAATGGCAGGTGAATATCATGTATTGTTCCTAAATCTCTCCTTTTTTTAAAATAAATCTTAAATATGTATTTGTTTCTCTTGTGCACTTTACATTTGCTAAAGGATCCTCTAGTTATGTTGCCATGGAAACTGGTAAGGAAATGCTGGGGCTCTGACATTACTGTACAGGTACTGAATGATTCACCAAGTTAGTACAGCACTCTGCCTTTAAATGCACTGTGTGCAGATTGTATAGCATTGGTTCTGCTATCACCTGCCAGTTGTCATACATAATGACCTGTGTCACTTTAATGACACCCTTTCTTTCTCCACTCTTTAAAAATGTCTGAATTTATTAGGTCATAAAAAATATTAGAGATTAGAAACCTGTGAAATCTGTTGAACTGCAGCCTCCTGAAATACCTAGCTAGAGAAGAGTATGGGCAGTTGTATTGCAGTGACTGATTACTCGATCGAAGGGAATTTCTGATAAAAAAAAATGTTGTGACTGTCCAGCCTTTGTATCTGTATTGTTTCTCTGTGAATTTTTGTACCTGGTGCTTATTAAACACAGGTACTGTATATGCGTCATAGTGTATATGTGTGGTGCTATTAATAGCTACTCCAAAGTCCCAATTCCCATTTTCAAAAATCATTTAGAGGTTAACCATGGGTATAGGAGGTATAGCACATAGGTTTCTTGACATGTATCCCTACACTATTATTATTTGATTGGGTACAAATAGTAGCTTTTATAAAAGAACAATAATAACAACAGAAGTAAGAGAAAAAACAGTATTGTACAGGTGCAGGATCTCTTATCCAGAAAAATGAATTCCAATTTGCTCTCATTTACAGGCAACCAACCATAAAGTTACAGGTTAAAAAACCCTAGAATTCAACCATAGGAATAGGTAGGGAATAAAAATCCTTTGAATTAGAAGGATTTTACTGCTGTTCGATTGGTCGAATGATCGAATAGCAAATATTCGATTGATCGATAAAATCATTCAAATCGAACGATTCAAATATTTTTATTCGATCAAAAATAACCAAACCCAATTTGGTAGGTTTGATCTGGTGAACTAGGCAGTCAAATAAAAATTTAAAGGGGAAGTAATTTGACTGTCAAATAGTCGAGTATTCAAATAGATTTTTATTCAAAATTCATTGGTCGAAGTGGTCTTCAAAAACATTTGAAAATTCAAATTCAAATCTTTTAGAAAATTCGATCCAACTTCGAATCCTTCATCTGAATTTAGTAAATCTGCCGCTATGTGTTGGTGCCAGACTTATGCTATTGCTGCATCTACATAATACAACAAGCCCTGATACTGATTAGACCCCATTCACTAGGCCCCCAAGGCAGTGAATCTCCATCCTTCAGCTTATGTAGGATTCAAGAAACTGACAGAAGTTCACCACTGAGTCTTTTATACCACTGGCAGAATGACCTGTTTATGGAGCAAACGTTGGGGGTATTCTCATCATTGGCTAGTGTATCTGCTACCTGTGGTTTGTCCCTTTTTGCCTTGATCTTGTAACTTGGTGGTATGTACATATTTTTGCTGTTGCAGCTGTATACAATTTACCAATTGTTTTGATGTATATATGTTTATTATATTCTATATGAAAGTGGAAAGTCATTAATGGATTATCAATTAATGATTCAGAAAATTAGCCAGTAATGAACCATGTTGGTGTCTCTCTAATTAGGCTCACGGCCTAATTTATTTCACTCGTGCTTATTACCTGTAGCAATGGCAGTAAGTGCTGATCACTGGTCATAAAACATATCTAAATGACAGCCCAGACACCTATTGGAACTATAGGTCATTCCTCTTGAATCAAAGAGAATTGGTAAGAAAGGGGGCAAGTTAAATCAGAGCCTTAAATACCTTAAATAAGATGTAGAATGTGATTGGTGTTGGTTTTCCATAATGGCAAGCTTGTCTTATGACATCAATTGAGCAGGTACATCTTGTTTAGTGATTACTTTTGGACAGCTGAAGGGAACAGGCAAGCAAAATAAGCAATGTTCTGTGCAAAACATGCTGAAGGTCGGTAAAAGGTAATAGCAGAGTACATTCCTTTTCTGTTACAGGATGTGGTTGCAGCATGTTGGTACAATAAAAAAAGCCTGGTTCTTTCTATTTGTAAGGGCTCAAGTGTAGAAAATGTAGTGTTACTTTAGAAATATAAATAATTGCATTTCATAAGTAAATGAATAAGTTCAAAAGACTGCTTGTGAAACCGAAGTATACTGAGTAAGTCATTATGTGTGTTGTGATTGTTTGCAAAATAATACGAGTTATACTAGCAGCTAATTGAGTAGTACTGTAGGATAATCATTACTCAGTATTCAGTCTGATGTGATTACAAGTTATTGTGCATTCAGAGCAAGGTCATCATTTAATCATCTACTATACTGTATGAGGCCTCTTCCCATTTATATAGGCTATTTGTGGCTGAAAGTGTCATTTCATTATTCCAGTTAATTTGCCACTATCACCATCATCACAAAAGCTAGAAGTATCTTTTTTACTTTATCTTCAAAACAGCATTTTGATGACATATTTTTAATGAAAACAGACATTGATTATAATATTATACGTGGTTAGTATGGGGAGCAGTAATCTCAGTATTCCATTGTAGAAAATTCATCTTTTTATTTTATAAAGGGAAATAACGAATGCCTGATTTTCCCCTTTAATTATCAGTAAAAAGGATTGCTTAGAGTGTGGTGATTTATTTCTCTTTCAGGCAAAGCAGATATGAGTTTCAGCTGAGAAACCAGTTAATGAATCAAGTCTATGTTAATTTGGCTCTGAGACTTGCCACATACTGGGAAGTCACAGGATGCCATCTCTGCCTGTGCTACAGATGGAACAGGCTTTATTGGATTGCCAGGAGTGCATAATAATTTATGTGACATGTCAGTACTGTGTTACACAAAAAAACACTTTTTATATGAATGTGAAATGTCTCACTTTGCTTTACTGTATATAAGCAAACAACTGAATTATTTATGGATTGTTGTATCTAGTTACAATATAAGTAGATTGCAATTGGACTATGGAATAAATGCCAAATCCAGGCAGCTGGCAATTCCAAGCTACATTCATGTAACTCATAAGAAAGGACTGTATTGGTAACAGAGTAAGTTAAGTTGAAAAAATACACACGTCCATCAAGTTCAACCTTTTAACTTTTTTAACCTGCCCAACTGCTAGTTGATCCAGAGGCCTCTCTAATTTGCCTCTCCAATTTGCCTCAGAGGGGGAAAAAATTCCTTCCTGACTCCAAGATGGCAATCGGACTAGTCCCTGGATCAACTTGTACTATGAGCTATCTTCTATAACCCTATATTACCTCACTTGCTAAAAAGCCATAGAAAGCAATCTTAAAGCTACAGTATTTAATGTAGCTCCTTATTCCTTGCTGTAGCTCCCTCCCCTTCCAGCTATAGTCAGGTGATCCCACTGGTGTCTAATTAAAGGGCAACCAAGTTTGGGAGTTTTACTTGGAAAGCAGCGAGTAAGTTGCAGGTAAAACTTAGTCCCTTTGTAAAATGTATTCTGAAGCAATAGAATTCTTAATGAATGAGATGCAATTTGAGAGCAGGCCTGGCCAGATATGGGATGACATAGTTGGCCAGCTTAAATATATTGCAATATATGTACAAACAATCCCTGTTTTGTAAGGGTAAGGGTAAGGCATTTTTTTTAGCTGTATGCACAAAATGTCTTAAATATATTGATAATTATTGAAAATTAGCCAGCGAAAAAACGAGTCACACGGCAAAAATGACGCGACGCACGTAAAAAACGGCACGATGTGCATCGCAAACGACGCGGTGCGTCAAATATGACTCGACGTGCCGTGCGTCAAAAATGTGCTGCGACTCGTTTCGTGAATTTTTCGCCAATTCGCGAATTTCCAGCGAAACAGGATAGATTCGCCCATCACTAATCTTCACAGCTCTCACTGTAAAAAACCCCTTCCGAATATTTAGATGTAACCTCTTTTCTTCTAATCGGAATTGGTGACCTTGTGTCAGCAGGAAAGACCTACTGGTAAATAAAGCATTAGAGAGATCATTATATGATCCCCTTATATTGTTATACATAGTTATCATATCTCCCCTTAAGCTCCTCTTCTCTAGCATGAACATCCCCAACTTGACCAGCCTTTTCTCATACATTTTTACATACATTTTACCAGCTTAGTTGCACTTCTCTGTACCCTCTCTAATACAATAATGTCCTGTTTGAGTGATGGAGACCAAACCTGTATAGCATATTCTATATGGGGCCTTACAAGTGCTCTATAAAGTGGAAGAATGACCCCCTCCTCCCATTACTCTATGCCCCTTTTGATATAGCTCAGGATACTGCTGACTGGCATTGCTTGCTACAGCCAAGTTTATTATGTACACATTTAAAATAGTAAGTTATAATGTGAATGGTATCAATAACCCCATTAAAAGATCCCACATATTAGGGAAATGCCATAGATTAAAGGAAAAAAAGGAAAGAGACTCATTTCAAGGAGGGTAGAGTACCCCAATTGAAATTGAAAAATGACCCTATAGTGGCTAACAGTAATAATAATGAGAAAAAAGCTAAGGGGGTAATGACCCTAATACACAAAGATCTATCTTTTACAGTTATTAACCAGAAGAAAGATCTGGAAGGTAGATTTCTGTTATTGAAGGGAAAGATGAAAGAAAATTATTTACTGTTATTACTATTGTGAATGTGTATGTCCCTAATCATGAGCAAGTAAAATTTTTGTGTACATTTTTATCGACATAGGTGAATTTTGCGGAGGGAATTATATATATGGGGGGGGTGTGTGTGTGTGTGTGTGTGTGACCTAAATATTCCTCTTAATCCATTAGTTGACACTTCAAATAAGAAATGTAATATCTCCTATTAAGGTTTGAAAAGAGTAAAGAAATGTTTATCTGACCTACAAATGGTTGATGTTTGGAGGTGCCTCAATATACATAACATTGATTTTTCACATTACTCTAAAACTTATATGTGTTATTCTAGAATTGATTACATCTTTACTTCACATAAACATGTACAGTATTGGCAGGAAGCAAGGATGATGCAGGGCACTCTGTCAGATCACTCGCCAGTGGTAGTAAGTTTCCAGTTACCAAATTCTATTAAAATGGAATTTAACTGGAGACTTAATAATACTATACTGTTAAATGAGAATATTAAAGAGCAGATAAATAAAATTATAAAAACTTTTTTTCCGGGAGAATGACTTACCTGATACTAATCCAGCATAAATGTGTGATGCAAGGGCAACTGATTGCATTATGTTCTAATATAAAGAAGGAGAGAGAACAGAAAAATATAGGCATTGTTAACTGAGATTTCCAAATTGGAACAGTCGCATAAACAAACAATTGCTGTAGATACATTTAGTCTATTAGAGGATCTCTATAGTTGCATCAAAGAACTTATAAAGCCTATATGAGAAGTAAACAAAAGAATTATGAATTAGGAGACGAGTACTAAATATTTTATTTTTACAACCTAAATATATTATGGTTATTAAGGATAAGCGACAGCAAACATGTTACTCTTCCCCACAAATAGCAGAATGCTTCCAACAATTCTATCAAGCACTTTATGCTTTGGAGCATCCAGGTTCCCCTGCCTCAATAAAACTGGAAATAGATACCTTTATAAAGGAGGCAAAATTACTGGCCATATCTTTAGCACAAAGACAATCTTTGGATGACCCAATCACTGATAAGGAAATACTGGACACTCTGCAATCAATACCAACTAATAAAATCCCCAGTCCAGATGGATATAATTCCTTGTATTATAAGGTGTTCTCTAAGGAATTCATCCCATATATGTCACATTATTTAAATTCCATCGATTTGGGTAATAGGCTACCAGCACCGGCTAAAGAAGTCCATATAACAGTGATTCCGAAACAAGGGAAAGATCCTCAATGCTGCTCAAGCTATAGACCTATTTCTATCATAAATGTGTACATAAAATTTTATGCAAAAGTTCTGGCCAAAAGATTTAAAAAAATTCTTGCTCAACTTATAAATCCAGATCAGTCCAGGGTTTGTTCCAGGCTTTTGACAGAGTATCCTGGGAATTTATGCATTACACCCTAAAGGGCTTTGGCTTAAGTGAGATAATAAACATAATTTTAGCCCTTTATGATGCTCCACGTAGATTAGAGTTAATGGTATTTTATCACAGAAGATACACATTTGCAATGGAACGAGACAGGGGTGCCCATTATCCCCTTTACTTTTTGTAATGGTGATGGAGACCTTATTATCGCACATTAGAGAAAATAAAAATATAGCGGGGTTAAAGGTTCAAAACACTGAATATAAAAGTGTAGCATTTGCGGATGACCTGCTACTGTTTATCGCCAAACCAATCCTGACTCTTCATAATCTTATGTTGTTATTATCTAGATTTAGTAAATTATCAAATTTCAAAGTGAATATAAGTAAATAAGAAGCAATGAATAGCAATATCAATACTGTAGAGCACTTATAGAACGGAAATTTCCCTTTCGGTGGTCACAGGATAAAATTAAATACTTAGGGGTGCAAATTACTAAGGATCCACTGGCATTATATCAAGTAAATTTTATTCCATTAATAGACAAAATAACCAAGCAACTTAGTTCATGGAAAACATGGGGGCTGTCTTGTTTGGCAGGATCCAGGCCATTAAAATGTTTATAATGCCAAAAATCTTGTATTGTTTACAAACTGTACCTATTGGGATACCCCAGTAAATTTTCTTAAAGGTGAAATCAATATATAATAAGTTTATATGGGAGGATAAAACCCCTAGATGTAAACTTGATAGGCTTACTTTAGCAAAGGATAGAGGAGGTTTAGCAGTACCCGATACTTACTTGTATCATGCGTCGGTACATCTCATGTGATCGCTTAATTGGCATTTACATAGTTACATAGTTAAATTGGGTTGAAGACAGAGTCCATCAAGTTCAACCCCTCCAAATTAAAAACCCAGCATACACGCACACCTCCACTCTTTCACACAAACCATATGTGCCCATAGCTTTACTAACTGCAGAGTTTAGTATCAAAATAGCCTTTGCTATTATGTCTGTCCAAAAAAATCATCCAACACCCTTTTAAAAGCATCAACAGAATCAGCCATCACCCGGCACTGCATTCCACAAACTCACCCTACTGACTGTGAAGAACCACCTACACTGCTTCTAGTCTCTTTTGAATTTCCTCATGTGTGAACCATTCATCATTGGATGTATTAGAATTGGGGCTATTAATAAGGAAACCTTCATTAGCTGGTTCCTCATTTGTGTATACTAATTCATTCAGAATCTGAGCTTTTTGCTTGTTCTCAACAACCAGCTGAACCACTCTGATAATAAAGGTTCTACCCCTTCCTGTTTCATTTTTTTACTATTAATATATTTAAAAAATAATTTTGGATGCTTACTGCTATATCCTTTTCCATATCGATTTTAGCTTGCCTGATCGATTTTTTGCATGACTTATTGGCCTCCTTGTACCTTATAAATGATTGGTCTGTCCCAGCTAACTTGAAAGCCTTAAAAGCACATCTTTTCTTACCCACCTCAACACCAACACTCGTATTGAACCAAAAAGGTTTTGTTTTGCAACAACGTTCTTTGTTTACAAGCGGAATATACTGACATGTATATTTATTAAGCAGCATTTTACAGAATTCCCATTTTGTTCATTTTTGTCCTGTGAAAAGCATTTCCCACTTAATATGTTGCAGAGATGCCCTTATACTGTCAGTTTGCACGTCTGAAATTCAATGTTTTAGTTACTCCCTTATATAGTTGCCACTGCAACAAAATCTCAAAGGAGACCATGTTATGATCACTATTCCCCAAATGCTCACCCACACAAATGCTTGAGATGAGCTTAGTATTATTAGTTATTACAAGATCCAAAAGAGAGTCATTCCTAGTAGGTTCTTGAACGAGCTGGGATAAAAATTTGTCATTTAGCATATTTACAAACCTACTAGCTATCTTTGTCTTGGCAACCCCAATACCCCAGTCAATGTACAGATGCAGCCACTGGGATTAGTGAGTTAAATGCGTCGTGACTCAGGGCTAATTGAAGAAACTGTGTTATCTAAAGTTATCGTAACTCATTTAATGCATTTAACCTTTTCATTAGCATACCAAGGCACCAACTCTTTAATTGGATGGGATGCTGTGACACAATATTCTGTGCTAAGTGGGATAAATGGGATAGATGAGTTAAGTTTTACTGTGTCAAATGTACAATCCAAAGTGGCTTCATCTGTACTTGAAAACTAAAGGGAAACAATGGCTTGAATTAGAATAAGCTATGTTAGTGATCCCATTGAGTAATTTATTATGGTCCAAATCTACTACCATACCAAAATGTCATGGAACTGCAGGTTTTAGAAGTCCTAAAACTGCTTGGGCAACCAGTAAAGTGAAGTAAGAGAGCCCTTCCTTCTCCCGGTGTTCACCAATGCCCTTTTGGGGCCCCGGACTTTCTGCTGCGGAATCAGGCAGAGATCCTACTCACAGGCTGGTGATAAAAACACAGTACTGGAGGATGAGACAGAAGAATGGTCAGTTAAGGCAGAGGTCATGGGCAGACGGCAAGAAACAGTATACAAGTCAGGCAATGGGTCAAAACACAGGTAGTCAATATAGAAAAACGCTTAGGCAGAGTCAGAGTAACTGAAAACCAGCTTGGGTGCAGAATGCAGGGAAACGGAATGTATTTTTAATTTGGCACCAAATTCTGACGTCAGTGTGTCTGCCGCACATCACTGCGCGCTCATTTGACGCCGGGCCACGATTCACACATACAGTAACTCGGACCGGAAGACGATGGGACCGGGAACCAGCGCGTCTGAGGGTAACGGTGCACGCCGGTCTATCGGTCTGCCTTACACAAAAGATATTTCTTCGCACCCAATAATATTAGCAACGCTATCATTTTGGTATTAACATAGGACAATTTACAAATTGATATCCTCTTTTCCAGTGTTACAGCCTCTTTTTATGAACCCAGACTTTACTCCCAGCCTTGAACTCAAAGCTTTTGATAGATGGGGTCAATACGATTGTAGAGACTCCAGAATGTTAGATTTTGTGGAGAATGGTAAAATAATTAAATTAGAAGATATCCAGGAAAGATGGGGGATGCATCCAAGGTACCAAGGGTGCTATTACCAATTACATAATTTTCTTAATGTAGCACATATAGATCAAGGCAAGATCCAACCAACTGCTTGGGAAAATTTTTTGGATTCAAATAAAAAAACTGATTAGACCTATCTCTTTAATATATAAGTTTTTATTATCAAATAGGAGTGTCTCCCATTCAAACTACTTTGACAATTGGGAAAATGATTTAGGGATAAAGATAACTCCGATGGTAAGGAAGAAAATACTGGTGAATGTACGTAAAACCTTTAGAGCCACGAGGATGAGATAAATGCTACATAAAGTTACAACTAGGTGGTATTATACGCCCGAAAAGTTACATAGGATTTTTCCTTCCTCCTCAGAGAAATGTTGGAGATGTAGTATGGGGGTGGGATCTTATAAGCATATCTGGTTTACATGTCCCGAGGTGTATGTATATTTTTATTTGTATAGCACACCTTGAGGGCAAAGCAGTGTACAGCAACAATAAATTAGTTGTAACAAATGAGGGTTCACTGCATTAATAAGTAACAATAATTCAATTCACATAACAATTCACATAAATATAAAATATAATTCCGCAGTTTCAAGGAGACAAAAAGATGGAGGATCCTACCCCATGGGGCTTACAGTCTAAATGGGAGGGTAACGTATGGACACAATTCAGATGGGTATTAGTGCTGTGATTTACAGTGGGTGAAACTGTCGTACAAGTGCCAGTTCCCAGTTCAGGTGTTATCCAGGTGCTCCCAGAGGTAGTCTCTGAGTTTTGTTTTAAAAACATTGAAGGAGGATTCTCTCCTGAGAGATGCAAGAATGGCATTCCAAATATAAGGAGAAGCAAAGAGAGAAGGGTTTGACATGGGAAACAGCAGTAGAAGTGGGGGGTACAACCAAGCGGTTGCTCTGGGAGGAGCGAAGGTTTTGGCCAGGAACATATAGCAGAACAAGAGATGAGATGTAGTTATGTGCAAGGGAATGAATGGCTTTAAAGCCTATGTGGAGAGGTTTATACGTTATTCTTTGTTTTATAGGAAGCCATGATAATGACTTCAACAGGGGAGGGGCTTGTACCCTTTTGAATGAGAGGAGCCTAATTCTGGCAGCAGAGATTAATACAGACTGTAGAGACGAGTGATGGGAGTTAGGGAGGCCAGTTAGTAGTAGGTTACAGTAATCTAGTCGGGATAGGATGAGAGTATGCATGAGTGTCTTGGCTGTAGCAGGTGAAAGGAAGGGACGGATTTTGGCAATATTACCTAAGAAAAAGTGACAGGTTTTTACAGCGGCGTTAATATGATCAGAGAAGGAGAGAGAGGAGTCAAAGATTAGCCTTAAATAGCGTGCTGAGTTGACCGTGTCAATGAGCATGCCATCAATAGAGATAGTAAAATGGGGAGTAGGGCCAGGCTTAGGTGGAAAGATGATTTAGTTTTTGTTAGGTTGAGCATGAGGTTGTGCTGGTTCATCCAATTGGAGATTGCTAGGAGGCAGTTAGAGATTTGAGCCTCTGTTTCAGCTGTTAATGAAGAATACAGATGATAATTAAAGCCAAATGATCGAATGATATCTCCCAAAGACAGAGTATATAGGGAGAACATCAACGGACCAAGCACAGAGCCTTGTAGCACTCCTACATTAAGTGGGGGTGCCACGAGATTATCCCTTACTGGGGAGTGTTGTGGGGAGGATAAATAAAATAACAGGATCTAAACAATATCATGCCAATATTTCTTTGCTACTGTTTCATATAGATAGTAGGAGACAGATTAACCCTACATCTCCTTCATGCAGCGATGGCCGGGGTTTCAAAAAAGTGGAAATCACAGGCACCTCCTTCAGAAAGTGAATGGAGGAATCTTGTAGAGGAGACCAGAAAATTGTTAGGAAATCGTGAGTTTAATACATAATAAGACGTCACAATACTATCAGACATGGAAACCATGGCTAGAGAATTTGAAATTATTTGTAGATTTGGTGTAGCCATAATGAAGGATAACACAAAAACGAGCGGGAATAGGAATATAAGATATGGCGGTCATGCAAGATTAATTTAAGAAGTCAATACCCTGTATGAGATTTGTACTGGTTGTGAATGTATGTCAATGGGGTAGATTCATCAAAGAGTGAAGTTCCTCCACTAGACGGAAATTCCACAGCTCTCAATTCATTTCTATGGGATTTTGCAAGGCGTATTCATCAATGGGTGAAGGGAAAGTTCACCCTTTGATGAATACGCCTTTAAAAATACCATAGAAATGAATGGAGTGGCAGAATTTCACTCTTAACTTCACTCTTAACTTCACTCTGATGAATCTACCCCAATGTGTTCCCTACCCCATTTTTCCTTCTGTAAATCTACAAATCTGTTCTTGCTATTTGAATATTATTCTGTACTGTAAAATTCACCCTAAAATTGGCAAAAAAGTACATTATTCCTTAGCTAAAGTATGCATCTAGGACCTATATGTCTGGATTCCCCAATTACACTGGACCCTGAACAAATAAAATAGCTAAATACTGCTTCACTTGAATCCTGCTTTTTCCCCCACATACATACATACATACTTGAACTTGCTTATTTCTAGATTGCAATTAGGCATAAGAAATAATGAAAGTTCTAAAGATAAAATGCATCTGGATTCAATGTAAGTTATTATGATAAGCACAAAGAAAGGATCATATCGCCACAAACTGCAGCAGGGAAGAATAGAACAACTGTTTCCTGTGCCGTTGCACTGAAGGAGGCATCTAGAGAAGTAAAATTGAAGCATACACAGTATGGAGGTGAACTTTCATCTCAGAGCTTTACCCTTATCTCTTAAATTATTTGCAAATTATGGAAAACAACCAAAAATAAAAAAAAAACTGCTGAAATGTTATGACTGATGAACAGCCGGGAGATAAATACAACAGTCTGACAGGGGTTTAAAACGTGTATTTGCTTAAAGTTGCCGTGAGATGCAAGAGTTTACAGTGCGTGAAATTATAAGAAGTCAAAGCCTTGCAATTTCTGTGCAACACAAAACAATATATATACAAGTGAACACTGTAGTAGGTATAAAAGCACAAAAGTATCTTTAAATATACATTTACCTTGTTGGCAATAGGGTCTTGTAGGCAGATTTATCTAATTATATTGCATTATTACACTCAGTATGTTGCATAAGACTCCTAAATAATTATTTAATTTCCAAGTGATTATATAAGGGTTCCTTTCAGTACAAGGGGTGGCACAATTTGAACATTGATTAATCTCACTGAGATTTTCCACCTGTTTTACTAACAAGGAACAATACAGACCCCTGGGTTGCATTAATCCCTTGCATCACATGTACACTGTACATAATAATATTGATTAGGATTTGTGTTTCAGGTTTACCAATTCTCTGTAGGTCCATTTTATTTTTCTTAAATATTTTGAATCAGGAATTCAGTTATTTTTAAATATTGCTTTTAACAACAATACTTTATAATATTCTCTTTAGCAACATGTGCCCTTACAGCTTTTGTTGAATAACAGCTTCAAGACAACTTTGAGGGTGTTCCAGGAGCTGTAGCTGAACAACAGTTAAAATACTATGGGGTTTATATATTAAAGACACAAAGTTTGCCCATTAGCACTAACCCATAGCAGCCAATCGGCAGAAAGCATTTACTGGTCACCTATTTAAAAACATCTCATTGGTTGCTATGGGTCACTGCGCCTGGGCAAACCTAGTGCCATTTATCACATATGGGGGTAAGGCCTCATGTCTGATAAAGTCAAATGAGATAACCTTTTATGCAAAAACTGTAAACATTCATACCTCAGTGACACATTCTATGTTTTGTAAAGGTCAGGAAATACACACTGAACTTAGCAGTTGTTTGAAGGTAAATTATTCACTCTACAGGCTGTTTCTTGGAGATCAGGAGTCCTAATGAACAGCATTCTGAATGTTAATTAAGTATGTCAGTCTACCTTTGCTAGCAATCTATGCTCATAAAGGCA
The DNA here is from genome assembly GCA_024363595.1 of Xenopus borealis. NCBI lineage: Eukaryota > Metazoa > Chordata > Amphibia > Anura > Pipidae > Xenopus > Xenopus borealis. The sequence goes on from CM044436.1 coordinate 73,744,786, forward strand.
TGTTAAGCTACAACAAAGTTGAAAGTATTAACAAAAAAATGTGTATGCATGTTGGTATCTATCTCCCCAGAAATGGTCCTTACAATCTTATTATTCACAATAAAAAACACATGCAAAGCAATATCTTAACCATATAAGAAAAAAGCATTTTGTTGAAATGTGACCTTGTGCAGGTTGTACTAATTGCTAATTAAGCTTGGTGCATGTTACATAGTTATCAGGTTTTTAGATTGTTACATAGTTACCTGGCAGTGCATTCCACATCCTCACTATGCTCACTGTGAAGAACCACTTACGCTGCTTCAAATGAAAGTCCTTTTCTTCTAGTCTGAAGGGGTGGCCTCTGGTGCGGTCCCCTGCTATTTGTCTGTAATTTCCTTTAATGTATTTGTATCCTGCACACACCCAGGGCTACGTTTTTGCTCACATTATACTGAATGAGAACAGATACACTTGGTAAGCAATATTTTTGGTAATTTTTGTAATGATGGTAAAATGTGGAGAGCATGGTTTATTATTTTGTCTGCAAAAGGAAAACTTTGACAGAAACTGAGATTTGCTGGCCAGCAACAAAGAAAGGGAAAAAGCAATTATACCACTCATATGGGCACGCAAAATAAATTACTGTGCATATCTGGGTGCCACTTGTTAGGGAATCCTCTTCTTCAGAAAACACACCAGAACAGGGAGAGAAGGAAGATTGTAGAATGAGGCTTTTTAGGAACTATGAAAACCTGAGCACATTTTGAAGACAAGCAGCCAGTAAAATCATTGGAGAGTGCCTAACAACTTGGCAACCCCTATGGATTTTATCAGAAATGCTAGAATTACAAATTCTTATAAATATTTCATTACTATATAACCTTTGCTTACGGTAAACTGAAAAATGTGCAACCCATAGGTAGGCTTTCTTAAAATTGATGATACATCTACTAAATTTATCACCATTCCTCATCCACTGTGGTTGCCATCCTGGATTGATTGCTTGTCACTTACCTCTGCTTACTTCTTATTCTATGCATGCACACTGTGCATCTCCAATAAGCCACAAGCATTACAGTATCTACAGCATAATCAAAAAACCCATGTTTGCTAGTCACCCAAATGTTGAAAGCCACTTAGGAACCTAGCATTGCCTAGGAAACAGGACTGTAGGATTCCTATTAAAGTGCTTTTTAACACAGAGAGGCTTTTGAGGGTCAGAGATGACACACAGGTATGCATGTTATTAGTACCTCACTGGAACCCAAGAAATTAAGGAAGGATGAAGCATGCACAATATTTAGACTGCTGTTAATGCACATGCTCTTACCCAGGGCAGGGAGGTGGCAAGCAGAAATGGAAATAGCCAGGCTTCAAACATCTCTAAAGGGAAAATAGGAAGAATAGGAAATGTGTGACCAAGTGGAAGCATTTAAACAGCTCAATAGGTTTAACATATAAAAGGTATAGAACTCTTGGAGATATTAAGATATATATTTCCTTGCTCTCAAATGATTCCTATTACCCTATGATCAGTTCTTTCCAATTTACTACTCACTAAAATTCCATTGTTACCAATATACATTAATTCCATGAAATTTGTTGGATTGCTATAAGTGTGTGTTCTTTCTTTGCTGATACTTTAAATGTGTGCTTGCACTGTGCATTCCTTGGCTCAAGGAGTTTCTATTTTAGACAAGGACAATAACAGTAATATACAGTACAAGTGACTCGCATGTGAAAAAAAACTAATGTACCTTTTTCAGTCTCCAAACCATGTAATAGGTTCTATGGATTATTACTTGATATTGGATGTGATAGTTTTAATCTGGCTTGGGAGAACAATTTTCCCTTTCAACTTCAGTATCTCATATATCTCATACAGCAGGTTAGAAACTCATCACAAAGAAAGCAATAAGTTTCATACAGATGCAGAAGGTCTTTGCTAAACATTTATATAATGATCTAAACATCTTAGTTCCCCTTGAAAAGAGCAATGTGCTGCCTGTACTGTAAGTAGGACTTTAATCCAATTAATGTTGTTACTAACCACGGCAGAAACAAAACATTTCTACCAGCAGTATACTGTTTCGAAATTACTTGTGTAAATTCAGATAGATAATTAAATGTTCTGTTTAGTATTACTGATCTTTACTGTATGAAAATATTGATAATGTTCCTAGAGTCATGTGCATCCCTTGTCAATACATGCATTTTCATGTATACAAACTTGTGTGACCTGTATAGGGTCCAAAGTTAAGAACAATCATTTTCTAAAACTATTAATGAAATATATTATTCATTCACAATTGTTAATGGAATACAGGTATGGGATCCCTTATCTGGAAACCCACTATGCAGAAAGCGCTGGATTATGGAAAGGCAATCTCCCATAGATTTCAGTTTATCCAAATAATCCAAATGTTTAAAAAGCATTTATTTTTTCTCTGTAATTAAAAAACACTTGATTAATTTGATTCCTAAGGTATAATTAATCATTACTGGAAGAAAAAGCAGCCTTCTGGGTTTATTTACTGTTTACATGTTTTTCTAGTAAACACTCGGGTCGAAGTGTTCGAAGTGAAAATTTAAATTTCGACTATAGAATAGCCCAAAATTAGATTAAAATTGACATAATTTGAATTTAGAAGTAATTTCTCTTTAAAAAAAAAAACTTCCAATTTAACACACTGCCACCTTAAAGCTGCCAAATTGCCATTTTAGCCTATGGGGGACCTCCTGGAACATTTTTTGAACATTTTTGAAAATTCAAAGGCTTTTGCCCAAAAACGTTAGAATCGAATGCCCTTAAAATATGTGATGGTCGAATTTCAAAGCTTTTTAACTTCGAAATTCGACCTTTAATAAATCTGCCCTATGAAGATCCAAATTAAGGAAAGATCATTTATCCGTACCATACCTGTAATGTTATGCATATTTCATAAATGGAAATAGGATAAAGAATAAAATAAATGGCATGTGTGACAGTCTGCACATCTATCAATGACTGCTTTTTTAATGTCTGTGACCTAAAAATTGATAGATTCAGTGTGCCTTCAGCTAATAAGGTGAAGGCAATTCAGAGGTTTGACAAATAGTCTGATCTATCTTACTTCTCAGGTTGTTTGAGGTCTACTACCGTAACTAAGGATTCAAATGAAGATAATTCACATTTACAAATCACGGTCAGACTATAAAAGGAAGGAAAAAAACTCAGTAATTCGAGCTAGGAGTTTTAAATGTCAGGACCACTGTTAAGAGTCCAAAATTACATAAACCTGTTGAAGTGAAGGCAAGATCTAGAAGGACAAGAAAGTCCCTCAGAGAACTGCCCAAAATGTACAGTAGCAAGTTCTGCAAAAGAGAGAGTGCTGCAAATAATCATGCTAAAAATATATCTGCCCTTGAGGGACAGTAGCTACCCACTGCCCACAGTATACCATTAATTGCTTAAAAGGCATAGAATGGCAGTAGGTCTAAAATAAATATTTCTTTATAACATCTTCACTGTAGTAGCACAACAAATGCATTTACTGGAACATGTTTTTAATGATTAGATCTTTGGTGGTAATGGCAAAAAAATTTGACAAAATTTAGACAAAACACAGTGAAATATTAGGGAAAAAGAACAACTGATTTATTACACACCAGTATTTATGTATTTAATATTGTCATATGTGAGAAAGTCCATAGGGAGCACTGGTAATGCCTCCGGTCTGGACAAACTCAAATGAACAGCAAGCAATGTACGGAGCACACATATAAGTGTGGATGCAGTAGGTGTAAGACCTGTCCACTCATGAATGTATCTAGATCTTTCTGCAGTACAGTGACTGAAATGTCTTTCAGTATTAAACAATATTTTAATTGTGCATCGAAAGGAATAATCTATCTAGCTACGTGTAGGTGTGGAGTTCAATATGTAGGGAAAGCCATCAGGATGGCTAGTACCCGGGTATAAGAACATATGTCAGCGGTAGATCGTTTAGATTTGAAGTCCGCTATAGCGAAACACTTGATAGAAAAATATCAGGGTGAGATATGTGTCACTTTTCAGATTATTGACCAACCACCTAGAGATGTGTGAAAAGGAGATTTAGACAAAAATTATGCTGTCTTGAATCATTTTGGATTTACCAATTGAAAACTATTGAAAATTATGGTGGCCTTAATAGGGAGTGGGAAATGGCTTGTTTCTGCAACTGTGTTTCTATTATGTGCCAGTAGTTAATACATTTAGAATTTATATTTTATTTATTATTATATTGAGTTAAATGGATGTATTATTTTGTGTACTGTGTCTGTTTTGTCCCCCTTTTCTGTTTAGTATACTTTGTATCATGGAATGCAACACTATGCTACCAAAAATATTGGTTTGTTCTTAGTGATGGGTAAATTTATGCGGCAGGCGCGAATTCGCAGGGAATTCCCGCGATTCGCCGCTGGCTAATAAATTTGCGAAACGCCAGCGAAAATTAGCCTGCCGAAAATTCACTGGCGTAAAAAAAAGTCGAGCCACACATTTAGCACCCTGAACTCTTGCTATCCTCCTTAACTTGCATGTCACAAGGGCAAAATTTCTTTAAAAAATTACATTGGAAGTCCTTACCTTAATCTTAGAGCCTAGATCCCCAAACTCACTCTTTCAGGTCTTCCATCTACAATAAATTCTGTTGTTAGTACCATTATGAAATAAGACAGCTGGGCCATGTCCAGCCATGTCCAGCTCCACCCAATTCTTTTTCTACCCATCAACCATATGCTGAAGCCTGGCACCAGGGAGGTTTTTTTTCTGTTACCGGTTTGGTTCTCCTTTAAAGCAGGACTGAAGGCGGGAGGGGGAGTGTGAGTTGAGAGGGGGGGTTATGTGAGTAGACGGGGATCACATGAGAAAAAAGCTATGAGGGACAGGAAGTGAGAGCAGGAGTGCCCTGTGCTGTGTGAGTACAGTCTCAACCTGTGAGTCAGACGGGAGGGGGGAAGCATGTAGGGAGAGCTGCACAGAGCTGCACAGAAAGAAGCGGCGGAAGTGATGTTTTATATAAACGGCGCATTCTGACGTCAGAACGTGCCATTTATAAGGATATCATTTACAGTCTGGTCTCATAGGGAAATGACCAGACTGTAGATTATATAGTGAATAAAGTAATAAGGATATTATAAGATACCGAGGAGTTTCACGACCATACGACGGCCTCGTGTTTTAATACAGGTCATGCTATGGGAACCCAAAACCCAATTACATTGGAAGTCCTTACCTTAATCTTAGAGCCTAGATCCCCAAACTCACTCTTTCAGGTCTTACATCTACAATAAATTCTGTTGTTAGTACCATTATGAAATAAGACAGCTGGGCCATGTCCAGCTCCACCCAATTCTTTTTCTACCAATCAACCATATGCTGAAGCCTGGCACCAGAAAGACAGCAAACTTTTCAGTTGTAGCAATCCAAATGACAGATTTCCCTGTCCACTTTCCGCATAATTGAATCCCCTACAACCACAATCTAGAGAAACTGGTCTCCAGTCTGTTAGAGAGATTGGTCTCATCTAGAACAATCCAGAGTTCATACTACCATCTTCTTCACTCAATCTGGCAAATATGTTGGGATGCATAAACCCTGGAGCAGACTTCCTTTTCCTATTGCCCACACTAGATTTTCTTACTTATCTTGTCACTTAGCTCCTCTCCCAAACCATCTGACCTTGCTAGATCCTTCTCAAGACACTTCTCGAGATTGTCAGTTGACCACAGTGATTTAATTTGTTGCCCTAGGGCTTTAACACAAACCTCTAATTTGCTCACAACCACAACAGAAGTACAGTACTGTAAGTAGTCTTGCTCCAAATCTGCATACATATGGCAGACTGTGCACTGAGTAAGATCTTCAATCTTGCTAGCACTCATTATCCCAGTTACAGATAAAAAAAAAAACAGAAATAAAAAAATTAGAACAAACTTTTGACCTAGTTTGAACCACCTACGTTTGTACCTCCACTTACAGAGCAGCTATCCACTAGAGAAAACCAGGTGTTCTATTTATAGCAACTCAAACTTAGGGAAAACTAAATGTAAAGTAAAGTAGTTTGTGGAAACATGCTGTAAGCACAATAGCACACCAAACATTGCTATTTATCACCCAAGACAAAAAACTTAAAAAATGAAATTGCAGTACTTAAATATACAAACCTTACTTTTAACTAACAGTTAATGAAAAATACTTTTTTTTTGTGTTGCCTCAGTTGCTTTTACCAGTCAGCAGCCTGTGGTAAAAAAATAATTGCAGGAAAAAACCTCCCCTGCTGCCAGATACTTTCCTACAAAATCCAGCAACAGGGGTCATTGAGGGTGGTTAATTGGTCAGTGCTCTGTAGAAGTGATATCATTCCTTAGTGCAGCACTGGCTCAGAATACACTGCTGATTGTAATAAAATTACCGCTATTCTAGTACAACCAAGAGCCTGGTTTATCAGTTATCATTATAACTGTGAGCAGCTCCAATATGTACAGCTTGTTAAACACATAATACTGTAGTTTGAATTTAACAGGAGTCATAATGGACACACCAGTGCTAATGACTACTATACCACAAGTGGCAGTACTTCCTTTGGATGAAAGTACCTTAAATAAATGGCATCAATTTGCACAATGACTGTGTCCATTGTCGCACTACTACAACTGTGCTTGTACATTTTACATTTTTTAGATGAGCACTGGAGTTAATTTGAAAATAGTGAAACAGTATCTTGCATATTTATGTCAATATGTATTTATTAGATGCATAATTATTTTCTTGTAATAGCATAAGCAAGGACTTGAGGAAGTAATGATGTGATTAAATGTTCCTAGAAGAGTTGGCCTGTAGGTCTGTAACATCTCATCTTAGCTGATTCCTGTGTAGCCAGTTTGGATGCTAACTGCAGTGACAGTAAAGCCATCTGGAAACTCTCAAGACAGAGCTTGCTTTATAAAGCAGTCAATAATGCTGATGTAACTGAACAGAGAATATGTTTGGTGCTTCACCAGCTCAAGGAAGATTCACAAGTTGATTAATGGCTACAAGCAGACTTGCTGTTTGTTCTGTCGTATCTCTGAAAATGACAATGATATTATTTTGCTTTAATTATTTATATTTTAGTCGTCTCAGAATCCCAACTGTATGTACTTTGAGAGAACAGTGCATCAAGGCATACATTTTCTTTTTTTTTCTACCCAAATTGAGTACATTTTCATTTGCATCAACTCAGCTCTTTATCAGATAGCATTTACTCCAAAAGGCAAAGATATTTGCTTGACTCTGAATTCAAAGAAAGTGCTGCTGTTACTACCTGATACTTATGCTGCAATTCCCACACAGCATACATCATACTTTTGCCGCATCAAAGCAGAAGCAATTTGTAATTTTCTATGAGACATTTTAGAAAGAATACCATAGAATAACAAGGTACATATTATGGTGGTTAAAATATATTTCTTTATGTGGCACATTTTTTGGAGCTGAATATGTTTGTAAAGGTGAATGTGATCAAATGCTGCAGTTTTGGCAACTTTTTGATTGCAGCTTTATAAATATATGTGTAGCCTATACAGGAAGGTGTGACAAAAAAATTATATATTTTTTCAGAGTAAGGTATTAAATGCAGTATTTACCGCAATACTATATTTAACACCAATAGGGTTTCCTTACATGCATTAGACTCATGTGCAAAATGACTGCTCACATGCACAGAAACCTATATGGAGGGCTCTGATCTGCAATATCATTTGAACGTCATGATGCAGATGCTTGCATGCATGTTTGCTGCAAACTCCACAGAGAATAACATACATAACCCTGACTTCCAGTGCTCTTTTGCCAGCATGCTGTATAAAACAATTTGCAAATAAAGTGCAAACCCCAGAATATTAGGTCTTTGGGATGGCATTGCTGCATTAATTATACAGTACATCAAAATTTGAGCTGTCACTATTACATTAAACCTGTTATGGCTATATTTTAGGACCATAAAACAAAATGCCTGGAAATGTCCCCAGAAGGAAGTAAATAAGGATATGTACTTACAGAACAAGACCATATTTTTCTGCCACTGTCTCAGCAGATTGCAGATGTTATAGTTACCCTACTGTTTGTCATGGAATAAAATGGGCTAGTGAAGCATATGTGTTTTTAATCCTAGTTTTGCAAAATTTATTGCATAATGAATACTTATGAAATATATGTGCAGTATGCCGAATCATCTTGGCTTTAGTTACTTCTTTGTATACTAAATACAAGTTCCCCAGCTGTTCTGGTTCTCGTTTCACCTTGTATGTTTTAACTCCAATAAGCTAATAATAAAATAAATGTTAGACAGAAGATTGGAGATTCCTGTATGTTTTTGCCTACTGCAGATGATGCAGTTTGTTCCATATCTTTTGCAAAGTCAGATTGTAGATATTCTCCCTAGCATAGTATGGTATAAGAAACTTATTTATAATTTATTGATTTACTTCAAAAATTCTTTTCAGCCTGTTTTATATATTGCCATCGAATGTGCATAATCATAATCTTTAACCTAGAAATCTATAGCAATGTTCAACAAAAGACACTTAAACAAATAGCACCGTTTGATATTACATTTACATATGTTGTGCAGATCAGTTCTGTCATTATTCTACGAATGGTAAGCACACTCTGAAACAGTAATAAACGTCAGTAATGCGATCATGTTAATCATTAGACTTTATAATGTAATGGGCTTCTAGGTAACCTAGCTAACTATGAATGTCACTCTGTGGGGAACATGACTTTAATTAGAGCTTTGACTTTCTTAAGAAAAGTTATTAAAATACTAATTAAATGTGTGCCCTTGGGCATATATGATGGGTGTGAAGATGGAAGCATTGGTACCAGGTAAGCAAAGACATATATGATCTTTTTTTTATTGTAGAGGCCCAAATATGAGGCTATGCTGATATACAGACCATACACTATACAATTTTAAGCCTTTTTGAATAGAGAGAATTTGCTGTTTGGTATATAGAATATACTAAATAAGCCTGGAGATCAGAAAATAAATGATGGAAGTCCAAATAATAATTCAGGTGTACAACTCACCACTAATGTACCGCAAAAGTAAATAGTGTCTGCAATTACTGTCTACTCCTCCTCCCTATGAACATATAACAAAATGCAAACTTGTAATATAGATAAAATATTTATTTTAATAGGCAAGCTTCACTTTCTTAATTTCAGGGCTTTTCCAACTAACATCCTGCTAAACCAGGAAACAACCTGCATAGTGTTTATTTTATTTTCTTTAGAGAGAATTTATATTACAATAATTGGATCTGTTATCCAGAAACCCATAATCAGGTAACTCTGTATCAAAAATAGCTAGAAAACTCAAATACAAACCTTCTCATTTGAGAAAGTGGACAGACACAAGTAACAGGAAATAAGTTACTCTATTCAAGTGCTAAATTATATCTTTTAATTGCCTTTTTCCAGACATGCCATTCCTTTCCTAAATTGTATACATATTATTATCATCATATATTGTAAAGCACCCACATATTCCATATTCCATAAATATTCCATAAATTGTATACATTTAACATACAGGGATCATGTATAAACACTGTGCAAATTTGCACCTAGGCAGGCACTCATGACAACCAATCAAATCTTTACTTTTACTATACTACTGACTGAAAAAAGCTAATCACTGATTAGTTGCTGTGGGTTAATGCTCAGGTGCAAATTTGTCCAATTACACTGTTTTCATTTGGTTGCTTCTGTACGTGCAGTGTTTGCTTCAGCCTCTAGTATTGTTTATATAAATAAGCTGTTGTGTAGCCATGGGGCAACTAGTCAAAGGAGAAAAGGCTCAAGTTACACAGCAAATAGCAGATAAGCTCTGCAAAACATAATGTTATCTGTTATCCATAACTTATCCTGTGCCAAATAGCCGTTTTTCAATTTCCATCATTGCTACTTCGCAGCTTGTTTATATGAACTATAGTAGTGTTTCTGAAGCAAACAGATCAGTTTTAATAGTGCAGGGCAACACTATATTATATTTTCTTTACTTTAAAACACTTTAATTTTTTGGTGTTACTGTTCCTTTACTTAATCCAAACTTCTAACATACCACACCACAAAGCAGTGTCACCCACAGTCTGCCTACCTGATGTCAGCCACTCCCTCATGACAATTAATTGCACAAAGAAAGACTTGGTTACCCATTTTAGATTTGAATAAATGTTTATTTTTTTGGGGTCATTTTACCCCTCAAAAATGCATTAAATGTGTTGATTAGTCAGTAGTTGAAGTGACTTCCTAACAATTTGTGCTAACTTCATTGTGGCATGTGTAAATGCCAGATATGTTGGCATCAAACTGTTCAGTGGACCTCTGGAATTCATATTTAGGATGTGTTTTCTTGGTACCTAATGCTGCATGGGAGATACAAACTTGCAAAGTGAAAGTTTTGAGGTGATATATATAGATCTAAGTCAGAAATCCCCATACAACTATACATATATGCTATTGGCACATTCAAGACTTGAGGCTTTCCAAATCAGTTGAATTTTTGTGCATAAAATAAAATATTTTTCTAGTTTGAATCCCTAAATCATGAAAAATAGCAATTTTTGTTTTAAATTCAGAGCTCTAAATCTTGTTTCAGAAGTGGAAATACACAAAAATTTAGACAGCTCAGGTTCTCCTGAAAAAAAAGTATAGTTTTTGTAGGTAAACTAACCCCACCCCTAGGAAATGCCCCTAAAATTAGAGAGCACAAGATGTTAAAAATGAAATGCAAAATTCTGCTGGCACTTAAAGGGTTAATTATTTAAATGTATTTAATGTTTATATGATGTTTGAGTAGACTTAAGGTATGAAAATCCAAATTAGGGAAAAATGCATTATCCAGAAAAGCCCAGGTTCCGAGCATTCTGAATAACAGATCCCATACTTTCACTTTTTATTGCATATGTGTTTTAATCTTTAGGAGATGACAATTGTTATTTCCAACATTAAGGGGCATCAAGTGTCAAAGTAAATTTTGACTGACTATCCGCAATCTAAAACTAACAATCTAATAGCCTTGACCAATTATTTCATGTTCTTAAATAACATATCACGTGCTGAATGATGTCAATACTTTTATATGGTACTAACTATTTGTCTTGCCTGTTTCCATGATCTTGATTATAGACAGATATAGAGCTTTTAAATAGTAAAATGAATATGCTAATTTTACATAGATCGTTTAAGTATCTCTTAAACGTGTTCCATTTACAGATTTGTTTGGATATCTAGATTTGTTTTTGCATAGCATTTTAGCAGTGTGGGTAGCTGTTTATAATCTGTTTCCTACAGATGTCTGCAAGAATTTAGCTACACTATTGTCAACACTTACAACAAGCCAAGCCTACTCAGGCTAAATATCAGGTAAAATAAAAATCAGATACAGGTAATTATTGTTTTAGAATGATTGTCTTAGGGCAGGTCTTATTCTCATTTCCATGTATTTAGCATCAGGGCACATCCAACACCTTTATTCATCTTATCTGATAATTACTTTCTATAGGAAACAGGCATTAACTGTACCTCCTACAGTAGTCTACATAGTCTAGTTTTATATATGGTTTCTTGCATGAATTACCTAAGCCAGTATTTAAACACAATAAAGTATATTAATCTATTAGAGCTTTTTCTGGGGAAAAAAAGCTCTACATTAGTAGGACAGAGAATAAAGGTATATAATGAGGGAAAATGTAAAAGTGGACAATGTAAAATAGAGTCTCCCAGCCATTTTTTTTGTATGGACAATACTTCTTTATCCCTTGTATTGGTTATTGGTAGTATCTTTGTATGTAAATCTGTATGTTCAATGTACATACCTATTTATTTACTGCACTGCTGAATATGTGGATGATCTATAATTTATAGACTATAAATAGTAAACTGTTTAAAAATGAGAGTCACACAAATTCAAACCAGTGATTTTAAACCAGTGTTTAGGCTAACTAATACAAGATACTCACCGTAAAAACTATATGGTTTGCCTCCAAGCTTTGATTCTAATTGTAAATAGTGTACACAACACATTATAGACTCTATTGGTATATGATTGTTTTGCATAATAAATCAAAATCTTTCTAGCAGCTGCTTCTAGCAGCATAAATAACCCAATGCTTCTACTCTTCTTCTTCTGGTGCTTTGCTATATACAATCAACTATTGTAACATGGACAGCACATTCTGTAACACTGTCATTTCCTCTCCACTTATTTCCCCTCCCCACCCTGTTGTGCTTATCGGCATACTGTTGTGTTTTGATAGCCGAGGATGAGCAGAGTATAATAGGGCTTTATTAGCAGGTTCATGCAGTCATTATACAACTGTAACATAAACTCTTTCCTTCTTAAACAGTATAGACAGTACTGTGTATTCACAGCATAACTCATGTGCACATTGACCTCTGCAGGCCATTTGTATAAACACCACATATAGTAGGAAAGCATTTGGGCAAATGTTAAAAACAACAACAACGAAACAGTACGCATCTTAAAGGACATGCCAACCCAAAAAATAAATTTTTGCCCAATAAAAGAAAAGACAATTATAAGCAACTTTCAAAAATTAATGTATTAAAAATTGTTAGTGCTTTAAAAGTTATTTGTAAATGTAATTGCTATTGAAACCAACTAAGTTCCACGTAGTAGTGCTCTAAGTGGTTCCACAACTGAAGCATAGTTTGGAAGTAATACCTAAGAAAGCTCGTAAGGTCTGGAAATCAGATGGAATCGGTGCTTGTGTTACAGCCTTGACATGGTCAGGGTCGGGCAGTAATACCTCTTGTGAAATTATATGACCCAGAAATGACAGCTGAGTTTGTCTGAAGTGGTATTTGGAAAGGTTCAGTTTCAGTCCTGCAGACTGCAGTCCTTCAGAAACTCTGAAGATCCAGAATAGAAAATAATTTTGCTCCTTGCAGTTCTGAAAATATTTCCTCTATGTGTGGCAATGGATTATTATCCATAACAACTGCTTTATTAGGTTCATGGAGATCAACACACAATCGTATACCTCCAGTTTTCTTCATTGTTACAACAATTGGGGAAACCCATTCGGAGGATTCTGATTTTTCAATCACATCTTGCTCTACCAGTTTCTTTAGTTCATGTTAGACAGTCTCCCTTATAGAGTAGGGAAAATGTCTCAATTTCTGGCATACTGGTTTTACATCTGGTCTCAACTTAATTTTGTGCACAAAGTTCTTTGCACAGTGAAGTGTTGCTTTGTGGTGAAATTTTAGACACAGGCTGTATGTCAGGCACTGGTGCTGTAGTAATGAGAACATCCACTAATTGTAGGTTTAATGCAGCAAAGAGAACGTTCCAAGTATAGCAGTACCCTTATTCACATTTTGCAGTATTTGATTCAAATTGTACAGTCATTGGCAAGCAGCCATGCATAGGGATTGGATCATTTAAATAACTAACCAGTCTCAGGGAAGGTGCAACAAGCGTATCTTTTGCAAAGTATAAATATCCTTTGGTAGCATAGAAACAGCTGAACCTGTATCAAGCATCAGGTTAATGGAGTGTCCCTTCTCAGCAGAAGCAGTACTGACACTTCCAGTGCATATAAACTTGCATATAAACCTGTCTGGAAAAAATGGACCATTTTTATCCACACTGAATACTGTAACATTTGTAATAGTGATTTCATGAACATCTTTAGCAGAACTATGGCAGCCTGTGCAAAGTGACCTGACTTTGAGTATTTGCGGCACTGTACAGCTTTGTAGGACATGTAGCATAGGTTGCAGTGTGTTGTATTGAACCACAACGGAAGCAGTATTTTTTATTTGTATTTGCTGACTGGTTTTGCAGTGAATCCCTTTCCTTAGCACTGTATTTTGCCTGTGACTGTGCATTATTAGGCCACAGTATTGGATTCACAGACTGTACATTCCCTGCAGTTCCCTGATTGAGAGTTTTAGCTTCTCAACATTTACTCTTGGCACAAAAAAGTTTGTTAAAGCAGTAAGAGCAGTTTCATAAGTTTCATCAGGTAATGGTAATGAATACGCTGTCCCTCTGCTTCCAGGCAGTGAATAAGTAAAGCACGCTTTCTAGCAGCAGAAATCTCCCCTTGGTCAGCTGCAATAATATCATTTTCAAACATACGAATCCAAGCAGTAAAAGGTATGGTAGGCTCACTAGGGGTTGAAAGAAAAGCTGCAGGCTGCTGCAGAGGTAGAAGAGACAGCTCATCTCCAAATTGGTTGTGTTTTGATAGCCGAGGATGAACTGAGTATAGCAGGGCTTTATTAGCAGGTTCATGCAACCATTACAGCAGTAAAATACACTCTTTCCTTCTTAAACAGTATAGACCGCACTGTGTATACACAGCATAACTCATGTGCACAGAGACCTCTGCAGGCCATTTGTATAAACACCACATATACCATGTCTTATGTTATGTTATGTTGGGCAATTTTTGGGGCTTTTTGCTCACCAAATTGTATTTTATGCGTCTAACCCAGTGCCCCAACATATTCCTGATTAGAATCATATGAAACTAGTGCTATTCACCTGAACTGTTCACATGAAAATCACCTACAAAGCTTAAGCCCTGCTGCTTGTATTAATGCAAATAGACAGAAGAAACAGCAAGGGATGCTTTTGGGAATTATGTAAAATACTCCAAAATTGCCCGGTGTGCCATATGCTTTAGGTGTTTGTTTTTCTTTATTATTCTATAATCTATGACATCACCAAAAACTTCCAATGGTTCATCTTGATTTATTTAGCTATTTGTATGTGTAAATTGAGTCTGTATGTGCAAGTTATTTAGGGTGAACATTTTGTTTGAAGGTAAAATGGACAGATTTCTTAAGTATCTAGAGACAATGAAACTGTCTGTGACAGAAAATGAAATCTCAGTGATAATGAATGTCCTTGATTCTGTTTTCCAGTTTTGCAAGCAAGCCACTGTGTAATATTGCAGGGCTGTGAGCTTGTCTAAAAGGTAATCCACTAAATTTATTGCTGTCTGCAAGGATGGGGAGAACATTAATTCACAGTTTTTACTAGATTGTTCAGTGTGCATGATATGCCCAGGACATTTAATGCAAGAACACAGTTAGCTTTTTCCATTTGCTTATTTGGTTTTAATGCTGCATGGTATGTAGACAAGAAATGGCTGGTCTAGCTAAATGCTGACTGACTGTAAAACACTAAACCCTTTAACCTTGTCATTAAAGTTTTATTTATTTTTATTAAGAGTGGCAGATAGTTGAAGCTCAAACATTCAAAGGCTATACAGTTGTTCTATTTATTTATTTTTGCAGTGAAACTTATTAACATGCTCCGTGTTACACACATTGCAGCACATAGTCACCAAAACTTAGAACTTTTAAGTCTCATTTCAGGAGATAAGAGTAGGTATATGCAAATTAATTCTTTATGTCCCGGTGCACAACTAATCCAGAATGCATTTAGAATGGCTAGTTTAATAAGGAGCACAGATTCACACATTCAGTAGAATGCTGTTTTGAACATTTGAGCTAGGGAGTAGAAATGTCTTTGGAGGTATAGTACTTGAAGTGTGACTCTTTATGAATGATTTAGAATAATAGCAAGGCAGAGTAAATAGCAAGGCAAAAAGTAATAACACACTTTCACTGAGTTAAATGCAAAATGGTGGGGGGGTTGCTTTTGTTTGTTTTTAATACAGGTAAGGGACATTTTATCCAGAATGCTTGTCCCTTGTACTTAGGATGCCTTATGGGCAGGCCTAATGCTTTCCCAAGGTTAAAAAGAAAATTTTGCTTCCAATGGGAACAAAAGCCAAAGCAAAGGAGAAGGACAAAAAAAGACGCCAGGAAGTGGGTTTGTTTGGCTTTTTTTTAAGGTTTGGGCAGGATCCTACTAATAGGAGAAGGGGAGGGGCGATCCCAATGAGTACTGACATGAAGTTCGACAAAGGAAAGTATCATACATAGTAGCTCGTGGATGTGGATTGGACTTTTATACTGGGCAGTTTGTCACCAATGCAATAATGCTACAGTTACCTAGTGGGTTCATTTTAATGAACAAATTCTGGTATAGATTAGGATTAGCAACAAATAAGGGACACCATTCAGGATGAACCACCACACAAATTTGCAACTTTACACACAGGTCAGGAGGAGGGAATAAAAATTCAACCACACAGCAGTCACTATTCGATATCTTATATTTCATTGCTTAGAGAAGCAAGCTCTATGGGGCAGGGACATTCTTCTTCTTGTTTCTTTAAAACTTGGCTTTTTTTTATTTTTCTACTATACAGAGCTACCTACATAAGTAGTGCATTATAAATAACAATATGCATATATAAATATACATGCAGTAATGCTATAAAAAAAAAAAGCTGGCATTTGATAAAAATAAATTAGGTTTTTGAATTACTAGCATTTTTGGACAGTTTTGTCTTGAATAAATTCTGATTAAGACTAGAGCTGAATTATTAATATAATTAATATAATATCATAGTTGATCTGCATTAATACTAAAAAGCTATTGTAAACAACATAAAACTGTCAAAAAGTTTAGCAATGCCCAAATTAACTAACAGCATTTTTGAGTTCCATTATCTTTCTAAGTGTAAATGCTGTGGCAGATACTATTAACGTATGTAAATAGAAAACCTACATGCACACACAGTAGTACAATCTGTGTTTATCTTTGAGGTAGCAATGGCTTCTATACAGGTTTAAAAGACAGTGTGGACCCAATCATAAGATCTCCACATCACACTGAGACACACTCTACTGAATGGATATTATCAGCAATGTTTGTTTGTAATTTACAGTCTTTTCAGTTAATATAAATGTATGAATTGTGACAAAGAGCTGCACAAGTAAGATAATGTTCAGTAGAATTAAAATCTGTTTATTATTAATATAATCTTTGCCACATCACAAGGTTTAATGATCAACTGAAATTATAAGAACGCAACAAATTATTCTTATTCTTTTTATCTTAATTTAAGAATACATGTTCTATTATAGGATGTTCCTATAATATCTCAAATTAAAATTCTTTGGAGAACTCTCAGTTTTTGTTGTGTTGATATTAATACCAAAACCAAGTCTTGGTTAGGCTGACTGTTTCCTACCAAACTCACCCCATGAATGTTTGCCCTGCTATAGGCTTCAGTTACATTATACTGCTTATTTAGTACTGGCAATACTTGAAGTAAACACTTGGGATGCCTTTGATCTTACATGGGGGCTGTCTGGATAGCCTCCCATTTAATGGAAAATATGTTAGCATGACCTAAAATGAGAAATAAATGAGCAGTTACATAGTTAAATTGGGTTGAGAAAAGACAAAGTCCATCAAGTTCAACCCCTCCAAATTAAAACCCAGCATACACACACCCCTCCACTCTTTCGCACAAACCATATATGCCATTAGCTTTACTAACTGTAGAGTTTAGTATCAAAAATCACCCGGCAGTGCATTCCACAACCTCACTGTCCTCACTGTGAAGAACCACCTATGCTGCTTCAAATGAAAAACCTTTTCTTCTAGTCTGAAGGGGTGGCCTCTTGTGCGGTTATCCTCTGTTTGGGTGAAAAGGTCACCTGATATTTGTCTCTAATGTCCTCTAATCTATTTGTAAAGTGTAATCGTCCCCTCGCAAGCGCCTTTTTTCCAGAGAAAACAGCCCCAACCTGGACAGTCTACCCTAATAATTTAAGTCTTCCATCCCTTTAACCAGTTTAGTTTCACATGTCTTCACTCTCCCCAGCTCATTTACATCCCTCTTAAGGACTGGAGTTCAAAACTGCACTATACACTCCAGCTGAGGTCTTACTAGGGATCTATAAAGAGGTATAATTATGTTTTCATCCCTTGAGTTTATGCCATTTTTCATGCAGGACAGAACCCTATTTTCTTTAGTAGCTACAGAATGACACTGCCCAGAATTGTTATCCATAAAATCCCCAAGATCCTTCTCACTTAAGGAAACTCCCAACACACTGCCACTTAGTGTATAACTTGCATTTATTTTATTTCGGCCAAAGTGCATAACCCTTGCATTTATCAACATTGAACCTCATTTTCCAGTTTGCTGCCCAGTTTCCCAACTTAGACAAATCACTCTGCAAAGTGTCAGCATCCTGCATGGATACTATAGTTCAACACAATTTAGTATCATCTGCAAAAATAGAAACCGTACTTTCAATGCCCACATCCAGGTCATTAATAAACAAGTTGAAAAGCAAGGGACCCAGTACAGAGCCCTGCTGTACCCCACTAACAGCACTGGTCCAATTAGAAAATGTTCCATTTACCACCACTCTTTTTAGTCTATTTTTTAGCCAGCTCTCTATACAGGTACATATACAATGATCTAGGCCAACATTCCTTAATTTAACCAGTAACCTTCTGTGTGGCACTGTATCGAATGCTTTAGCAAAGTCTAAGTAAATCACATCCACAGCCATCCATGCTTACCTGCTCATAAAAAGAAATTAAGTTAGTCTAGCAAGATCTATTATGCATAAAACCATGCTGGCACAAACTCATAGTATTGTTATTTGCTATGAAGTCCAGTATCCTAGCCTTTATTAATCCTTCGAAAAGCTTTCCTATGCCAGTCTCTTTGCACCATGCTAGACCTTAATGAATCCTGAAAAATTAAGTAGAGAGGTTTCGCAATCACAGAGCTAAGCTTGCAAAGTACCCTGGGATCAATCCCATCTGGCCCTGGACCTTAGTTTATCTTAACATGTTCTAGTCTCTTTTGAACGTCATCATGTGTGAACCATGCATCATTATTAGAATTGGGACTGTTAAGAAGGAAACCTTCATTAGCTGGTTCCTCATTTGTGTAGACAGACAAAAAGTATGCATTCAGAATCTGAGTTTTTTGCTTGTTCTCATCAACCAGCTGACCTCCCATCTGATAATAAAGGTCCTACCCCTTCCTGTTTCATTTTTATACTATTAATATATTTATAAAATAATTTTGGATTCTTTTTACTGCTTACTGCTATATCCTTTTCCATATTGATTTTAGCTTGCCTGATCACTTTTTTGCATGATTTATTGACCTCCTTGTACCGTATAAATGATTAGGCTGTCCCAGCTAACTTGAAAGCCTTAAAAGCATGTCTTTTCTTACCCACCTCAACACCAACACTTCTATTGAACCAAAAATGTTTTGCTTTACAACGATGTACCTTGCTTACAAGTGGAATATACTGACATGTATATTTATTAAGCAGCATTTTAAAGCCCATTTTTGTTCAGATTTTAAACCTGTGAAAAGCATTTCCCATTTAATATGTTGCAGAGATGCCCTTATACTGTCAAAGTTTGCACGCCTGAAATTCAATGATTGAGTTTTCTCTGCAACAGAATCTCAAAGGAGTACATGTTATGACCACTATTCCATACATGCTCACCCACACAAATGCTAGAGATGAGTTCAGTATTATTAGTTATTACAAGATCCAAAAGAGAGTTATTCCTAGTAGGTTCTTGAATGAGCTGGAATAAAACGTTGTCATTTAGCATATTTACAAACCTACTAGCATTATCTGTCTTGGCAACCCCATTACCCCAATCAAGTCTGGATAATTATAATAATAACTTGACCTAGTTGTGAAGCCGCTTCTATTTGTAAAAGTAGCTGGGCTTCATACTCGTCACTTATACGAGGTGGTTTATAGCATGCACCAATGAAAATTTTCTTTGTAACCTTTTGCCCAGTAGAAATCTCTACCCAGAGGGATTCCATGCCTTCTATTTTGTAAATACTTTGTATTTACAAAATTGTTGTTGTTAATGCTATATGGGAAGCATTCCTGGGTTTTATTGCACCTCTGTCCCTCCAAAAAGGGTGTAACAATTTAAATTCACAGTGAAGTCACATGTTTCATCCCACCAGGTCTCAGTGGGACATGCAATTCATTCTAGGTCTCCTATTTCACCTGACAAACTTTGTGCATTTGCCAGCATACAGCAGAGGTTACTGCTTTTACTTTTTAAATGTGTATTACTTTGAGGGGAATTATATGTAAAGTTAGTATTAGCCTGTTTTCCTTGTAACAGAGGAACCTCCTTAGCTGGTAAACTGTATGCCCCCTCACTCCTCCCCATGACCCCTTACTAATCCCACTACCCAATCTACCCTAGATTCCCCATAATTCTTTCTCTCACCCACCCCCCACTTGCCTAGTTAAAACTCTTCCAACCTCTTAGCCTTTCTTTCACACAGTGGACTAGACCCCCTTCCATTGAGGTGCAATCTGTCAAGACTGTATATGTTGTACCCCAAGGAAAAATCAGCCCAGTGCTCTAGGAACCCAACCCTTCCTTCCTACACCAAGACTTGAACCACCAATTTAGCTCCCTAAGCTCATTATAAGACATTATAAAGATAAAGTCTATAGAGCAAAACATATTTTCTTATCATATGCCACATCATACATCAACATTCTGGTGCTTAATTTTGCAACACACCTGGTTTCTGTGTAATACATTGCCATCAGTGGTTTCAAGCTGGGTCTCCTACAAGAGGACAGCTCCAAAATAGTAGCACATGTAAAAGAGATCATGGAAAACTGCTGACCATATATTTAGTTCAAAAGAATTACTGGCCTGTATTTAATCTTTTAATTATTTGTGCTGCTTGTGTGAAATTAACAAATTGTAAAGTCTTACCAGGTCTCATGGTTTAAGCATTTAGCTTTTTTAGTATTAGCAGAAAAAATATCTTTGTGGAAAAGAGCAGATGGTGTACATATGTTGTTCACATTCGGTACTTGGCAAAGGCCAATGCTGCACAACACCAGTCTCCCATATATTCATCGACATTTTACCATACTAGCTCTTTTTAGCTTATGTAGTGATAGGTGGCTATTTATGTTTAGTATTTAGATACCTGATATCATCATGCTGAGGGCTTGTTTTAAAACAAAATGAAGTGATTATTTTGAAAAAATGTTTTCATTATTACAAAGAACTCATATGCGTTGCATTACTAGTATAACTGGAAACCATGCATTGTGTTACTAGTATAACTAGAAATCTTGTTTCAGTTTTTTAGTCTTTCTTTGTATAGTCCAATAAGGCCACATACCACTATTATTGCTAATTTTGTCCGAGTAAAGTAAATGATTATAAGGAAAGCTCTGTGACTTTTGCTCTATAGAGAAGCCCACCTTGCAGAGAGTAATATCCAAGAAAAGCATTTCTATTTATCAGTTTTCTTATCTCTGACAGGCTGCTAGTTGTTTTCAAATTTGACTAAAAACAAGTGTAAAGAGCATTAATTGCATCTCATATCATTAAAAAAAAATGCACAAATTTTCTTAATCTGTCCCCCTGTCATCCCATATATTATCCTTCTCTGCCGCACCATCTTCAGAGTTGCAGATTAGCACTGCAATTCTTATTCTGTTTGTGCAAAAAATCTTTACTAATCACCAAAATAATTCTCTTAGCACATACAGCACCAACATCACACCCTTTTAAGACAGGCTCCACTGAATTATTGACTGTCAGCCAAAGGAATAAATGCATAAATACACTACAATTACAATTACTACTACTATAATTTTTTACATTTTTGGAGTTTTTAAGCATGACCTTGACACTGCTTACTAAGAATGTGAAAAGCAGAGATCATAGAATACCATTAGAAAACATGTTGGTCGCCTTCCTTAAAACAGATTTGAAACAGTGCCGGGCATAGTTCTGAAATATCGTTGGTTAATGATAAGATAACAATTCATGCTTTCCAGACCTAAACTGTTATTTAGAGAACAATTGATTTTTCCACTTTAAAGAATATGCACTGCCACTCAATGCAGATTTGTATTCTTTTAATGCAGCACATAACTTTTTCTGTTGTTCTTCCTAAAAATAAACTTGTTTTTGTATTTCAGCAGTATCAACATTTTTTTTTCTCCTTTAAATTTCATTAATAATAAAGGTTTGGAAAAGATTTTACTTTTAGATTGTAATGTGTTTAATTTTCTTTGATTGCTTGTGATGCTCTTTTATTGGGATAATGTGATTGTAATGATTACTAGTACGAAATGTATGCATTTATTGCATAAGGCAAAAAGCTTGAAAATGGACCTATATTGTGCATACATTATTTCAGTGCAGTTTAATGTTAAATTATCAGATAGTTTAAGGTAATGCATACAAATTAGAATTTTTTTGGACATTTTTGGAGTTTTTAAGCATAACCCTGACACTGCTTACTAAGAACGTGAAATGCAGAGACCATAGAATACCATTAGAAAAAATGTTGGTTGCCTTCCTTAAAGGGATCCTGTCATGGGAAAAAAATTTTTTTCAAAATGTATCCGTCAATAGTGCTGTTCCAGAAGAATTCTCCATTGAAATCCATTTCTCAAAAGAGCAAACAGATTTTTTTATATTTCATTTTGAAATCTGACATGGGGCTAGACATATTGTCAATTTCCCAGCTGCCCCAAGTCATGTGACTTGTGCTCTGATAAACTTCAATCAGTCTTTACTGCTGTACTGCAAGTTGGAGTGAAATCACCCCCTCCCTTTCCCCCCCCAGCAGCCTAACAAAAGAACAATGGGAAGGTAAACATATCACAGCTCCCTAACACAAGATAACAGCTGCCTGGTACATCTAAGAACAACACTCAATAGTAAAACCCATGTCCCACTGCGTACTATTCAGTTACATTGAGAAGGAAAAACAACAGCCTGCCAGAAAGCAGTTCCCTCCTGAAGTGCTGGCACAAGTCACATGACTGGGGCAGCTGGGAAATTGACAAAATGGCTAGCCCCATGTCAGATTTCAAAACTGAATATAAAAAAATCTGTTTGCTCTTTTGAGAAATGGATTTCAGTGCAGAAGTCTATTGGAGCAGCACTATTAACTGATGCATTTAAAAAAAAACGTTTTCCCATGACAGTTTCCCTTTAAAACCGATTTGAAACAGAGCAGGGCATAGTTCTGAAATATAGTTGGTTAATAATAATAAGATAGTAATTCATACTTTCCAGACCTAAATTTTTATTTAGAGAACAACTGATTTTTCCACTTTAAAGGGCAAGGAAAGGCAAAGAAATAAAATCCAATTTTTACTTTCTTTAATGAAAAATAAATCTATCTCCAATATACTTTAATTAAAAAATGTGTACCGTTTTTATAAGAAACCTGACTGTATGCAGTGACATTTTCCCTTCATTAAGTGCTTCTGGCAGGGAAACAATCACTTATGAACAGCAGGGGGAGCCCCTGCCTTACTTACCAGCCATGCAAAACTCAAACAGACCATACTGAGCATGTGCAGTGCCAGTGTCAGACAAAGATGTATAACAAAGTTACAAGATGACAGCCCCCTGTGGCCAACTTTGAAAGCATAAATCATTTGTTTGATTAGGCTTGTGGTGCAGTAAGTTCATGTTTATGTTTAGTATACAAAATACAGCATTTTTACCCTTATTCTATTTTACACTTTCCTTGCCCTTTAAAGAATATGCACTGCCACTCAATGCAGATTTAAGGTAATGCATACAAATTAGAATTTTTAACATTTTTGGAGTTTTTAAGAATGACCCTGACACTGCTTACTAAGAACGTGAAATGCAGAGAGCATACATTGTATTTCAGTGCAGTTTAATGTTAAATTATCAGATAGTTTAAGGTAATGCATACAAATTAGAAGTCTTTATCATAAAGTCATTTGGGTTATGTAGAATTATTATTTTATAGATTTATATATACATTATTTTCTAAAAACATGTGATAGGTATTAATTAAATCTTAGCAGTTCACAAGTGGGAAGATCCCACATTGTGGAATGGGTGTAAATTAATTAATTCATTTGAATCTCCTTTACACACTATGGAGCCTATTTATCAAACTGCCTGTAGCCCTGTTCTGCTACTGAAGGAGACCCTACATTCATTTTCACTTTTTGACCTGTCACTACTATATAGGAGAACATGTAAATTATAAATTCACATTCTTCCACCCTGGGTCAGGGCAAACAGTGCTGTAACTCCCATCCATGGGAACTTATCTTATCCACAATCCCACACAGGTTTATTTGTAAGGCACTTGTATCTTTAAAAATGATTAATACTTGCAGTCTGCCAGCTAGGAATTGTTTTGCATACTAAAACAGATTGATTGATTGATCCCCTGCTGGGAGATCCCCACATATTTTGCAGTTTCTTCAAAAACCCTTTGAGTTACTGAAATGAGCATGCTTTGTCCTTTAGAGCCACTGACAAGGGCACAGTTTTTTTCTGCACTCTAAATAGAGTGCATTTTTTTCTGCCACTGGGGTTTCCTACTGCTTTTTTAGACTCAGTGATTCCTGGCAATTTACAGCAATACCTTTATGTCTCCACCTGCTTCTACTTCCAGCACTTCCTCACCAGGTTTCCTTCCTGTTAAATACAAAACACATTCTAATCTGACAGCCAGATATGATGAAAAAAATGTGTATTTATCAAGCTTTTCAGTTTAATCATTATTACCATAACAAATCAGCAGCCTTTAGAAAAACAGCAATCAATTTTCCAATTTTTTTTTCCATAGAGAATACCGCCTACATTTTTCCTATTGACTTGAATAAGTTATGCTATGTATCTTATGCCACCTTTCTAACCATGTGTAAAAAAAATGGTGACTGGACAGCATAATGGAAAATGTACAGCTTTCTAAATGTATTTGTCACTGCTTTTTATAAAAGTTTCACAGCATAAATATATTTACATAGGCTTCTATCTTTTGGGTTGATGGTGAGGTTCATTGCCTCTGATCTCCCAATCAGTCACTTGGTTATTTGAAGATTAGTAGTAGTTATTAATAGTAGAAATGTTAGGACAACCTATACCCATTCTCTCTCTGACGGTAAGTTAGCATGAATATTTATAAATAACCACTAATAACAGGAAATATTGGTTATTGGGTGCAGTGGGTATCTGCACAATTTTGTTTAAAATAGTGCGTAACATCTAGTAAAATAGGCAATTGTTGAAAAAAGTACTTGACATTTTGAAAAAAGTTTTTTTTTTCTCTTTATGTTTTAGCAGTGTATTTTCTGTTGTGGGTATGAATCCTTCCTTTCTCATGACATGCTTTATGTCTGAGCATCTAGATTAATGAAAGAGCATTATGTCACAGTTGTGGCAGATCCTTTGTGAAATCCATTGTTTGCAACACTATAGTAGGGATTATAATTGTTGCTATATAAGAGCAAGCTAAGAATAAGAAAAGCACTCATATATGATTTTAATTAAAAAAAGTTAAATTTTGTTCTAGAAATCTGTGATAACGAAGTTATTGTACAGAAAATAGTAAATTACGAAGTTATTGTACAGAAAATAGTAATTGCGTGAACATTTTCAAATGCTTGCGCTAGAGTTCCAGACATTTTTAGAACCCTAGAATATTAAATCTGACTACATATGGATAAAGTAACAAAATATGGAGTTGTTAATACCATTTATTGGCTAACTTAGTAGATTACAAAATTCTAGTTTTCAGGGCTACTACAATTTATAACAGTAAATTGTAGCACTCAAAGCCAAATACAAAAATAAATGTTATTTTTCATCCACTTCATGCACATATTCAACACATAAGCAAAGGCTCTTAATGCCCCAGAACAGCGAGAAAAAGTGTTTTGTATCCGAAGAAGAGCATAGCAGTAAAGTCAAACTGGAAGATGGGTTTTCTGTAGAAATGTGAAGGTCATCTATCATAGAATCTGTTTTAAACAGATAATTTGAATTTTAAAAGAATTATTAAATTTTCTATGTAATAACAAAGCAGTACCTCATGTATCCTATGGAAATATCTGGAAACCAATATTCTGAATATCAGATCCCATTCCTGTACTGTTGTTAGGGATTTTGGTGTAGCCAGGATAGGGGTTAATGCTCTGGGGTTCAGCCAATCAGCTTCTAATCAGCCTCTGCCCAATGACTGGTACCATGCTTGTGATCTCCTCTGTATGACCTTGCCTGAAATTGGATTCTGTTCCTGCCTACCCTATGGTACTTACTCCTCCTATGTATGATCTAGCCTGCATAAAGTATCTGCTTATTTCAACCTACTGTATGTTGGATATGCTGTGTCATAATCCACTTATAGTGCATCATAATACATTTGCACTGCTGCTATTATACTCTCCTAATCTAGTCTGATGGTGTGCCCAGGAATCAGCACTGCATTAATTCTCTGTTGAATAGTATTATTTAACTCCAGGGAAGATTCTTTCTCTACTATAAACCTCCCTGGCCTCAGATGCAAGTTTCAAATATATGTATCCTAACAATATGCTATTTATGCCAGTAATCCATAACAGCCAGTCAGACATTTTCTCTTTATTCTAATCGCAGTTATAGAACAATAAATATTCAATAGTTTTAAAGGAAAAACAATATAATGTACTTTTGCCCTCAACTGGTAAAATCACTGTGTTTGCTATAGAAACACAATTATAGTTTGTGAACAAGATGCTGTGTAGTCATGGGGCAGCAATTCAAGCACAGGATAAAGTAAATAACAAATATGTTCTGAAGAATCACATTGGGTATTACATGGATTATCTGTTATCAACTGTGTATCCTGCACCTTTTCTCCCTTTTCAGTTTTGAATGGCTGCCCCCTTGGCTACACAGCAGCTTCTTTATGTAAACTATTGTAGAGTTTCTGAAGCAAACACACCAATTATACCAGTGCAGGGCAACAGTACATTATATTTTTTTTATTTTAAAAAACATTCTTTTTTTGGTGGTGTTGTTCCTTTAACTGTTCAAAGGGTATTGTTTGCTATGAGTTACATAGTATACATAGTAAAGGCTGGTTGCACTCTTTTTTTTTTTTGCACTTGTCACACAGTGAACTGAATATGAAGTGAATATGGACATATTTATATGCTGTTTGCTTTAATTTCAAGCAGCAGTGTAACAACACACCACACCCCCCCTGTGAAAAAAGCACACACTACAAGCCACCCTTTGCTCCTCCCCACCAATCACATGACATTACCCCTACTCTTTACCTGCTCGCTTGAGCATCTGCCCAGTCAGGCATATATATAAAAATATATGAAGTTAAAAAAGTTGACCTTCAGATATGGGCACCCCACTACCGCAGGGTCTGCTTCCTCTATAGTTACACCACTGGTCTCAAGTTATATAGGCCCAAATTGCCTTCTCAGTTTTAACCATTAAAACAAAGATAATAAGCTATATGTATAAAAAAATTAGAAAAAGTCAGATTGAAATTGTTATATATGGTATTACAGATTCTAAAAAAGTATTTCCAGGATCAGGATGTCAACAGTATGGGTTTGGGTATTCCACAGATTTCAAAGAAGCCAAGATATCCATAGGAACAATTTCAAAACCACCCTTAGGCTTATAATATAATGTAATGGATACTTACCTTGTTACATTGGATAATAATTGTTCCATTGTAAAATTATTGTTCCATTTTGAAGACTTGAAATACCTTTGCTTTGCTTAGTGGGTACATCGGGGAAGTAGTGACTTATGGAGATGTGGCCTTTCCAGGTAGGGGGCTGTCTGTTCCATGTTTGGGTGGAGCTATGAGATCGGAGGTAGGTATTGGCCAGATTTTTGTTTGCACTTGCATAATGTATGCCTACTAACAAGACTCTTACAGTTAGGGAGTGGGTAGTAAACTACTAATCTGATTACAAGGAACAAACATAGTTTGGTTCAGTTCCCTGTTTAGCTAAAAAAAATAACAAAAAAGCATTAATTTCTGATTAAAACAATAGTCAGAAAGTCTGTATGGCATAAATCTTATTCATTGAACTCATCTTGATAATAATGTATACTGTCCCTTATACAAAGAAAACTATTTAATTGACAATAGCTGATACTGAACTGAATACTTTTGGGAATGTTGGTACAGTATTTATAGTTTGACAACAGCTGTAGGGCTCCAGATTAGGCTTTTTCTCATCTTTGCTCTCTGCAAAATAAAATTGGATATCCACTATTCTGAGCACTATTTCCATGACCTCTGCATAAGCAGTGTGCACAAAAGAGTAGATAATTAGATTTCTGGCATATTTTTTTAAAATAGATTTATGCCCTGATGAGAACTTTTTGTTCAGTATTGGTCTGTTTTCATTTAGAGTAGATAAATAAAAATTGCCTGACAATTCCCTTATTGAGGAAATGCTCATTATTATTATTTATTCTGTGAATATAAAGTGTGTTCCATCTGAGCATGCACTTTAAATATTTATGTGCTAATTAATATTTTGATCAGTGTGAAAGGGTTATATGACATGTCATTATTATTTTCCTTTCTCTGTTCAACATTCCTAGGGCATTAGATAGACTGTTTTTTTTTTCTACCTGTATACCTTCAGGGTGCTGTACTAGTTAGGCTGGAAGTGTCATCTTAAGGAATACATTTTAGCATGAAAAAGGAACAAACAAATGATGCATTCCAATAGAATGTAGTAGAGTAGAGCCTTGAATGTAAAGGTGGGGAAAAGGTTGATTATACTATTGGTGTGTTTCACTGGGGATGAATAACTCTTGATTTTTTTTTTCCCTCTGCTTTTATATTTCTGTTTCATGTGTTTCAAGACACCAGTAGATAATATACTAATGTACAATAATATTGTCTGCAAGGTACAGCTGTGTGGTTGGGGTGACGGCAGGGTTAGATTTATTGTGACCCAAAAGGGACCAGATTGAACTTAGTGCTTGGTCAAATACTGCTTGTAAATGAAGAGAGCTCTTGGCACACAACCACAGGCAATATAGTTTATCCATTATTCCACCAAATTTCAAACCACAAATTAACAGCAGCAGTGTGATTGTTTCCTCCCTTGCAAATGCTACATATTCTTTATAATCAGAGTTGTTCTTTAAAGTTAAAAGAGATGTTGTTGAATAAACATAAATTTCCTTGTAGTTTGGGGATGCCCCTTATTTTAATTGGCAGGTATAGCATTGATACGCTTAAGTAAATATATGCATGCATGCAAATTCCTTTCAAGAGTTCTTAAAGGAACATTATAACCCCAGAATGTATACTATAAGATAGTCCTAGATATATCCTATTATGTGGCCTTTAAAAGAATCTTACCAAACTAGAAATTGTATGTCAGTAAATATTGTCCTTTTAAATCTTTTACTTTGAGCTACCATTTTGTAATGGTCTGTGTACTCCCTCAGAGATCACCTGACCAGAAACACTGCAGCTGTAACTCTAACAGGAAGTATGGGAGTAAAAGAAAAAACTTTGTACATTAATTGACTCATTTTACCTCACACCTACAGAGGAAGCTATCTTAACTCATTTAATGCTTAAAAAATACCAAACATTCAAGTTTTTGAAAATATAATTCAAATTTGTGAGTTTTTGTGCAGAAATTGGTGGTAAAATTTTTAATTTAAACATTTATAAATCCTCCCATTATTGTTTGTGGGTAAATAATTCGAGTCAGTAGTTGGATAAATGAAAAAGAGATATTTACATTTTAACTATGATTTTGGTTTGGTGGAAAGGGAAGTTGGTTGTGCCTTAATAGGTTATGAAAAAAATGTCATACTGATCATACTCATTACTAGTGATGGGCGAAAATTCACCGGCGTCTTGTTTTTCTGGTGTAGAAAAAACCGGATTCCGGCATCTGTTGTTTCGACACCGACATTGGGAGCCGGCGTCAAAAATTAGATGAGAGCGCCCCAGATTCGCCCATCACTACGCATTACTACATTAAAGTCCCAAAGGAACTTCAGATAGAAGGTCAGTATGGAACCTGACGCTTATACAAACATAAGTGGCAGCAGTTATATAAGTCATATGTCACTGCATAAGTTTAGAGAAATTCGTCTATCACTGAATTAGTATGAAGCACAAAACCAAAACAATGAGGGGAAAAAAGACAAAACAATCATTTAAATTTGTACCATAAAATTGGTATTCCTAAATAAAAATGCATTTTACAGTCTACATTATTATAATTATTATTATTATTAGCAGCTGTGTCTTCCCCAATTACAGACAATAATAATTCGACTTGAGCACTATCACTGGTTAAGGTCACGTTTAATGAGATCCTTAAGATAAATGCCTAGAATGACGCAAAGAAGGCATTATGCATGCATTTCTGTGCACTAGACTTGCCATTATTATAATGAATGCAATGTCCTTGTTAAACTGGTTCATACAGTGCATGGCATTGCCTTCCATATAGAGAAATACATTTTTATGTTGATATTGTAAATTCAAAAGGAAATTTAATTTATTCTAATCTGATCTATTATTTTATGTTGTTTAACATTACTTAGTTATCTTTTAACGCAATAGTTAAAATATTCAAAATATTATATTTTTAGTTCTTTATAGAATTTAGGTCCAAAGCTTGCTTCCTCATTTACAAAAAGATGCAAGCACATTACCTTGCAATGTAAATACTGGTTGCTGTCCCACCCCACTGCCAACCTGGTGAAACTAACTCCCCAGCCCTCCTGCCCTATTGTGTCACCTGGTCCTCACCCGTTTTCAGGTAGAGAGTAGGTGGATTGGGGTGGGGGGGATTTCTATACTAAAGAGGAAGTGGCTGTAGAGTCCTTCCTTTATAGTTACAACACTGACTTTTTGTCTTGGAATTTGTATTTTTTTTTACTTTAAAACTCTTTGAATGTGCCACTGCCTGGTTTATCAACATAGCATACAGGTGGGAGGATACTTACTTTCTGCTTATGGTGGAATTGTAATTTGGTAAAAGAAGGTGCAGAACACAGATTGCCCTTGATAGGACTACACACAAGTACTGTGCATCTCTTTCCACAATTGCACCCATAATACAAGCAACACTGCAGTTGTTAGGAGGGGACTGCACCTGATATGTTGAGGCCGATGCCTCAAAATTTTACACATTTGCCCTTGTATTTAGCATAAAATGGATGCAATTGCACTTAAAAGTTAACAAGTACAGTTGACACCTTTTCTTGAGTATAATGTGAGAGGGATGTGTGCACCCATTTGGTGCAACTGCGCTTCAGCAATTGATGGTTTGTAGGTGGAAGTAGCTTCAAGATTCCCACAGCAGCTTCAAGATTCCCACAGCAGCCTGCACCAGTAAATGCAACAGTACTCAATTCTGAACAGGAGGAGGCAGTGGCACCAAGAACAACTATAAGAAGGGTAAGTAAATGAGCCCTCTAGTCTGTGTTAGTAATGCCAGGGAAAGGTAACACACATGGTAGCATTGGTAGCATAGTTTTTGTCTAGGGAATGTTTGTAGTTACTACGTTCACATTTTTTACTGGTTGTTTAAGATCTGCTACTGCTTTTTGCAAACTATGGAGGAGTTTGGTTATATATGCACTATAGGAGCTGATTTTGCATTTTATTTGTCCTGCATTATTGATCAAGGTCTTTATGCACCAGCTTTGGAACCATTGTGTCCAGATGGTTTATCTGTTTACATTAGCAAAATATAAATAGAGATAACCTGATTCCGTATTATTAACACTTGTATTAATCAACAAAATAAAGCTATGCTTTTTAAATTCTGCAATAGTTTACCTGACTTTGCAATATGTGTCCATAAATATTACAGAATAATTAAAAATATGGGCTCTCTGTTTACTTATGTTTATAACAGTCAGCACTTTCTGAATTACAAACAATGGTGTTAACAATAGAGTACCTAGAGACCTCTGGGCCACGTTCCCTTTATTTGCATTTTGTAAATCTCAAAGTAACAGTATTTAAAGGTTTTTTCACCTTTATGTTTAACTTTTAGTATGTTATAGAATAGCCAAATCACATTCTTCATAGTTTTCTAATTATTTACTTCCTTTTTCTGACTCTTTCCAGGTTTCAAATTGGGGTCACTGATCCCATCTAAAATGCAAATGTTCTGTTAGGCTGCAAATGTATTGTTATTGGTACTTTGTGTTATTTATCTTTCCATTCAGGCCTCTTCTATTCATATCTCAGCCCCTTATTATGATCAATACATGGTTCTTGGTTAATTTGAACCATAGTGACCATATTGATAAAATTGTAAACAGGAGAGCTTTAAGGAAGTGGTTTTTAAAATTTTTGGGCTTAAATCCCTCTCTTAGGTCCAGAATTTGAACTAGAGTCCCTTTGGCATATAAAAAAAAGTTTACAGGCACTGATATTACGCATGCACCGAATCCATTATTTTAGGATTAGTCCATATACTTAATCCAAATACCAAACTAAAGCTGAATCCTAATTTGCATATGCAAATTAAGGAAACGGGGAGAAATAGAAAAAAATATTTTTACTTTCTTGTTTATGTGATGAAAATGATATGATGTTTGTGATGCGATACAGCTCAGACAGGCACTTGGATTCAGCCAAATGCTGCTGAGAAATGTAGAATCCCAAAATGAATCCTGGACTTGGTGCAGGTGCTTCCCTAACTGAAACACATTGCTATATCATACATTTGCCTATAACTCCATTAAAAAGTAGCTTTTCAGTTATGTCGCTTTGTTTCTAAAATTATATTTCTGAATAGCCGAATTGTACCTGAAATATAGTTTTGTGTACCACTAAGAATAGATGACTATATTTTTATCCTATATACTGTATTTACAGTATCATTTGGATACAATTTATATCCATAAATAGCTTGGAAAAATACATTCAGTATATTTATTTATTCTAATTTTTTGCCACATCCATTTGTACATGGTTAGCAGGTTAACCATAAATATATTAATATGGTCACGAAAGTTATAATATGTAGATAATGTGTGCATGTGAATAATGCTTTATTTTGTACACAACTACCCTGCATGCCTATTTATTCTCTTCTTAAAACGCTTAATGCATGAATATGAAAAACCTGAATGAAATATTACCTTTGGGTTTAATCTCAAAGCATACATTGAATATCATTTTTAAAAACCACACAATGCTCCAGCACATGTCCAACTAATATTAAACACTGTGTTTAAAGATAAACACGACCTTTACTTAAGTGAATGGACAAGGCTCTGAGATATTATGAAAGCACACACATTGACATCTGAAAATGAACAGCTTTCGAGCTTTATATCTTATTCTATTTATTTTTGCCAAAGTGCAAGTAAAAAAAATCAATCCGCAAATGACGGCATTCTGCATGGAACCTATAGTTCTGCACAACTTAGTATCATCTGAAAAGATAGAACCCGTTCTTTCAATGCCCACCTTCAGGTAATTAATAAACAAGTTGAAAAGCAAATAGTTACATAGTTACATAGTTAGTTAAATAGTTAAATTGGGTTGAAAAAAGACAGTCCATCAAGTTCAACCCCTCCAAATTAAAAACCCAGCATACACACACACACACATCTCCACTCTTTCACACAAGTCATATATGCCCATAGCTATACTAACTGTAGAGTTTAGTATCAAAATAACCTTTGATATTATGCCTATCCAAAAAATCATCAAAGCCCCTCTTAAAAGCATCAACAGAATCAGCCATCACAACATCACCCGGCAGTGCATTCCACAACCTCACCATCCTGACTGTGAAGAACCACCTAAGCAGCTTCAAATGAAAGTCCTTTTCTTCTAGTCTGAAGGGGTGGCCTCTGGTGCGGTGACCCTCTTTATGGGTAAAAAGGTCCCCTGATATTTGTCTATAATGTCCTCGAATATATTTGTAAAGTGTAATCATGTCCCCTCGCAAGTGCTTTTTTTCCAGAGAAGACAACCCCAACCTGGACAGTCTCCCCTCATAATTTAAGTCTTCCATCCCTCTAACCAGTTTAGTTGCATGTCTCTGCACTCTCTCCAGCTCATTTACATCCCTCCTAAGGACTGGAGTCCAAAACTGCACTGCATACTCTAGATGAGGCCTTACTAGGGATCTATAAAGAGGTATAATTATGTTTTCATCCCTTGAGTTTATGCCCTTTTTATGCAAGACAGAACTTTATTTCCTTTAGTAGCTACAGAATGACACTGCCCAGAATTAGACAACTTGTTATCTATAAAAACCCCAAGATCCTAAGGAAACTCCCAACACACTGCCATTTAGTGCATAACTTGCATTTATATTATTTTTGCCAAAGTGCATAACCTTGCATTTATCAACATTGAACCTCATTTTCCAGATTGCTGCCCAGTTTCCCAACTTAGACAAATCACTCTGCAAAGTGGCAGCATCCTGCATGGAACCTATAGCTCTGCACAATTTAGTATCATCTGCAAAAATAGAAACTGTACTTTCAATGCCCACATCCAGGTCATTAATAAACAAGTTGAAAAGCAAGGGACCCAGTACAGAGCCCTGCGGTACACCACTAACAACACTGGTCCAATTAGAAAATGTCCCATTTACCACCAGTTCTCTATCCAGGTACAAATACTATGTTCCAGGCCAACATTTATTAATTTAACCAGTAACCTTCTGTGTGGCACTATATCAAATGCTTTAGCAAAGTCTAAGTAAATCACATCCACTTCCATCCCAGAATCAAGGTCCCTGCTTACCTTGTCATAAAAAGAAATTAAGTTAGTCTGGCAAGATCTATTATGCATAAAACCATGCTGGCACAAACTCATAGTATTGTTATTTGCTATGAAGTCCAGTATCCTATCCTTTATCAATCCTTCAAAAAGCTTTCCTACCACCGACGTCAGACTAACTGGCCTATAGTTTTGAGGCTGAGAATGGGATCCCTTTTTGAATAGCGGCACCACATTAGCAATTCGCCAGTCTCTCGGCGCCATGCCAGACCTCAATGAATCCTGAAAAATTAAGTATAGAGGTTTGGCAATCACAGAGCTAAGTTCGCTAAGTACCCTGGGGTGAATCCCATCTGGCCTGGACCTTTGTTTATCTTAACATTTTCTAGTCTCTTTTGAATTTCCTCACGTGTGAACCATGCATCATTGGATGTATTAGAATTGGGGCTATTAACAAGGAAATCTTCATTAACTGGTTCCTCATTTGTGTATACTGATGAAAAGTATTCATTCAGAATCTGAGCTTTTTGCTTTTTCTCATCAACCAACTGACCCCCGTCTGATAATAAAGGTCCTACCCCTTCCTGTTTAATTTTTTTACTATTAATATATTTAAAAAATAATTTTGGATGCTTTTTACTGCTTAATGCTATATCCTTTTCCATATCAATTTTAGCTTGCCTGATTGATTTTTTGCATGACTTATTGGCCTCCTTGTACCTTATAAATGATTTGGCTGTCCCAGCTAACTTTAAAGCCTTAAAAGCACATCTTTTCTTACCAACCTCAACACCAACACTCCTATTGAACTAAAAGGGTTTTGTTTTGCAACAACGTTCTTTATTTACAAGGGGAATATACTGACATGTATATTTATTAAGCAGCATTTTAAAGAATTCCCATTTTTGTTCAGTGTTTAACCCTGTGAAAAGCATTTCCCACTTAATATGTTGCAGAGATGCCCTTATACTGTTAAAGTTTGCATGCCTGAAATTCAATGTTTTAGTTACTCCCTTATAGAGTTGCCTCTGCAACAAAATCTCAAAGGAGACCATGTTATGATCACTATTCCCCAAATGCTCACCCACACAAATGCTTGAGATGAGCTCAATATTATTAGTTATTACAAGATCCAAAAGAGAGTTTTTCCGAGTAGGTTCTTGAACAAGCTGGGATAAAAAGTTGACATTTAGCATATTTACAAACCTACTAGCTTTCTCTGTCTTGGCAACCCCATTACCCTAGTCAATGTCCATACATTGTGCAAGGTATTATGGGTATATATACCCCATTTCCCAAGAACCTCCCTCAATCAATTGTACACTGCTGTACACTGCTATAATAAAAGGATTGCCTGAAGCTGTTTATTCCACTTTTATACAAATTATTGGATTACTGTTGGGGTTGCACAGCCCCTTGGAATATTCACAGCTACTTGAATAGCTTACAAGTTACATTGGAGCCAAAACTCTGTTTGCTGTATAGGTTGTACCCCAAGGAAAAATCAGCCCAGTGCTCTAGGAACCCAAACCCTTCCTTCCTACACCAAGACTTGAGCCACGCATTTAGCTCCCTAATCCAGAGATTTTCAACCTTGTGCCTCCAGCTGTTAAGAAACTACAAGTCCCACAATGCATTTGCCTGACTGTGGCTGTCAGACTCCTTCATTGCATTGTGGGACTTGTAGTTCCTTAACAGCTGCCCTAATCTCCTGCTGTCTTCCTAAACTTGCACGTGGCACAGGCAAAATTTCTGAAAAATTTACATTGGAAGACCTTCCCTTAATCTTGGAGCCTAGATCCCTGAACTCGCTCTTTAAGGTCTTCCATCTACCATTTATCTTGTCATTAGTACCGATATGTACTAAGATAGTTGGGTCATGCCCAGCCCCACCCAATAATTTGTCTACCCGATCAACCACATGCCGAACCCTGGCAACAGGTAGACAGCAAACTGTTCGAATGACCTAGTATAGACCTAGTATAGAGCCCTGTATAGAGCCGCTAACAGCACTGGTGCTATTAGAAAATGTTCCATTTACCACCACTCATTGTAGTCTATCTTTTAACCAGTTCTCTATTCAGGTACAAATACTCTGTTCCAGGCCAACATTCCTAAATTTAGCCAGTAACCTTCTGTGTGGCTCTGTATCAAATGCTTTAGCAAAGTCTAAGTAAATTATATCCACTGTCATCCCAGAATTTAGGTCCCTGGTCACCTTCTCATAAAAAGAAATTGTTAGTCTGGCAAGATCTATTATGCATAAAACTATTCTGGCACAAACTCATAGTATTATGATTTGCTATCAAGTCCCATATCATTTGCTTTACTAACCCTTCAAAAAGCTTTCTTACAACTGACATCAAACTAACTGGCCTATAGTTTTGAGGCTGGGAACGGGATACAGGAAATTTGCCAGTCATGGGCAACATGGCAGACCTCAATGAATTCTGAAAAATTAAGTAAAGAGGTTTGGCAATAACAAAGCAAAGCTCGCTAAGTACCCTTGGATGAATACCATCTGGCCCCAGACCTTTGTTTATCTTAACATGTTCTAGTCTTTTGAATTTACTCATGTGTGAACCATGCATCATTAGTTTTATTACTAGAATTGGGACTATTATTAAGGAAACCTTCATTAACTGGTTCCTCATTTGTGGAGACACTTGCTGTGTTGTTTTTTGCTGTTAGTTTTGTTCTGCTGCCACCTGAAACTAATCCAGTAAACATTACCCAAGGGTTTACCAGTCCCTTTGCTTGTGTAAGCATAATATGCTGAATATGACTAACAATACCCTGAACGCTTGGTTATACATCGTTTTATTCATAACATACACATTGTACTGGTAGCAGTTAAGTTGCTTATTAAGGAATGATGCATAGATGCACAATGCACCCATATTGTTTTTTAAAATGTTCTCAAAAAATAAATCCTTAAACATATTAAATCCCCCAAAAACCTTAGTATTCATGAAGAACAACTGCACATAATAAAACACACTCTGAATTTGAAGTAGACAACTGCTGAATATTTTTCCATTTGGCAAATACACCTAGAGGTAAAATGTTTTTAATGCTAATGACTTTAAATGCTAATCAACTTCACTGAGGTAAATTCCCAACCGTATGCCTTTTGAAATGGAAAAGGAGACCCCAGCCTCAGTTCCCTGCCCTAGCGAACACTAGCAGTGTCAGCCCAACAGGCACATTGGGTGGTCCATAATTCAGTGACCAAGGTTAGGCATAAGGGCACACTAAAACATTTTGTATAATTTTTGCCCTTTAATATACATAGAGGGGAATATAATAAAAAATAATCAGTGGAAATATATTCACAATGTGAAATATTATGCATCTGCGCAAACAATAACTCTTTTGTGCAAGTTTGAAATACTGTCATATCATGTTAAAAGCTTCATACTGAAGTTGTTATTCTTGCATCAAAATCATATCACACCTTTGAGCAGACCATTAAATGTACTATGTACAATCACAATTCATAATGTAACTGCAGAATGTTGTAACGTGAAATTAACATTTTTGTTCTTATTCATGCAACTTTTTAACATTTACAAATTTTCTTACCTTTCTCTTATAATCTCAATATGGAACTGACCAGCCTGATATACTGTAGCATAAATAGCAAGTAGTTGTATTTGTTTCATGTGTAAGATTACCATGCAATTTTACCAACTTTGCTTAGTGATTCACTTAAGGGAATATGCTGGAAATGGATGTTGATTTATTTCTTCTGTATTTGATGTGCTTGATAAAATATGCTGAGAATAGTATTCCCATGTCACAAGTTTATCAAGGATGCCAGATTTTTTTGCGAATCTCAGCAATTTTCCAAGAATTGAATTGTGCCACACTATTCTTTATTTTAGCTTTTACTTTAACATTTGGTGCAGGTATTTTTTTGTTTTATATAACACGATAAATTGATTAGAATTTTTAAGTTGCAAAGCAGGTACATCTGGATTATTATTCTGTTTGTTTTTGTCATTGTTTATAACTAAAATGCAAATCTTGCCAGATAATATAAAGCAATGTCTTTTCAATCAAAGAACATAATGAAAACTCTGAAATTATGTTTGTCAGTTTTTGTAAGTGCATTTTGCCATCTTGCTTCCCACTTTAAAATTGTTGTGTTTTGATGCTGTAAGTAGTGTTTCACAGATGGATAAAATTAAGTTGGGATTTGACAAGGCTTTATTTGAAAATCTTTTCCTGAGCCAAATAAAGTAATGCTTGACCTATGTAAAACATTAAAACAGCTCAAATGATGCTTGCTTTACATTTCCCTTGTGTAAAAAAATCATTAAACCATTGAAACGTTTCTTCCATTTGGAGAATGTAGGCAGAAATAATAAAATTAGATTTGTTGCATTAAGAGGCTGAAAAAGAGGTTGTCCGTGACTTATTTTTTTAAAGCCTTTCACATCTGGAATATTCCATTGCTTCTTCTTAATTTATTTAACATCATCTATTACTTATTGTCAATGTTCAAAAATTTCAGTCAAAAATAGTTCTGTAAAAGTGGTGACACTTTCTGCAAAATAAGTTTTGCTTATGATCATGTAATGTGTAGCGATGCTGTGGGAGCAATATGCAGAAATGTGTCTCATTAAGAACGTCTTATTTATTGAACCCTTGGGCCACTATCATAGCAGCTCTGAGAGAGAGAGAGATGCTGAGCTGAAATGTACATTTCCCATGTACTGCAGCTATACAAAATAAAAAATTATAGGTTGTTGAACTGATCCCTTTGTGCCTACAAGTGCCTTCAATTTCCCATTTTAGGAGACATAACATGGACACCCATTTTAGCACTATGTGAATATGTACTAGACTTTGACATCATTGAGAAGGCACATGGTGGGCTGCCAGGGTAAACATCATTTTGACAGCATAGCAACTGAAAGGGAAGATGGTATAGTTTTATGGACTATGCTTTTAGTTAAGCTTTTTTACTGATTAGCTAATTCTAGGTTTCATGGGTATTAG
The DNA here is from genome assembly GCA_024363595.1 of Xenopus borealis. Classification (NCBI taxonomy): domain Eukaryota; kingdom Metazoa; phylum Chordata; class Amphibia; order Anura; family Pipidae; genus Xenopus; species Xenopus borealis. The sequence continues at coordinate 73,784,293 of CM044436.1, forward strand.
AGCTGCATGCATCTACATTTTAGTGTGAATTCATCCATTTGCAGAAAGACAATGTAGCATTAATGTAGCAATGTAGCTATGGTACATGGTACATGGGGTTAGACAAAAGACTATAAGCTGCTCCAGGTTTTTGCCATTGTAGTCAGTGTGAAGGTTCTGGGATTCCCAGGCAATCCTCTTTGGAAAGTAGTGGCAATCCTCTTTGGAAAGTAGTGTTATGATATGTTATAATCTGTATTCTGAACAAATTGCTCTAAAATCTGCACACTGGGTTTTCATTTAAATCAGTGTGATCTTACAAAATACAAATAATAAAAACAAAAATCTGAATAGTAGCACCAAATCATTATTTCCTTTCATAAAATTCAAAGGGTCTCACACAAATCATTGCTTGGTGATTTGCAGGTAAAAAAATAAATAAATAAAAGTTTGCGCCAGGTAGAAGTCTGATCTGATGGAAATATGTTTATGATTGTCACATTTATTAAGTATTTAGGTGCATGAAAGTATAAATATCCTTATTTCACATTTTTACTGTTAGTAGAAAGCTTTTTTTTTATGTTGCAGCACCTCTGGGTAATTTATTAAACATTTCATCTGCATAAATTTAGGATTATGCTTCTGGTACTACATTTGTGCTATTGCCTTGGGATGATATCCCAATCGTTTACATAATTCCTTCTGTCTATCAGACTGACGTTCTTCTCAACATTTAAAATAACCATAGTGTTGTTTATAACATTTAAGGGGAAGATTTACTATTGGCCGAATTTGAGGGTTAAAAAACCCTCCAATTCGACCATGTGAATAGCTAAGGGAATAAAAATTAGAATTAGAAGGATTTTACCATATATATGGTTTTCTTGTGCACTGTTACAAATATATTGGGATAATATATTAGATGCGATTTGGAAAATAACCAAGAGGTGGTTTAGGATTAGGAAGGAGAACCCCAGTGAGATAATCCTTAATTTACAATATGACAAGGGGATGAGGAAAGCAATAAAGGATCCCTTAACTCTGCAATTATTACAATCTGCAAATTCATTAATACCTAGTCGCTGGAAAACGGCATATACAGTGGTGTGAAAAACTATTTGCCCCCTTCCTGATTTCTTATTCTTTTGC
>CM044436.1:73787586-73808855 GCA_024363595.1 Xenopus borealis
TACTATGTTATTACATAATCAGAGTAATAAATACTGGGAAATATGGTCCCCCTGGCTGAAATATATTAAAACTTTAAATACATAAGAGGAGCTATAGTGCTGTCATACATAGTGCACGAGTATGTCTGCAATGGCAGTGTAATCTGACAATGCAATCTGCAATATCAATATGATATCCATTGAGGATTTAGAACTTCATTAAAATTATAGAAGCAGGTACACCATGTAGTACTTGATGTCAGCTTATGAAGTAAGAGCCATGTTTTAAGGATTTTTAATTATAAATAAGTGTACTCGAAATATGATATTGTACAATTTATTATTTAGATCATTTGCTCAATTGTACCCCCCATCCCCCCCCTTTTTCCCCTTTTTTTTCTGTACCCTAATTTAAAAAAAAAAAAAGAAAAACAACCTTCATAAATAAAGAATTATAAAAAAAGAAGGATTTTACCACAATTCGATTAGTCTAACGATCGAATAGCAAATATTCAATTGATCGATAAAATCGTTAAAAACTATTTTAACCATTCGATCAAATATTTTTATTCTATCAAAAATAATTAACCCCAATTTGGTAGCTTTGATCTGGTGAATTAGGCAATCGAATAAAAATTTAACGGGGAAGTACTTTGACTGTCGAATAGTCGAAAATTCGAATAGATTTTTATTCGAATCATTCGATTCAATCGAATTTTCAAAATTCACTGGTCGAAGTTGTCTTCAAAAACATTTGAAAATCCGAATCTTTTTGAAAATTAGATCGAACTTCGAATCCTTCATGTGAATTCAGTAAATCTGCCCCTTAAATGTTGGTGGGTGGGTTTACAGAACTCGTATATAAGCTATTATGATCCAGTTCAATAACAGCAACCAATTAGTAATTAGCATTGCTAGATCTAGTGCATTTTTGGACAATAAAAGGAACAATGTGTGGTTTATGAAATAATTAAGACACAGTATGGGATAATGAAATAGCTCAGTGTTAATAATAATAATAATTATTATTATTATAATAATAATAATAATAATAATACTCATGGAGGTCTGCTTTGTAATGATGACCCTTGTGTTAGCAACTTGGCTTGGGGCAAGACCTTAAGCTCTTTTCATCTGAGACATCCATTAGTTTGAATGGTTGACCTGATTCTAGAACTCTTGCACTTAATTGGAATAGGGCAGGTATATAAAAGTCATATGGACATCTTTATTAGTAATGTCGGTGCAAATGCTTGACATGGCCACTTTTTTAAACACATGTCCAATGAGCCATAATAAAGACAAAAGAGATTCTCTAAAGCCCTAGACATGAGCACACCCTTAAACAAATATGGCATGCCCATCAAATTATTTTTTAAAAATTGTTCACACATACATTTTCAATAGTTTGGACATTTGAAGACAATCCCGCTTTAAAAAAAAGAAAAGTTGTCAGCGTTTTTTACAATGCATTTCCATCATACAGGATACAATGTCACTGGCATAAGATTGAGACAGATGTAGCTTCATTTTATCAGTTTGCCTGGTCTAAGGTGGTGATTTAAACTCTGGTGAAAGAGGTATCGTTCAGTAAAATTCAAACTTTAGTGAATTTGCGGAGTAACGACCGCTGGCGACGGTGCTGTTCGCAAGTGAATTGTCCTCTATGTGTGTTAGTGAATTGGAAATGTCGCTGCGGATGTAAACGCTGGTGAATTTATTTAATAATAAACTTTGCCCCTGTTTTGCAACTGATGAAAACCACTGCTAAAGCATACAAGCAGGTTAATTGTTTCCAGTGTGCATATTCAATATGCAATAACAAGCAATATATGCATATGCATTAAGCTCTGTTTCAGCAAAAACTGATGCTAATGATGAAAAACCTCTGTAAAGTTATGCATAACATGTCAGCTCTATATAATAAAGGATCATAATAATGCTCTGAGTACATTTTAGAATGCTGTTAGTGATGGGTGAATTTATTCGCCAGGGGCGATTTCGCGGTGAATTCCCGCGATTCGCCGCTGGCGAATAAATTCGCGAATCGCCAGTGAAATGTTGTTTTGCGCCAAAGTTGACGCGACTCACGTCAAAAGCGTCCCGCGACTCGTTTCGCGAGTTTTTCGCCAATTTGCGAATTTCTCTGGAAATTCGTGAATTTTTCGGCGAAACGAATCTCGGGAGATTCCCCATCACTAAATGCTGTTAGAAAACAGCAAATATCTTTGGATATTGGGACACCCTAGGGATTTTTGGAAGAAATCAAAGTTGTCTTTTTGATTATCAGATTTCATAAGATTAGCTAGAAGGCAAAATTGCCTCTTAGATGACTATCGAATAGCCCAAAATTTGCATTGAGATCTTTTTTAATTTTTGAAGTACTGTCTCTTTAAAAGTAAAAAAAATTGACAATTTGCCACCTTAAAACTGCCAAATTGCTATTTTAGCCTATGGGGGAGCTCCTAGAACCTTTACAGAGATTTTTTTTTTGTTTTGGAAAACTAAAGGATTTTGTTGAAAATCGTTTGAATCGAACGATGCTTTAGAACGATTCAAATGATTTTTATTAGATCTAAAACTGACCTATTTGATCTATTTTTGATAGAAAATAGCATTAAAAAATTTGACCCTTAGTAAATGTGCCCCTAAGGGTCGAAATTCATATAGAAAGAAATTCAAAATTCAACCATCACATTTTTAAAGTGTACTTTCGATCAAAAATTTACATTTTTTGTACTAATTGGTCCATTTTTGATCAAATAAAAATCGTTCCAATCGTCCAAATGCATTGTTTGATTTGAACGATTTTGGCCAAAACCCTTTCAAAGATTTCCAAAAACACTTCTTAAGGGTTCCAGGAGGTCCCCCATAGACTAAAATAGCAATTCAGCAGGTTTCAAATTCTTTTCAATTCGAATAGAATTTTGGCCTATTTGATTTTTTTTAAAAAATTCAATCAAATTAAAATAGTTTGAATCGTTCCATTGAATTGTTCGATTCGAACGATTCGAATGATTCCCTCCCCCAAAAATAAATCAAATTTCAAAACTTTTCAAAAACACTCCTTAAAGGTTATAGGAAGTCCCCCATAGGCTAAAACAGCAATTTGGCAGGTTTAAGGTGGTGAAGGATCAAATTCTAATTTTTTAAAGAGGCAGTACTTTGATTTTCGAATGGTCGAATTTTTTTAATTCAAAACTAATTTTGGACTATTCAATAGTCGAAGTACCCAAAAATTACTTAGAAATTCTATTTTTTTTAATTTGAGTTTTCACTTCTACCCTTGATAAATCTGCCCCTAAAGCTAATGACTTTTTACCATATTGTCTAACGCAAGCATGTAGTGGAAGTGGAAGACAATTTTAGACAATTAAAACAGAAAGGTCCTGAACAGTAAGTGCTTGGGAACTGTTAATGTATATTGGTCCAAAAGTACTCCACCAAAGTTGTACGGCAATAGATGGTATGGGCAGTATAAATGAGTAAATATTTGTTATATTAATATAACTATCCCTTTTAAGTATTTCTACTTTGCTGGTGTTTTCTGCAAAAAAAATGTTGAACTCCTGGAAAATCTGGCAGATTAAATGATGATCATCTCAATTTATCTAATTAGAGATTTCAAAAGAATATTTGCAGTTATGTGTATGCATGTGTGCTTGTACCTGCTTTTTGATGTGAAAACTCAGCAGTAATAACAATAGTTTTTTCTCTTTCTCTCAATACTTATTTCTCCAAAAAGAGAATATGTAAATGAATTTGCAGTATATTCAGTTTGTTGTTAGATGCATTTTTTAAAATTGCAATAAGTATGGATTGCAGAAATCCTTCTTATGACTGAGCACATATCCATCCATAATTATTTGTAAAGGCAGTATACCTTATCACCACCAAAACCCTGTTTGCTCACTTAAAGAACATCGGGATTACATTATTTTATGTTGGGAATCATTGTGAAATTGGTTTAAAGTAAAGAAAAAACAGATTAGAGATACTGCACATCCCTTTAATTCTTGACAGCAATTTGCAGTCCATTAGATGTTTAACAGCCTGAAACAAACATTTGTAATGTGAACACTTTTAAAATAAAGATTGCCAAGCTTCATTTTAAATGAATTTTAAATAGTATGACAGATAATTTTGAATTACTGATATGGTACTGTAAATGCTAGTTTGATTAAAACACCTTATTAAAAACCCTACATAATATAGAAATTTGGCTCTGTGTTGTTGTTAGTTTTCATTGGTCACCAAAACTGTTCCAATGCAAAATGCATTTTATAGAAATCATAAAAATAGCTTAAAGGATCATTACTTTGCAAGAAGTTATTTTACATAATATGAAACATTTTGATCTATTTCTCTATGGGGCAGATTTATAAAGCGAAGTGAAAATTCAAATTAAAAAAACTTAACTGAAAAAATTTGGAATGGAATTTTAAAATTCAACCATTCGAAAATCTAAGTACTGTCTCTTTAAAAAATTCGAATTAGACACTTCACCTCCATAAACCTGCCAAATTGCTATTTTAGCCTGTGGGGGACCTCGTGGAAACTTTAAAAAGTGTTTTTGAAATTTTTCGAAAATCAAAGGATTTTGGCTAAAATTGTTCAATTCAAACGATTTTTTAGTTGATCGAAAATGGACCTATTCGATCAAAAATTGACCTATTCGATCAAAAAAGGTAAATTTTCGATTGAAAACCCCTTTAAAAAAATTTGATAGGTAATCTGCTTAGTTAATCTGCCCCTATGTGTTTTCTGCCTTCTTTCATTTAGGCACTGCACTGCTCTTCCGCATGTTTAATGCAGAAATATAATGCATGTAGTAGAAATGTCCTTATTCATGATCAAAGCTTTATCTAATAAATATTTGTATGTAATCTCAAAGTACAACATATCTATTTGTCACACAACTAGTTGCTTTTTATATAAAGTGTTTTGTAGTTTATATTCTGTGTTTGAAAGAAAAAAGCATGGTCTTAGATGGAACTGCTAGAATTAACTTTTACAAAGCTTTGTTTTATTGGCTTCCTTCTCATGGGATTAATCTGCCCAGTACTTTTGCACATGCACCTAAATGCAATTTACAGGTTTCTCCTTTAACTTTGTTACACCTGTCAGTGATAACCCTGTAAAAGAGTTAGCATTTCATCCTTTGCAGTTCCAATAAGATTATGGCTTCTGTTTGTTCCCAAAGGGAAAAAATCTTTATACCAGTTAGTTGCTAATGAACTGTACTAGAAGTGTATATATATATATATATATATATATATATATATATATATATATATATATATATTTCCAGGTTTGTCGGGCGGGGCTATCCACTACAGGACCTCCTGTTAAGTAAAGATCGAGCATTGATGTATACACAGGAGCAGTTACTTAAGAATGATACTTTGTTGAACCAGGAACCGGCAACTGAGAGAGTGACATTTTAAACGACTTATGCCCCAGATTGTAAACAATTAGTGAATGCTATACATGCTCACTGGTCGGTGTTACAGAACGATAAAACATTACCCCCTATATTCAGAACACACCCACGGATCGCATATCTGTGGGGCAAGAATTTGAAGGACATGTTGGTAAAATCCGACCCGATTCATTGTTATAAATCTGGAGCCCCGACAGGGTGGCTGTCAGCCCAGGGTGTTTTAAATGCCCATCCTGCACTACGTGTAACACTCTATCAGGATCAAACTTCAATCATCAACATACGGGGAGAACGATCAAGATTTCACACCATTTGACTTGCACCTCTAAATATGTGATCTACTTTATTAAATGTCTGTGCGGACTGCTTTACGTGGGGAAAACCATTACTACGTTCTGTGAGAGAATGGCCAATCATCGTTCGGCAATACGTTCAGCTTTAGAGACTGGTAGCATACCATTTCTTATCCCACAGACACTCTTTGGCAAGCCTTAGAACTGTGCTGATTGACCATATCCCACCACCAGCGAGAGAGGATAATCGCGTCAAATTGCTATTACAGCGTGAGCTACAGTGGATACACAGATTGAACACTATGAGTCCACATGGACTAAATGAATTGGTCTCATATGCTGCATATTTTTGAGCTAGTGATTATTAAGGGTGCTTTCTGTTTTAACAAATGATTTGACCATTAGCCATAAGGATGTATAATACATTGTTTGATTATGTTTTCTTGTTAGCTGGTAAACAGGTACCCCTTATACACCCTTTGGGATATTAGGCTATGTTTAACAACCCGACCGGATGTAATCATTCAGACGGGTGCCTTTTCCCGATGCTGCCTTTTGATTTGATTTGTAGAGAGAGTTGTAGTTACACCCGGGAGGTGGGGTACTGGAGACGTGGAATTTGTCTATTTGGCAATTGCTTTTAAATGATTAAAGCGTCACCGTCAGCTTTTATATTGAAGTTATTTAGTTTCGATATTTGATCAACATAATAGATGGTAAGTTTGTTTAATACTGTAGTTTTTTAAGAACTAACAGTGCGAGTGTGTGAATAGGCCTGCCTCCTCTGTCTTTGTAGGCTGTACGATTTTGTTTTTAAATAGCCACTACACATTTTAATCACTTTCAATGACACATGTTTGCACCTTGCTTTAAAGCAGTTTTAATAGTGGGTAACATTGCTACCGATGGTTATTTCAGCACAAATGGACATTTTGTATTGCAGAGTTTTATCTGGTTTAACATGTTCACTAATAGGTGTACTTGATATTGAGCAGTATATCACCTGTGCACTTACATCACTAATACACGTCATGTGTGGATTCCCACCACAAAGGGTATTTAAATGGGGGATCATTGTTGTTTGTACACTTTGATAAAGGCTGTGGATACAGCCGAAACGTCAGCTCTTTTTAAATAAATATTCTATTTTTGCTAAGACCTGTGAGTGCGACCCTGAGATCTGATTGCTTACATATATATATATATATATATATATACATGAAACAAGGATTCTGATGCATTGTATTGAGCACAAATAATAGACAAAACTGTTTAGTGATCTTATCTCCAACAACAGATCTAAAGATTGTACAGATATGGGACCTGTTATCCAGAATGTTTTGGGCCTCTGGATAATCGATCTATCTGTAATTTGAATATATAGTGGATAATGCACCCCCTACTGTAATTTAGAAAGATATTAGAAGTCACCGAGGAGTTACGTGACTATATAAAAGCACGAGGCCGCAGGCCTCGTGCTTTTATACAGGTCACGTAACTCCGAGGTAGAGGGATTTGGGGCATAGAGGCAGAGGGATTTGGGCATACAGGACAGAATGAGAGATCCACATCATTGACAGGAGATTGATGGAGGTCGGGAGCAACAGGGAAGATAACCAGATTGACAGAAGGTTGGAGGGAGTGGGACAGAGGGAGTGTGGGTTGAGCGGAAAAGGGAGAGAGATCGAGGAGTGAGACCAGAGATGAAGTGCGGGGATTGAAAGAGGCAGAGAGACTGCGTGTGTAACCGGAGATTAAAGGAGGAGGGGGGCTGACGAGGGACCTAGACACAAAGGGCGCGTGACAGGAACTAGAGGGGTGGGGGAGCGGTATAGCCAGACTGTGAGGGAGAATCGGCAGAGGGCGCAAGACATGAGAGGCAGTGAGAGTGCAGGCAAGAAGGCAGGATGAAGATGGAGGAGCGACTCTTTGAAGTAAGGAAACAGGGTAGTCAGATGCGAGGCTGGAGGAGAAGCTTCAGGGAGAGCACGGCAGTAACAATTGCTGTCTCTTTAAGGTATAAACGGCGTGTTCTGACATCAGAACGCGCCGTTTATAAGGATATAATTTACAGTCTGGTCCCATAGGAAAATGACCAGACTGTAGATTATATATATAAATATATATATATATATATATATATATAATAGAGATCTAGAGAAAGCACTCACAGCAGGTCCATTGGTAGTGTAGCAAAGCAGTTTATTCACACATGGTGTATATATGCTGTACAATATAGAGGAAAAGTTCCAATCCGCACTCACAGATCTTATATCAGTGAAAAATATTATTTATTGTGAAAAAATAGCTGATGTTTCAGCTGATACAATAGCCTTTCTCAAAACGTCAGCTATTTTTTCACAATAAATAATATTTTTCACTGATATAAGATCTGTGAGTGCGGATTGGAACTTTCTTCTATATCATACTATTTAAAGACCTGCACCCAGGCAAGTTTAACTACACTATCGTGAGTGCCGTTTCTCTCTTATGCGTTTCAGTCCCACCTGGGGACCTTTATCAAGGATCCTGGTGGGACTGAAACGTTTGACAATGCTGTGTTATAAATACAAATCACTATAATCATCCTCACAAGAGTGTGCTGATCCTTCCATCATTTATATTGCTCAGATATATATATATATGTATGTATATATATATATCAATATGCAGGAAAAGCTACCGCGCAGGACTTGTATCTTGCCGAAAAATTAAACATTTATTAGAATCTCAACGCTTCAACCCCCACCGTCTTTGTCAGGAGTAAGCAAGGAAACAAACAAACAAACAAACCACCAGAAACCGCATGGCCCGCCATTTTGTGCGCCAGGATCTCTGAGGAAGAGCAGAGTTTGTGCTCGAAATGTTGGAACTTCTGTAAATAAACCACTTTTTTGTTTGAGCAAGTGAGTGCAATACTTTTTTCCTTTAAATATACTATATACACTACATATATTCAGAAATAAAGGAAACATCTTAACAATCATGTATCTCTCATGTGTTGTAACATTTTCTTCATCTTCATCTGCCACAATAGCCCATTCACATCAAAAGATTAATAAGTGTTCATATTCACTAAGTTACAATATAAAAGACATACTTACATAGGAAATAAACTTTGTATTTTAACTAGCATACCGTTGTCTCCTCACAAGCTTTATAATTTTGCCTTAAATGCTTTCACATTACCTATCTGATCCCCATGTTCCACTATGAGGGGGCTGCCATATTTTTGCTGCAGTAGTCCATTAGTGTTAAAATCTTTCAGTTGCATGTTGAGAAGGGACATTCAGGTTGGCAAAACTGTCATATTTAGGAACTTTATGTAGCAATTAATTTCAAAAGCAGTCATATCAGTGAAAAACCGCATGACATATACGTGACTTTTAATGTACATTAGTATTTTGAAAACTATTGATATCCGTATCACTTTAATGCAGAAGATACATGGGCACCTTTTTCTGCCCTATACAGCCACACAAATTTAACAGGTTATATTTCATCCCACTTTCTTGTAACAAATAGCTCTGAATGAAAAGCTCTGTCTACAGTGCTAAAATATCTTGTGATTGATGAAATTGTCTAGCTGAGAAATCCTTGTGCTGTTTAGTGCACCAGAGTGATTTGTTAACAGTGGGTATAGCATGTACTGTATAACTCTATGAAATCCTACCATTATGAGAACAAAGGAAACAGATTTCAAAGGGATACTGTCATGATTTCTGTGGTGTAGGTTTTATTTCTAATTTACATTACAAATAATTCACTTAACCCCTTTTTTTAATTGTATTATTGGTGTAAAAGGGAGCCATGAAACGAGGCATCGCAGTGGGACATGGATTTTTACTATTGAGTACTATTCTCATATCTACCAAAGAGCTGTAATCTGGTGTCAGGGAGCTGTTACCTGGTTACTTTCCAATTGTTTCATTACATGACTAGGGGCACCTAGGAAACTGACAATATGTATATCTAGCCCCATGTCATATTTCAAAATGAAATATCTAAAAATCTGTTTGCTCTTTTGAAAAATGGTTTACTGTGCAGAATTCTGCTGAATCAGCACTATTAACCGATGGTTTTGAGAAAAACATTGCCCAGTGACATTTTAAATAGTGATGGTGAATTTATTTGCCTGGCTCGAATTCACAGCAAATTCCTGTGAATCGGCAGGGTAAGAGTGAGGCAAGGGTAAGGCATTTTTTGGTAGCTGTGTGCGCAAAATGTCTCAATGTCTTAAATATATTGATAATGGGTTGAGTGCAGAGGACCTCTTATTTGGCAAATTATTTGAAGTTGAGCAAATTATTTGAAGGCTTGTTAAGGGATCACATTCAAAAGTTTGTCCCAGTGAATGGCATTATAAGCAGCAATCAGCATGGCTTTGTGAAAGATAGATCATGTCAGACAAATTTGATTGCTTTTTATGAGTAAAGGTGGCCATACACTGAGGGATCCGCTTGTTTGTCGCCAAACGAGCAGATCTCTCTCTGATATGCCCACCTTGAGGCGGGTGATATCGGGCTGATCCGACCGTGGGCCCTAGGCGGCGAATTGTGGGAATTTGCCACAAATTCGTGCCTGGCGAATAAATTCGTCCATCACTATTAATGACTTGAGGAGGGTGTTGTAAGTAATGTATCAGTGTTTGCAGATGACACAAAACTATCCAGCCCAATTAATTCCATCCAAGATGTGGCATCCTTGCAACAGGATCTTGACAAACTAGCAATCTGGGCAGCTAAGTGGCAAATGAGATTCAATGTTGAAAATGTAATTCAAGTCACTTATACCCTTAATGGGACTTCACTAGGCAAATCCATTATGGAAAAGGACCTTTTAGTTCTTGTAGATGATAAACTTGGCTGTAGCAAGCAATGCCAGTCAGCAGCATCAAGGGCAAATAAGGTCTTGAGCTGTATTAAAAGGGGCATACAGTCACGGGAGAAGGAGGTCATTCTTCCACTTTATAGAGCACTTGTAAGGCCACATCTAAAATATGCTGTATAGTTTTGGTCTCCATCACTCAAACAGGACATTATTTTATTAGAGAATAGTGATGGGTAAATCAGCTGTGTTTCGATTCTGCAAATTTTCCCTGAATTTTTAACGCATTCAAAAACTGAAGCGCCAAAACGAGATGCCGGTGAATTTTCATCAGGGTGAAATTTTGCCGGGGTTTCGCGAATTTATTCTCAGGAATTTGCTGCAAATTTGCCCATCACTATTAGAGAGGGTACAGAGATGGGCAACTAAGTGCTGGCAAAAAGTATGGAAAATCTTAGCTATGAGGAAAGACTAGCCAAATTGGGGATGTTCACGCTGGAGGAGAGGCTCTTAAGGGTTGATATGATAATAGTGTATAAATATATAAGGAAATCATATAATAATCTCTCTAATGCCTTATTCACCAGTAGGTTTTTCCAGCTGACACGAGGTCACCCATTCCGATTAGTAGAAGAGGTTCCTCCTAAATATTCGGAATGGGTTTTTTACATTGAGAGCTGTGAAGATGTGGAATTCTCTCCCTGAATCGGTTGTACAGGCTGATACATTAGTTAGCTTTAAGAAGGGGTTGGATGGCTTTTAGCAAGTGAGTAAAATACAGGGTTATGGAAGATAGCTCATAGTACAAGTTGATACAGGGTTATGGAAGATAGCTCATAGTACAAGTTGATCCAGGGACTAGTCCACCATTTTGGAGTCAGGAATACATTTTTCCCCCTCTGAGGCAAATTGGAGAGGCTTCAGATGGGTTTTTTTTGCCTTCCTCTGGATCAACTAGCAGTGAGGTTAAAAAAAGTTAAAAGGTTGAACTTGATGGACTTGTGTCTTTTGTCAGCCTAACTTACTATGTTATTATGTTATTATGTATGTTACTCATCATCCTAAAGTGATCTTTAGTGGAGTAGTTCCCAAACCAAAGTGTCCCTTCTGGGCACTGGCATAGGCAGGGGATGGCTCAGTGTAAAGTCTGTTTAGATAAACTTTGGGCAGAATGCCTATTTGCTCTCTTAGAAAATCCATATTCCATGTCAGTCAGTGTAAGATTTACGTTGCTATCCTTAGATATTCTTGATGTAGTTGCTGAATGGCAAAAGCACTAACATTTTCTATGGTATTTTCCTTGTCCTGATTAAAGTTTGGATCTTCAAGAAGGGTTTGAACTGTCTTCCAAACCACTTCCTTGGTGGGTTACAATAGAAATGTCTTGGTGAATGGATTTAATCCTTTAATATATATTTTTAATTCTTATAAATAATTATTACTTTCAAGATTCCATATAGATGCTATATTGTGTAGATCATTGCTGTGACTTAACTTAAAGGGGTGGTTCACCTTAAAGTTAACTTTTAGTATATTGTAGAAGGGCCAGTTCTAAGAAACTTTTCAATTGGTATTCATTATTTATTTTTCATAGTTTTTTTAATGATTTGCAATTTTCTTCTGTTTCTTTGCAGCTTTCAAATGGAGGCCACTGACACCATCTAAAACAAATGCTCTGTAAGGCTACAAATGTATTGTTACTGCCACTTTTTATTACTTATCATTCTATTCAGTCCATCTCCTATTCATATTCCAGTCTCTTATTCAAATCAATGTAGGGTTGCTAGGGTAATTTGTACCCTTGAAACCAAATTGCTGACACTGCAAACTAGAAAGCTGCTGAATAAAAAACTAAATAACTATAAAACCACAAACAATAAAAAATGAAAACCATATGCAAATTGTCTCAGAATATCACATTATGCTAAAAGTTAACTCAAAGGTGAACAACCCCTTTAAATCAAAACGTTAGTTATTTAGTTATTTTTTTACAATGGGTATGTTTTTTTAAGTTGCATTACACAGAATCATAGTTTACATCTTGACTAAAGTGTCAACTGTATAATAAATAGTGATGGGCGAATTTATTCGCCAGGGGCGAATTCGCGGCGATTCCCCGCGATACGCCGCTGGCGAATAAATCCGCGAATCGGCAGCGAAATTTCGCTTAGCGAAAACTGACCCAAAAAAACGAGTCGCGTGTCATTTTTGACGTGACGCGACAAAAACGGTGCGACGAGCGCCGAAAACTACGCGATGCGTCGCGCGTCAAAAGCGTCCTGTGACTCGTTTCGCAAATTTTTCGCCAATTCGCGAATTTATCTGGAAATTCGCAAATTTTTCGGTGAAGCGAATCTCGGGAGATTCGCCCATCACTAATAATAAATTCCAGAACAATTATTGGTTCACCTCAATTAAACTCATCTAAAATCTCCAGATCATCTTCTCATTGTGAGTTGCCTTCCTATCCACCCACCACATCCAAAATCTATACCTTTCCTATGGACCATGCTGTTGTTACCCACAAACAAATGCAGGTGTTTTATGAAAATGAGGGATAATTTAACTTAGACAGCCCTGAAGCATACCTTACCAGAATATGAAATTCATAAATTGCCTCAGCCATCCAAGTTTGAATAAATACAACCATTCAAAACAGAATTTGATGAAATGGGATAGATTTTTAAATGTAAATATTGCCTAATAAAATATAATTCTAAACAAGTTTTCAATGTACAGTAATTTTAATTTTTAAGCTGTTTTTTAAAGGTCTATTGGGGTTATGTAATAAAAGGCACTAAGTTTGGCCAAGGGCAGTAACCTATAGCAACCAATCAGCAGGTAGCATTCACTAGTCACATGTTTAAATGCAAGCATCTTATTGGTTGCCATGTGTTACTGCCCCATGGCAAACTTAGTGCTTTATATTAAATATAGGGGTATGTTTTGTAAATCTATAAACGTGTTTGTATTTGAAAGCATAAAGGATTATTGGAGTATTGCTTAAATTTACATTTCCTTTCTGTAGGCACAGTTTTATGTTTTCACATATGGCATATGATGCACAATATTACTTAAATACCACTGTGGAGCAAGCAAGAACTCTTATTGCTTATTTATATGGCTTTGGTTTTAATATTGCAGGCATTGGAATTAAGTTAAACATGTCTTATTATGTATACTTTTCTTTATATGATAACAAAATAGCCATGGCACAAATCATTTTTATTTTAATCAAAAATGTATTTTTCTCCATAAAAAAGTACATTTACTGCCTCTACAACGCTACAGAAATTTCCATTTGCAACACCGAGTTTCAAATCTAGTTTGTCTCATCACTTCAAAAACTCTTTGCTAAAAGTATAATACATCATATGAGAGGTATTGCTTAGTTTTTATCGGGAGTTTATGTATATATATATATGTATATATATGTGTATATATATATATATATATATATATATATATAATCGAATACATAAAAGATAGTTATTTCCTTGAATTATATTTGACAAAGAAAGTTATTTTTAAACCCCCAAGTTTCTCTGGTTTATCATAGAGCACTTTGCTGTCTGACTTACTTAGTCATTAAGCCATGGAAGTCATCCATAGGCTTTTAAGCAGTTGCGATGAAGTCATTTTGTCTTACAAAATACCTTCCTGCTTAAGAAAAGCACAACTATAATCTTGTGCTTGTTTGTATTCCATAAATTGGACTCGGAATGTACTTCATGGTGAGTTTGTTGGCAACTTTATAACAGTGGCTTTCACTTCAAGAGCTGTACTTTCTTTGTCTGCATTCCAGAGGCTTAACAGAGGGGTATAAAGGTCGTTATAAGCAAACCCTGGTATCTGTATGCTGTTCCTAGTATATTTATCTGAATTATGCCTCAAATAGGAATATGTAGAATTAAAAATAAAGGCTATGGCAATGATGCCAAAAACACAGCAAAGTGTAATAATTACAGTTGCTGAATTAACAAATTCATGTTCTTTCATCATTGTATCCATCCCTTTTGTTGTGACATTAATACATTGCTTTTCAAAGTGTTGGTAAATATTTGGTGCATCTATACAGATTTCATATTCAGTTAATGGATTAAGGCGTGTTAAATTGTACTGTTTAATATCAGAAGGCATTCGGACACTATGAGCAATTTGGGTATATTCCATCTTCACATAAGCAGTCCATTGTACACTTGACTTAAGAATCTTAGATTTTGATTTCCATGATACCATAACTGAATTTGACAGCACTTCTTTAATAATGATTTTTAAAGATCCATTGACTTCCCCTGGAAATGACCCATCTACTGTTATTAAAATAGTCTTTAAATCTGCACCAACCAAATTCTTTGCGACACAAGTATAAAGTCCAGCTTCTGATAAACTAATATTTTTTATTATAAGTGTGCCTTCTGGGTGAACATTAAATATACTTGATGCAATATTGGGTACGAGTTTATAACCAGATGGTGTGATCCAGTAGATTTCTGGCTCTGGCTCTGCTGTTGCTCTGCAGTGCAATGAAACAGAGCGACCTGTGTTCAAATCCAGATCCAAAGGGAAGCTCTGAGGTGCTATTAATGGAAGACATATTTCCATCATTTCTCTAAAGTGAACTTGCCTGACGTTTAGACCTTGATATTCAGGGGGATCAACACAGAACAATGAATCTGGTTCCATAAAACGAATGCTTGTTTTATTCATGTTGATCCAGCGAATAACACAATCACATCTCATTGGGTTGCTGTGGATACTAATTTCTTTAAGATTGGGCAAAGCTTCAATTGTACTCCGGTATATGGCACTGAGAGAGTTACTGTTGAGCATCAATGTTTCCAGTTTTGGAAGTCTGTCAAATGCGTTAGGATGAATGTAGGCCAATTTGGGATTATTGGTTGCTTCTATTTTCCTCAGTTCTGGTAAGTTTTCAATAGCAAGGCTGTCTATGGAAACTAATTCTGGCATATTATTAATCCCTAGCTCCTTCAGATGCAGCATATTGCTAAAATCTCCCCTTTGTATTCTTTGAATGGGATTTTTATTTAGATCCAAAAATTTGAGCTTTGCAACCTTCTGAAGACAAATAGAGGGAACGTGAATAAATTTGTTGTCATAGAAAGAAATACTTTCTAATTTGTTGAGCCCCAGAAAGGCATTATCAGGTATTTCTGTTAAATTTACTCCTGCTATAACCAGGCTGCGAAGATTGATAAGAGGCTTAAAGTTCATATCTTCAATATTGTTTATAGGATTTTCCCCAATCATAAGTATCTCAAGATTTGGCATTTCTTCAAACCACATGCTATTAATCACTTGCAATCTATTTGAATTGAGGTGAAGCCTGAGAAGATTGCTTAACCCATTGAACGCTTTTGGTGAAATTACAGATATCAAATTATGATTAATGTAGAGTTCTTGTAAATTTTCCAGTCCAGTAAAAGATCCTGTGATCAGTTCAGTGAGTTTATTTTCTTCAAGGTACACAGAAAGGATCTGATGCATTTTTGTAAAATTTATATTTGCAATTAGTGATAAGTTGTTTTGTGACAAATCCAAGCCAGTTAGATTAACAGGGAAATTATCAGTGTCCTTTATTTCTTTAATGTTGTTTGCTTGTAAAAGTAGGACCTGTGTTTTTGCAGGCAGTTTGTCTGGGACACTGTTAAGGTCTAATGCATTGCAATCCACTGTAAGAGCCTCAATATAAATAGAGTTTGGCGTAAACCAGGGTCTTATTTCACATGAACATGAATGAGGACAATCCACCTTTTTTGATGATGTGTGCCCATGGGCAGCAATAGCTAATCCAAGTAACAAGTGTAAACTGAGGAACAAATCCCTCATTTTTGTTCCCTTGTTTAAAATCCCTCAGCGCCACTGAAATTTGTATCTTCTTATAATCAAAATATTATTCCAAAATCACTACTTCATGAAAACATTGCTTTTATTTATCAGTACACCAATTGAGCAACGAGAAACATTTTATTTTCAGGAAACAAAAAGCAATGATGTTTTTTCAAAGTGCCACACATGTTGTAGAAAATTAAGGTCACTGTGTTCCTGCTTGACTTTAAATAGCCTTGATGATGTTGATGATCCTGTTGTTGACCATTGTTTGCTAGGCTGGTAATTTACTTGCTTTATCTTACAATGTCATCACTGATATAAGGGCAGTGTAAACTGTAATAGAAAAATAGACAATAATTAGCTTAAGATATATTCAGACAAAAATAAATTTTATGAGACTACATTCAAATGAAAACAAGTGGAAAGGTAGCAGTGAAAAATGCTGCTACATTTCTGTATTCAGTTTCCACTTAAACATGCTTTGTAGGTTTATTTTATGTAATGTTTTACACATTTTGGGGCAGATTTACTAATTGCCAAATTTTGAAGTGAAAATACTTTTTTTTCTAATTTTTTTCAATTTGAATCGAATTTTGGGCTATTCAAAAGTCGAAGCAGCCCGAAATTACTTCGTAATTCGAATTTTTGAAATTCAAATTTTATTCGAATTTTCACTTTGACCCTTAGTAAATGTGCCCCTTTGTGTTGCATCTTAAGCTTTGTCTGTCTCTGGTCAAAGCAATATAACAACTTCCCCTCCCTCTTTCTCATAGTTTGTCCTTGGAAAATCCATAGCCACTATCCTTACAGAAAAATATAAAAGGTGCATTGCCTTACATTTAATAACGTTTTATGTGTAGGATTAGTGGTATATTTACTTTGTGTAAACGGATGAGTGACTCAGGCCTCATTGTCTCTTTCCCCTACAACCAGTCCTGACTGCATCCAGGAAAATCACAGTGCAATTCCTTAAGGCTGTATATAAGTTACAGTGAATGGCATATTCATGTATTACTTTTTTCTTAGCTCTTTTATTTCTTGATGACTAAATAGGCATTCAATGGAAAAGACAACTAAAACATCTTCATTGCTTAACGGATTTCTAAACATTAAATATTCATATCCCAAGCTATAAAATCCACTGTAACTATTCCCATAAATGTATGTATATTGTGTTGACTTCGTGAAATTCAAGTACCCTCAATATGTTGGCGATGATGAACAATATATGGTGCCTTATTTTAATCTGGGCCTAAAAGTAATGATACAAATTATACCTTTCTTGGAACTCTCGCTTGTCATGGGCATGTCCTAATGGCCCTTTCCTAGAAGTACAGTAAGAATGTCTCTTTCCTAGAAACACAGCACGATTGACTAACATATTATAGCTCTGCATTGACACGAGCAAAGATGGCCTCCAGTTCCTTGTCAGGTACACATAACTGCTGATTGGCTGCTATCCTATGGTGCAAAGTGCAGAGAGTTTTTGGTTCTCCTGATTAGCCCAGTCAGCAGGACTTGGAATAGGTGACCGTGTGAGTTTAGTCTGTTTTTGTTCTGCTGTTTATATTATAAGCATTGATGTGTTACGATGGTTCTTATGAGAAAAACACAATTACTGGTTATTATTCTTCTTCTTATAGTTTTGATGTTTATGTATTCTAAGCTGTACAAAATTTACCATGAAAATATTTTCTAAAAGGAGAGACTTTTTTTTAATGCAAATTAGAAGTCTTTCTCACTATAGAGTAGCTGCTTGTTACCTAGTAACTATATAACGAACAGCTCTGTCTGTTCTTGTTTTATATCAAAGCTTCTTCATGTGAGACCATAGTCATATTATCACTTTAAGCAATGATAAAATAAGACTACACTTTAACATTTTTTACTGTTCTAAAAGTGTTCAAAAAGTAATAAGAACAAGACTGAAAAATTATTTTATAATCAATTAAATGACAGCTGTGTTTTTATAGGGAAATATCATGAACATCAGTGGTTGCTGGGGTCTACATATCCATTTGGTGCTAAAGGCAAAAAACATGCCTTGATTTATTCATTACATATGAACACCATTTGTTAATAGCATTAGATGACAATGTCCCTTTAGTAATACAGTAATGGTGATATTCTGGTCAACAAAATATGTCATTAAAGTGGTCTTTAAGAAACAATAATACTTTGCCTCCTAGAACGTGTCTTGAGCAGGAAAAACACTAATGGATATAGTTCCCATAATATCTGGTAAATGTAATGTAATTGTATTTGAATAGGGACTCGTAGTTTGACATCTTCTGAGAAATATTTAGGTATATCACTGTCAGTTCTCATTTACCAGCAATATTCCTTTTGTTGAAGTTCACTGTATATTTTTGTAATATGTGCATTGAAACTTTGATAGTTTGGAGAATTTGTAATATATGAATTTATGTAAAGCAGTGCTTCATGGCTGACTGAATGTCTTAAAGACTTCACTCTAACACCGTTAACCCATCCTGCACAAGCCTTTTCTAAAAGAAGTAGATTTTGTCACAAAACATGGAAATAACAATAAAAAATGTATTCAGCAATCATTACTAAAAACAACAGGAGGTAAAAATAGCAAATTCAGGTGCATTCCATCAAAGGCTCTCTCGATCATCACTGCCTATAATACAACATTCCCAAGAGAAAAAACAAATAGCAGCTGCCTGTGCTTATTGTTAGTTCACAGAAAAATGAAAAATATCATATATCAGCTGTAATATGGTACTAGAACACCAGTACATTCAACCATACCTATGTTTAGAGAGATGCTATTTAGCTAAATTCTAGATTTCTCAATTTAATAATGCCATTTTATGCACTTGAAATACTAACTGAAATAAACACAAAAACTGCTGAAAACAAAGTGAAGATGTCAAATATTCAAATACCATAAATTCCACACAATTCCAAACTATGTTGTAATATCTTAAACACAAACCCTTATGTAATAAAAGTCACTAAGTTTACCCAGGTGCAGTAAGCCATAGCAACCGATAAGGTGTGGAGTACCCCTGGGTTATTACCCAGGTAACTTGTATTACATATGGGAGTAAATGGATAATGCACAAATATAGGCAATGTCTCACTTTCTCTTTGTTTGTAGACCATTCCTTTAAGACATTGTCCATAATCCTTGAATCCTTTACACTGATAATACTTGATTACATTTCAGCCTTGATTTCCTTTGGGCTCTTCAAGTATTAACACTGAAACACATGGACACACATTTTAATATTAATGTTCTATGATCCAGGTTAAATGTGCTCAGTGTGAAGTGTAATGTACATCTATGTCATTGCACAGATTAAAAATGAATTTACTTTAATGGTTAGAAGAGAATTTCATATAAATAAAGAATTTAGTATATGTGGAGTAAGACTGCAGATAAGTTGAAATATCGACCAATATATTTTAAGATGTCTGTGCCATCTAAATAAACTGGAAGAAATATTGACAGCATACCTCTGCCATACTGGTAGTTTGTCCTAAATAATATATATGTAAAAATGCTGCTTTTTTGGAAACTAAAATGCAAGTGCCAGAATTGTCAAAGTGGCAATTATCAACTATGCCATTCAATTATTTAGATGGCTCAGAATCGCGGACTTTAAGAACAGATTGTGTTGGAATGTAATTCATTTTGACTCGGCTATCTTGCCTAAGTGTATTCATTATGAATTTCATTCCTTCTTAATATATTTTGAATCTTCTTCTTTCTCAGACAGCCAAATAATTTGGATGAAGACAATTTTTATGCTCAAATTCACCTTTTAGTAAAAATAAAGTATTATATTGATATATTATTTATACCCCTTGCAAGGATAAAAAATGTCAGGTATCAAGCCAGCCTTGTGTTTGGCTACTGTAATGTTATGTCATTTTGTAAATTGCAGCTGACTTTTATTGTTGGTTGTTAGCAGAAGCAAAATCATATAATGTGTCCTGTTCACTACCACAATCAATAATTGAAAGTGTTACACTCACCTATAAACATTACCTATGCGATAGTAGCTTTATAGAAAAGTAAGTAACCTCAAGCTCTCGTTACCATTAAAGCAAATCAATTCTTGCCCAGCACTGTTCTTACATATGCCTCAAATGCTGATGTACTGAAGTGAAACTTTGGTTCCACAGTTGGAGCTGAACTATAACTACCAAAACCCCTGATGTTTTAACAGTGTAGCATCTGGAGGACAATATGGTTAATAAGGTCCATATTCCCTATCTGTGTAAATCTGTAAAACACCACTGAAGTGTCATTTACAAAGGCATTTATTTAGCTTTTAATTAGATGTCAGGCTTACTGATATTCTGATGGATGGATATTCTGGTAGTTGTATTTTGTGTAATACAATACAATACACTTACTTTGCCTTGCCCTGAGTCATTATTTATGAATCTAGATTCTACAGTTTGATGTTGGGCCTGTCATTTTGGGCATTTTTTATGCCAATTAGGCAATTGGTTTTACATTGTGAATTTTTTAGAATCTATTTTTCAGCTTGACACTAATTCAGAGATGTATCTTTTCAACTATATGTTAGCTCAAAATAATTACTAAACTACAAATATGACATTTATATAATGAATAAAGTTGATCTTTTTCTGGTTCTTATCATTCACAGAAACATAGAGTTTTTGACATTTTAAGTTAATGTAAAAATAGGAGGCATCACAGATCTGACATTTCCAAAGGATCTTGACTCAACTGAATATGGGGAAAAGTACCTGTAATTTATACTTTAGCTTGCTGGCACATATAGCCAAATTACAGCACTTTCTCTGCCAACTCATATTACAACATTGATTTTAGTTTTCAGTTCACAGTTTTTTGGCAGTGACACAGGCAT
>CM044436.1:73808865-73846890 GCA_024363595.1 Xenopus borealis
AAAAACATAACCGTTTTGTTGCACAGGAATCTTGCAGAGTAAACAGCTTTGAAGTCTTTAATTTCTATAAGTTCAACATGTAAATGATTACCCTGTGAGACAATTTTGATATGTAAATGTTGGGCTCATAATAGTTAGGCACTAAATGTAATACAAATTCAATTGCTTGTAAAATACTTCATATTTTAGGATTACAAGTGCAAAAGTTACCTGCCATGACAAGTTCACATGTATTTTTGTAAAACTTTTGCTTTGGAGCTATCTCCATCACTCCATATATTGTGATATGTACGTCAACGTTTCAACTTTCTTATCCTGCTTCGGACTAACTGCTCCTTCTCAGCACGGTGACTAATGAAGCTTGTAGCAAACAAAGTCACATCTGTACAGAGAATTGTAGTTACTGAGATTTCCAGAAGCTGTATCCAGACTTGATGAATTAAGTTATATATTCTTGCTTGGTGCTTGGGACAGTAGCACCAACAGACGACCAGTGTCTGTTTTGGTTTAGGACAGGAGTGAGCAGTCGATGTCAGGCAATTAGAGAGAAATAGGAATGCTTCTACTTAATAAATGGAGATTTACTTTATTTGATGAAAATAACATACAAAAATTATTACTGGTTTTATTTTAGAACCCCTTTAAAATATTTTAAAATAGTTTGTGCAATTTTGTTGTTCCTCTGTAATTACTTCTTTTTTTAGCTTTTGCTGAAAGGATGTAGTGCTCTAATATCTATGTTAATTACTATCTATTGAAACAATAATTTATTATGTGGACTAACCTACACCCTCAGGAAAAATAAGCCCTAGCTTATAATACAGCTTCAATTCTAATCAAAGCCAACAGGCTTAGGATAATCATTGTGTTTATCTATATATTTACTTTAGCAGTATCTCTCCAGTCATAGATGGATTGGATAACCATACCCTGGATCATTAGCAATACAATGAATCTTATTACTTCTGTCAAACATGAAGTAGGAGATGTTCAATGCATGAATAATCTGTTCCTTTTTTCTTATCATGGAACAATAGAGAACTGAGAGACAGGTCATGCTGGGCAAAAAATGAAGATGAGGAGCATGAGAACAATAGATTGCATGCAAGCTTTCCCTTTCACTTCATCTTTTTCTCACCATATTAAATTATGTTATAGTATTCTGCTTCAGCTGCTGTAGCTATGTAATTACTGATCCCTAGACTATCCCAAGTCCCAATGGAATGGCAATAACTTACATAAGGGCAGTATACACAGATAGGCGATTCAATGGAAGACACAGATGAAGGTTCTGAAGAGGTTTAATCTTGCAGTGTAGATCTTAGTGACAAATTCCATAGGTCAAAACGAAGTAGCTTTACCAGGTACAGAGAGATAGATGCAGCGCATGCTTACAGATACTTGTCTGCAGAAACACTGACTATGGGAGGGGTAGCTACATGGGAGGAACTAAACTACAGGGGAGTGAGAGGAACAAACTAGCTACAGGCAAACTTAGCTGATAAACATCATAACATATACATGTGGGACACAACATATAGTAAACATTAGCAGCTCATAAAGAAATGTAGAAGACAGGCTTTTTTAAAACACATAAACAATTACCTAGGAAAATCCAAAAAAGGAGCAATGGGCCAGCTTGAGAATGAAGCAAATATAACAATTTTAAAATGATTATTTTAGAGGTGGCTCACATTATCAAAACAAGTATAACTTTACCTTATTTTACAAAAATATACAAAGAAATACTGTATGCTTTCCTGCTATTAGCAAAGGTGTTAACAGTTGAGCTCAACAACTCATCATGTATTCCAAAAGTAATATTAGGTCTAACAGCTTGATCTGACGTCTTTTGCACAAGTGCTGTTTGAATTTGCTCTGATTGAGTTATTGACAGATTTAAGTGATTATTTAGTACAAAGAGTATAGAAGCATTACCAAAACGTTTGCATAATAGGCAGAAGAACTACTAATTACTGAACATGATCTACAGTAACAGTAATTGAAATCCCAGGTGAAGGTTGTGTATTCTGTTTAATCTTAATCATTTTACTATTAGAACTAGAAAAGTGGGCATTTCAGAATCACTTCTTGTAGGAATCATTACAATAATTGTATATACAAGATTAAAGAGCATAGTAAAATAAAACAATGGGTCTCAATTATTACATATAAAATACAAGCTTCCCAGTCAGACCTACTCAACAGAATGATGTTGAGGTATACTTGGGAGTAGGAATATGATAAGACTTAAGAAATGTGAAAAAAATTGTAAATCATTTTCAGCATACAAAGTTATTTGTGTGAATAGAAAATAAACTACAGTATTGTGTAGCATTATTTTAGATCAAAACTGAAGTTGATGGAAATATTCAATAGCGCAGAGGCGGAATCCTTATGCCTAGTTTATAAATACCTAATAAAGTTCTAATCTTTCTGATATTGTTATTATCATCTTCATCATCAACAATAATAATATAAACATTTTTTAATATAGGTACACAACTGAAATGTTTGATTTGGTGGGGCTATTGAGTGAATAAACTACAGATGAAGCCACTTTGGATTGTACATTTGACACAGAAAAACTTAACTCATCTATCCCATTTATCCCACTTAGCACAGAATATTGTGTCACAGCATCCCATCCAATTATAGAGTTCACCATTGAAAACAATTGTGCTTTGGTATGCTAATGAAAAGGTTAAATGCATTAAATGAGTTAAGATAACTTTAGATAACACAGTTTCTTCAATTAGCCCTGAGTCACGATGCATTTAACTTACCAATCCCAGTGGCTGCATCTGTATACCAGAGTGCTGCTTCTGGTAACCCAAATGACACCTTGGATATAATTGTCACATAATGGGTCATGTGTATATTTTGATACAGGTCTGTTAACTTATAACAACTGATCATATCTGTATACATTATTAGTTATTCTAATGCGGACCAGTACATTTTACTGATTGACCACTTTTAGCTGCGAACACCACCTGGGTCTTTAGTCTAGCCTTCCTCTGGCATCTTGGAAGGGGTTTAAAAAAAGATTAAATTCTGTGACCAGGAAAGACTAAAATTGTAACCTAGAAATTTCAAAGAAGCTTGCAAAATATACAGTATATGTATTTGGCTTGTAATATTTCTATTAGACAAAAGTAAAAAGTGAAAAATAAATATAAGTATTTTACAGACATTCATCAGAAATTGCTCTGCTCAGTTGGAATAAATTCATTGCACCTAGTTTGAAGGGAAGTAATATTTTCTATCAAATACATATTTTCTATACATAGAATTGTCAATTAGCTGGACCAGTAACATCAAAAAATGTAAAAATAAAAATGTTAGTATACTAAAAAAAACACCCAGACAAATTAAACTTTAAAAAAACAAAGCCTTTATAAAAAATTGCTAACCGACGACTCCTATTGACCTATATCCCTCCTTAATTGTGACATAAAGATATTTGCCAAGATCCTAGCTAATGGATTGAAATCAATAGCACATGAACTTATTCACCCAGACCAGACAGGCTTTATGCCCTCTAAGGCCACAGACATAAATGTGAGACGTTTATTGGCGGCCCAACATGATAATGTGGGAAATAGAATTGTGGTGTCCCTAGACACAGCAAAGGCCTTCGACACAGTCCAATGGCAATATTTATGAGAGGTACTAACTCTTTTTATAAATTTGATCCCAAATTTCGGAAGTGGATTAAGACATTATACGCACATCCTCGGGCCAAGGTATTGGTCAATGGACAGCTATCGGCGGACATAGTTTTGGGAAGGGGCACCCGATAGGGATGCCCCCTCTCACCTTTGCTTTTTGCCCTGGCCATAGAACCCCTAGCCATCAGAATATGGGCAAATGTAGAAATAGAGGGCTTATGCTTAGGAAATTTGACTGAAAAAATATCACTTAATGCTGATGATATGCTGTTGTATTTGGCTAACTCAACTACAGCCCTAGAAAGCCTCCTGACAATGGCCTCTGAGTTTGGGCAGTACTCAGGTCTAAAAATTAATTTTCTAAATCTGTGATATATCCCATAGACCCCCTCCCCCCAGGCACACCTAATACTTTGCTACAGCTCAAAATAGTAAACTTATTGAAATACCTGGGCATAGTAATCCACAAGGATCTCCCAAGATATGAACAGTTAAACTTGGATCCAGTAGTACAGGCACTGAGCAACAAAGTTTCAGTATGGCAAGACCTACCTTTCTCTCTCTCCCAGGCAAAATAAACATGTTCAAAATGATTTTTCTTCCAAAAATTTCCTTCATACAGATGCAGTCACTTGGATTTGTAAGCTAAATGCATCGTGACTCAGGGCTAATTGAAGAAACTGTGTTATCTAAAGTTATCTTAACTAATTTAATGTATTTAACCTTTTCATTAGCATACCTAAGCACCATTGTTTTCAATGGTGAACTCTTTAATTGGATGGGATGCCGTGACACAATATTCTGTGATAAGTGGGATAAATGGGATAAATGAGTTAAGTCACGACACATTAAACACACAATCCAAAGTGATTGCATCTGTAACTCTCCCATAACTCCCCAAGCTCAATGGTTCACTAAAGTAGACAAAATAGTTAGGGGCTTCCTGTGGTCAGGGGAACATCCAAGATTAAATTTTAGGACACTACAGGCCCCATCCTCTGGAGGAGGCCTTGCATTGCCCAACCTCAGACTCTATTTTTTTTCTGCCCAGTTGGTGTATGCCCATTGGTGGCTGGTTCCTGATTTGAGTAACACAGCAACAGTCTTGGAAGCTGCAATTATAGGCTCCCTTGAAGCTCTTGCCAAACTCCCCTATTGAGGTGTCTCACCCCATTATGTCCCCACTACCCTATGCGCACGGTGGTACAAGTCTTCCAAAAGTCTCAAAAACTTGTGCAGGGTGTGTCCACAGCCTGGTCCTCATATACACCAATATGGGATAATACCTACCTCCCCCACTTCCACTCACTCCTGGACATCGCCAGGTGGGCACAGCTTGGGATCAGAACACTTAAGGATATAGTGTCTGAAGGTGAATGCAAAACATATGAATTAATAGGACAGGAGGTCAACCCCCATCCAGATATGTTATTTCAGTATCTACAAGTATGCCACGCTTTTCAGGTACAATTCCCGGTGAGACCTGTAGATCTTGAGACCTATTTATACAGACCGGACCTGACCAAATGTCTATCCTGGTTATACACTATACTATCTACTGCGGGTCCCTCTGCTCTCAAGAGATTTAGGGACAAATGGCAAAGAGATATCCCTGAGCTAGATCTAGAAAAATGGAAGGTTGCACTGAAGCTTGTAACGGAACTATCCATCTCTATGAGGGATAGGTTGATACAAATAAAATTCCTGAACAGAGTCTACTTAACCCCTTATGTGTGCCAGATAGGCCAAGTAAGCATTACACAAATATCATGTAACATGACACTGTATCAGTTTCAGATTACTATGAGATCGGCATGAGAGTACACCCATGAATGCATATCTTAACACCCCCACTTACTCTCATATAACAGAAAGACATATTTAGCACAAATGTATAGTACACTGGGTTATACATGTTATATATGTATGTAATGTACAAATTCTCCCAGTTTAAACTTTGTTACTGGCTTAGTCATAACATATGCTACTATTTTGTTTGTGGGACAAAACTCAAGATTTATTTTTCCCTCACTTAGTACAGATCTAAAAAAAATGGTATTTGATATCAACATGTTTGCACATTTGATAGCAAACTGGGTTATTGGCTAGAGCTATTGCACCTTAATTATCGTCAAAAATTTTTACTGTCTCATATTGACATTCACTGTCCATATTTGAGTAATTTCACAAGCTATAAACTCTTCTGTGTGGTAGCAGCCAGTGCTATATATTCATTTAGCAACTGGTTTAGCTTTGTATGTTTCAGATCCATCTGCATTTCTTTTTATTGAATAGACCCATCTACCCCCGCTGCATGTGTACCTTCTGGCAGAGTGGTCACTGTGAACATATTCTCTTTTAGTGGATCTGTTTCAGGTTTTATTGCATTAAGCCATATCTGTGACAGAGGTGAATATATGGCTTCTGTAAATGTTTGTTGTACATTGTGTGCTCTAATAGTAGTCAATGTTTGTCAGTATCAGATCATTACAATCTGACTTTAGGACATAGTCATCTAAGTACAAAATTGCTTTTCTGCCATTATAATTGCACTTTGCACTCTCAAGCTTCAGATACTGGGATAGTAGATTAATATATAGTGTACATACTGTATATTTCCCTATATATGTCATCATCAGCATCTAACAAATCAGTTTCTCCTTTTCAATGCACCTTACTGTATTGGTTGGGTACTATCCATACTTTGGACTGAAGGCTTAATTTACTGTACAGAAGGCTTAAGTTACTGTACAAACACAAGCTATTGAGAAAGAAATGTATATTTATCCATGGGTTAGATTTACTAAATTCACATGAAGTATTCGAAATTCGATCAAAGTTTCAAAGAGATTCGAATTTTAATTTTTGATTGTTTTTGAAGACCACTTGAACCAGTGAATTTTGAAAATTCAATCGAATTGAATGATTCCAATAATTCGAATAAAAATCTATTTGAATATTTGACTATTCCACAGTCGAATTGCTTCCCCTTTAAAATTTTATTTGAATGCCTAGTTCACCAGATCAAAGCTACCGAATTGGGTTTCATTATTTTTGATCGAATAAAAAAATTAGATTGAATAGTTAAAATCTTTTGAATTGTTCGATACAAACGATTTGATCGATCAAATATAGATCGATATTTTCTATAGGAATTTCTGACTTAGTTTCATGTCCTATTGTTATGCTGAGCCATATTTGCTTTTAAAAAAGAGACACGATTTATGAAGAGCTAAAAATTATTCTCATGTTACACGAGAGTTTTCATACAGTGTTTCTTCCATAGCTTACTACACACAGACTTGAGGGTTGTGGTTCAAACAAAATAAGTGGCAATACAATACTATTGTTTTGTTGAAGAAAGGGTCATTTCATTTTTTTTTCCAATTTAAAATTATTTAAAGGTCCAGTAATAAGAAAATGGTACTAATCAATATTAATGCAATCTGTTCGGTTTTTAGCTATACTGTGTTCTTCTGTTGTTTAAACAAAACTCCTCTTGTGCAAAGGGACTTTAAATCACATGTATACACAAACTACTCCCAAAAAATCCAGTTAAAAATGCACTTTTTATAAATTAAAACATGTTTTCTTGAAATGGTGTTTAATCCTCAAAGGTGTAGTTTAAGTGATCAATGTGTGTAAATACATTTATGGAATTTTCATTTCCTAATGTTACTCTTTCTTAAAAGATTTGGCCTTGGGTACATGTTTTCCCTAGACATGGAGCTATTTTCTTAATTTAACTATGTTATTGATCATAGGGATGTTAGTGCAAAATAATATAGCTATCCTGAAGGTGGACTTCAATGACACCATTTGATGTAACCACTGCTAATTTTTCCCGTTTAGTTGGGTGACCTAGTTTAAAGCCTTCAGCCTACACCCTTGGGCCATTTGTTAGCTACTGAATTTCTCAGTGATTTTCATAAACATATTAAACACAATAGGCTGCATATTATCCCATAACTGATAGTAGTTGTTAAATAAACTGCAGACTCAGAGGTTAAGAGATTTTTAGTGTCTTGTACCTAAAACCAAAAAAATTACTTAATCTTAATATTTGATTAATTTCTGATGAATATTTCCCCATTGGCTTTTGCTCAGGAAAAAACTAATAGTAGAACTGGAATTTGGATTATTTAGAACTATGAAATAATGTTGTAGCAATATAAAGTTCTTAAGATAGTATTGTCTATTGTAGGATTTGCAAACTGTCCGTGTGTTGTGTTAATTTCTTGGCTCTTAGAATTCCTGAAAGAAACGATGTTACCCATTAAAAATCTACTGAAGTTAAGTATCACAAACAGATCAAAGTAAATATGCTGTTGAAGTGTTCAAGAAGAAGTAAATGGTATTTATTGAAAAAAATGTATAAAGATAATCAGTGTATTTGAAGATGCCCCAATTGCCCCAGTAGACAGGATGTAATTTACCTATGAATCTATCATTGTATTTCTTGGAAGGTAAATACAGAGTGTAAGATCAATGAATCATAAAGAATCAGTGTGAATATTACAGTTCTTCTAAAAAGACTCTCTGGTGGGAAGCGGATTGAACATGATACTTTTCATTTTGTTAAGAGGACATAAATTATTGTGGATTTTAGAAGGCTAAATTTGAATTACAGATATTATTCAAATGAATTTTATAGAGAATATGGAATGGGCATTATATTACCAAAGGTATTTAGTATTAGCTGTAATGATTTATAGCTCTAATAAATTATCAGCATGTAGAGATCCTGCTAAGTATGGAAAGAAATTTATTTGGATTTATTTTTAATTATATTTTTTTCCACAGCTGAGCACTTCATTAATAATATCATAAACCAAAATGCTTTTGAATTTGATGAACAGAACAAATGATGTTATTAAAAAAAAATTTCTACCAGTGCAGTATGTATAAAATACACTGAAAATGATGACCCATCCAAGGTTTAAAAAAAAACCCTCTTTTGTGAAAAAGAAGCAATATAATTAGCATTCAGCTGTGTATTTTGTAAAACTGTGGGCACTTGTAGCATTTGCAATATAACATCAAATAATTCCAATCAAGTGTACAATATTATAGCAATGAAGTTGGATTGTGCTATTAAACCTGATTTTCAGTCAAACATGCCTTTGGAAATGAGTTTGATTCCCATTTGACATTTGGCTTCCTTGGTTTGTTTCATGAAAGCATTTTTTTCTGTCAAGACTGAGCAATTATTCATCCATTCATTTATTCATCAAGACCTTGTACAGTGATCTGCAGCTCTTCAGATTCAATTTATATCATGTGACAATTTATATAAACAAGTTTGTTCACTTTTAGAGGTATTCTGGGCATGCTGTATGCTCTTAAGTTAAATATGCATTATTGGGGATTTTTGTCATATTCTTAAACTATGAGAACAATGGTATATTTTGCCTGAGTCATTAATTATAATAACTGAGAATTCTGGAGAATGAAGTTTTATATAAAAAATATCAAGATACTATAAACATTATTCCATGTCATCTCACCAGGAGGATACACAGGTTGATATTGTTGTCTTTTCATCTAACCTTTAATTTTACTTCACAGTAAAGCTACAGTATAAGGGAACAGTAGAAATAAACTCACACTGCTCAGCTTTATTATGGCCTCTCATAATGTTGGTTTAGCCCAAAGGCAAATGCTGGATATGACCTCAAAGTAACATTTTCTATTTCTGAATAACATGTTCTAATTATATTTCTGAAGGGCAGATGTTTTCAGTTTAAAAATAGAAAAAAAATATCTGCTTATGGAATAAGAACTAGTTGGAGGGCAGAAATCATAGATGCTCAACATTTATAATTTTAGGCGAAATGCTGAATCCTCTATCTAGACTTTGGTATGTATGATTGAACTGCATATAGCAGTTCAAGAGGTTTTACTTATGTTTTAACAATTGATGTGATATAAGGTTATATGAAAGCTCAATGCAAAGAGGGATCTGATGCTGATTGATGTTCATCTTAATTGCCATTGGTCTGATATCTGATATCCAATCAACAGTTATCATTTACAGGTCAGCTGTGTATAAACAACTATCTTATATTACTTACTATGTGTTGCTAGACCTTATAGATTTTTTTATTTTTTACAAGCACAACAATTTTCTAGCTCCAAATGTGTTAAAGTCAATACGCATTTTTTCTTATGGTGACTTCTTTGTTCAAATGCATTAAAGTCAATGGGCATTTTTTCTTATGGGCATTTTTTGTCGTTGAACTTTTTGCAAAAATATTCGCACATGGCAAAATGCGGAATTTCACCACAAATCCATGGCTGTCAAATAAATTTGCTATTCACTACTTTTAAGATATCACTGTTTTCTTAAACCATAAGTCAAACATACTAAACTTGCTAACCAGCATACAAATTAAGAGACTTAGAAACAAAGGGTACAACTAAATCAGATAAACGTAGATGGAGTAGAAATTGGATAAATCCATATCACATTAAAAAAATTGCAAGAACCAAATAAAATGAATTCTTATAAATAATGTTTAAGGATAATATAAGTTCTAATCACTGCTTAATGATGTCACCTGTGCCACATGATTCACTGAAATTTGTGTATTAAAAAAACATGTGACCCCCCCCCTGCAATGTAAAATAAGAGGATATTCCTGTTTTGTATAAAAGCAGCCAGCTTTATGCTTTTATATGGTCATGGAGTTAATTTGTGACTGCTGAAATTCTTATATTTTATAATAGGAGTACATTAACCCCTATAAAAACCTATAGATAAATAATGTCCTCATGTCAGCCCTATATAACATATTCATAAAACTGCTATAGCCATGTCAGTTTAAGTTGTAGTGAAACAGTTTTCTTTCTAAAACCTAACATTTTCTAGACTCTTTGACAAGGAAATCACAAAGCACAATTTTCATTTTATAATTCTAGTAAACTGATATCAATATGATCAGTTACATCATACAGCAGGTTCTACTGACTGAAGAAACACATGAATGCAAAAGTATGTTTTGCTTTTTTGCTAAGTAAACTTGTATATGCTATGTAACATGTTTTCAACATAATTATATATCTTTGCTCTACATCTAGATCACTGAATAATAACATGATAGTCTCATTCATTTTTTTGTCATATATTGGAATTTGGCATAAATATGAAAACCTCAATGTTAGTTAATGACAATATAAAAAATATAGACAGAACTATAATTTGTTTCAAGGAGTGTGGAAGGAATGAAAATGGAAGGAATCAACATCACATTTTCAGACTCACAGAGCAACTAAAAAAGACATACAGTACAGTATATGGCTTGGAACTGTTGATTTGTAGCACCTGAGGATTGGGTTTACTTCTGACTAAAACAGACATTTTCCATCAAAAATATACTAAGATTTGAATATGATGAGTTTTTGCATATTAATTCACTTTGACATAATAGCTTTTATATGCTGGGGTAATACACCAATGCATTACCCCAAGTATTCAATAACCCATTTTCCTCAAGAGTAATATTCCCAGTTCCAGACTGGCAAACTGCCATTATAAAGTTAAAGCAACCAGTTTAGCATCTGATTGTCTATGTTATATCCTCTATTCTAATATCCTAAATATGTCATTGCTTCATGGGGTTGATTTATCAGAGTTTTAAACAGAGACATAAGTAGCAGAATTTTGGCTCATTACCCTACATTATATCACAATGACATACTCACGCGAATACATAGAAACATAGAAAAGTAATACATATTTCCCCATATGTGTTTATTCATGTGTTTATGTTGTTTTATAGTTTTATTTTGGGTATTTCGATTTCCTACAATATGGTACTGGTATGATTTGAATGCTGGTGGGTTTAGGCAAATTTCTAAATGATATTTCTAGAGAGGGATGTTTCTGTTATTTGGAGCATCATACCAAAAGCAAAAAGATATTGAAACATCAAGTAGAAATATTGCTTTACTATCGGTGTAGATTTGTGTTAGGTATTAGCATTACAGTCATTATACTGTTATTGCAGAGGAAACGTGAAAATACTGATCATTATTAAATCATAGATTTTGGGGCGAAAGAAACTGCAGTTGGTCTTGAGATTCCATATAATAAATCGCACCACTATAGTGATCATTCACTATTTAATATTTGTAATATTTAATATTTATAATGAAAGAACTCCTCTGGCTTTAGCTTTGTTTTACTCTTGAAACATCACTTTCTTCCACAGCTAGTGTAATTCAATATTTATGTAAGATTAGGGTCAGTGTCAGGATGAAAAGAGCATGTGAGAGGGTGTATATGCAATAGTTAACTACATAACTTAAGTATGACTTTCATAAACTTTTGACAGAATGCCAATACCAAATGCAATCTTATCACACATATGTATCTGTTGCTTATTGACAGAAGTGGCATAATTAGAAATTTGTCCACAACACCTTTTTCCCCCTTTCCCCAAATATTCTGGAATATGGCCTCTTTTGATTATTTTGTGTAAATTGTACATAGTTGGGACACCCAATCTGCCCCACTTTACTCCCTATTCCTCCAGGAGCCTTTGTTTAATGTTGGTCACTTGGCTATTAATCTGTGAAAGTGACCATTTCACACTGAATTGTGTGATCTAACACAAGTTAAGTTGCCAATACACCATTAGAGTGTATTGGTGTGGGTGACTTCTGCAACTGCAGGCAGCAAATATATCCATACAAGTTGATATGTGACATATTCACTACACCAGTCTTGAAGTCCTAATTTAATAAACTGTTTTTTACCACTGTCTTCATGTTCACATGTTCAAATGTGTCCTGAGGAAGGGGTGGTGAAAGCACCAACATGTTGAATTTTTATGCTTGGATCATCATACTGGTTGTGCAGTGACATTATAACCTTTTCTGAATTGTATGACCATTGTTGCATGTGATGCACCATAGTGTGAGTTAATTCTTTAATTTAAAAACAAGCCTCAAAAATAAGTTTTAGTCCTTCAATCCTAAAATGTAATATTATATTGAGTATGTGATATCGTCTGTTTACTATTACAAAGGACATGCCAGTTAAGGCAAAAGTGAGATTGGAAATTTGGTTATATCTGATGAGGTTTTGCTGCATGGCTTGTGAAGACCTAGACAACAAAACAAACCATTTAAGCTATAAATAGCTTTCTACAATGTTTCTAAGCTCAGTTTAACAGATGTCCCAAGCAGCTGCTCTTGGTAAACAGCTTAAAAAGCGCTTAATCCTCAAAGTATAGCTTACTTTAAAAAAGGTAGTTTTATGACTTTTTATATTAAAAATGTGTTGGAAGCCATAGAGAAGTTGTTATTCTGTGGTACAGCACAGTTATACAGTTTTCATAGACCGCAATTTTATATTGAACAGAGACTATAATAAATAGTTATATTTCATTTGAGTTTATAATCTTCTATCATTCACACCTCTGTTACTATGCAGAGTGAATAATTCACATCCCCATGTTCCCTTCATGGTTTTGTAAATCCGTTTCAGTGAGGTTGAGATATCTACAGGGTTTGTGGTCTGTGTTCATACAATATACAGTTGGTATCTTTTGTTGAACTCTCTTAATAAACTCACTAGCACGTTACATCATTTTGAATTCATTTGGATGTTTTCAGTCACTGTTAACTTGGCAATAAAATTATCACTGCAACTGTGCTTGTGAATATGTGGAGGGAAGAGGTGGTGGTGATCAGTAATTCTGAGCGATCAATATTTAGTCTAGTTGCATTGGACGTGATCCCTCACTAGGGAAGAGATGGTTGGTTTGAGACCCTGTTGACATGTATCTGTCAACTAAGTTTATATAACCAGGTTGCAAATGATAAGGCAAGCTAAACAGATTTATTACCAACATGATTGCTGATTTGCATCATGAATATCAGGCTTTGGACCCTCTCAGAACCATACTCTTTATTAAAACATACTGTAAGGAGCTCCCCCAGCTAGCAATACTCACATCACTCAGAATTGTCCCAAATGGTATCTTTGTGGGGTTTAAGCCTTCTACAGCTTCTAAATAAATAAACTCCACTGTATAGAGGTTGAACATATTGGCCTCTTTAATATAAATATCTCTTTGCAATATTCTGCAGCCCTCGTCTGTGCTGAAAGAGATAAGGATATTTTCTCTCATTAACAAAAATATTCTAATTTTGGCAATTTTGAAGGTTTTAATCTAGGTTTGAATAAAACATGTTGCTGCATAGAGTGGGTGAAGTTTTGAATATAAAAAGAATAAAATGCTTTGACTTTTTAATAATTTGTTCTCATATTTTAACACTCACTGCACAATTGTTAATGTGACAGGGGTTAAGAGCATTTATTTGGACTTATGATGTGGGATGATGTTTAAATCACATTTCTCATAAACACTATTTTGTGCTAAGCCAAGAAGAGAAGTTAAAAAAGTCACATATTCAGTTCTTATTTAGAACTAGCCATCTGTAAGTGAACTGTGAATTCTATTTGCATGCTCAAAAAATTAACCTGTACCATCTGTGTCTAGATCTGTTTTCCCTTTTGTAACATTTGAAAAGTCGCCTCCCATCAGTGTTTCCATATTTTCATATAAATTTCAGACTCCTACAAAAAAGTTGCTTTTATCTTATGAATAATTTATGAGCAGAATTAAGAAATATATTTTCGACCTACACACATAATGCTTTTCTAGCACCCGCATGTTGCATTCTTTGAAAAGTGAGGATGAACAATATGTATACTTGTCAGTGTATCCCACCTCACAGTTTAAAAGCTGAAAATCTATTGGAAATACAGGGGATTGAGATGAAAAAAAATTAAAATTTGGGTAGAATTTGTAAAAATGATCCTGATAGAATAGTCAGCAAATAGTTGACATGTGTCCAACCCTAGCCCTGCTGCACCCAACCTGTACCTGACCTGTCATGTCATCCTTACTTATATAGACTCACTCAACCCATTATCAATATATTTAAGACATTGAGACATTTTGTGAATACAGCTACTAAATGTCACGGTCGGCACCCAAATTCCAGAACAAGTGCCAAGCACCCTGGTCTCAGCTCGTGCTTCACCAGTAGTGTGACCACCTTTGGCTTCGGGAGGAGCCCTCAGCTACTCAGATGCCACCTGGACTTAAACGAGAGGTGCAGAGCAGGAGTTCTGGCCAGCAATGGGGCACGACTGTAGATAAAGTCAGTTAGGCCGAAGATCACAGTACAATTGGATAAGGCAAAGGCGTAGTCAGACAGGCTGGGTCGAGGCAGGCGGATAACTAGGTTTCGTCAGGCAGGCAAGGGTCAAATCCGGGTAATCAATCAGATGGGAGAAGGCAGAATCGGAGTCAATAACAGGCAGGGGTCAAACCAGAATGTCAATCAGGAGGGTTAAGCAAAATCATGGTCGGTTTCAGGCAAGGGTCAGGTTCCAGAGATCAGAGTAGTCAAAACAGCCAGGCAGGGTCAAACACAGGTATCAGACAGATCAGAAGCTTTACAGCACAAAGTACAAGGCACCAGGAACAAAACCTATCACGGGCAATGATAAAAGAAAAAATGTCCCTTTAAATCCATTTGAATTTCGCGCCGACGTCATCACGCCAGCGCGCATGCGCATATAACCCGGAAGTGCGCGCGGCGCACGCATTAGGAATCCGCCACGGAGGGGGGAGGATGGCGCGGCGGGCGTCCCCGCTGATGGCGCGGTGGGCATCCCCGCTGTGCCACCGCTAGACCACCAGGGTGAGTCCTCACACTAAAAATGACTTACTCTTTAAACAAAACAGGGATTGTTTGTTATCCTTACTTATATACCTCTCCTGACTATATCTAATGCAATTGGAGGTAGATGGGACAAGAGAAGGTATAAAAATGAATGCTAGCAAATAGCCTGAAAGGTAATGCAGATGGTGCTAGGGCATGTTGATGTCATAGGCAGGGAAGGCCATGGTCTAACCCTGAAAAAACACAACCGCAGTGAAAATTATCACTTCCAATTTGGCAATTAGGATGGCTTGTTTCTGGTATTTTGGAATTTTGAGGAGGAATACTGTTGGCTATACATTTATAGGGGAGTAATTATGGGCAAATCTGACTCTTTTTTTCTTTGTTGAAAATTTGCAAAAAGTCAAACATTCAACAGCCACATTGAAGTCATTGGGTGTGTTTCAATGCAACATTTTTTGAACGGCGCAACTTTTTAAAATCGATTTGAAGTGCATACCACATTTGTTTTAGGGTGGACTCATGTCTAGGACATTAGAGGATCTCTATATTCTCTATTTTGCTTCCTT
This sequence comes from Xenopus borealis, assembly GCA_024363595.1. Lineage (NCBI taxonomy): Eukaryota > Metazoa > Chordata > Amphibia > Anura > Pipidae > Xenopus > Xenopus borealis. Next base: position 73,824,815 of record CM044436.1, read on the forward strand.
GGACATGTGTAATAATAAGTAGCCACTTAAGCATTTTAACCAACATCTCTTATAAAGATGTCCATATGACCTATATGTACTCGCCCCATTCAAATTTACCTAAGCATAAGAGTATTAAAAAAGTTTTGCTAGGCCTAGATTATGCCTTGTCCTTCACTCCTCATATCCAGTAACTTATTAAATGATGTCACTTCCACCTAAGGAACATATTCAGAATTTGATCATTTATCACCCAAGATGCCACCAAAATTCTTATTTTACTCTCTCTCGTCATATCATGTCTTGACTACTGTAACTTTCTTTTAATTTGCCTTCTCCACAGAGACTGTCACCTTTCCAGTCCATAATGAACACTCCCTGCACTGGCTTCTGCTACCTTTCAGAGTAAGATTCAAATGAATGACCCTGACATTCAAAGCACTTTATAACTTTGCCCCACCCTACACCTCTGAACTCATCTCTAGATATTCACCCAACTGCTTACTTCGCTCCTCTACTGACCTGCTTCTCAACTCTCATTGCTTCCACACATGCTAGCATTCAAGACTTTGCAAAGGCTGCACCCCCCCCTCTAGAATTATCTCCCACTTACTCCCAACCTTTCTGCTTTCAAAAGATCTTTTATAATGCACTTATTTAGAGAAGCCTACCCTCACTCTGCTTAACTACCAAATACAATGCAACATACAGTACTACATCTCTCACCCACTTAATTCTGATATTGCCCACTCCTGCACCTTGTCTTTTATTCCCTTCCCTTTAGATTGTAAGCTCTTTTGCACAGGGCCTCCCTCGCCTTTCGTACCAGTATTGTTTGAGATGTATGTAACTCCATATGTTCTATTTATGTAATTCATGTGATTTAGTTGTATAAACACATTTACTTTACAGACTGTTGAGATGCGTTGGTAACAAATTTACACCTGGCGAAGTATGAATTTGCCCCATGAGTGTTTTTTCAAGGCTAGATATTTTGCTCATCTGTATATAGGAGATAAACATTCCATGCAAAAATAAGAACTCATTGACATTTCTTCTGGCAGCACATCTGCATGGGGGAATGCCTGCATTGTACTCCTTACAGATGCAGTCACTTGGATTTGTAAGTTAAATGCGTCGTGACTTAACTCATCTAACCCATTTATCCCACTTAGCACAAAATATTGTGTCACAGCATCCCATCCAATTAAAGAGTTCACCATTGAAAACAATGGTGCTTTAGTATGCTAATGAAAAGGTTAAATGCATTAAATGATTTAAGATAACTTTAGATGACACAGTTTCTTCAATTAGCCCTGAGTCACGACGCATTTATCTTACAAATCCAAGTGACTGCATCTGTATATCCATAAAAAAAATCCTGTATGAGGAGCACATCTTGGTATCAGGAGTGCAAGCTAGCCTTGTCTTAAACACCTGCCATAGAAAAAGTGAAAAGGATAGGGCCCCATTGTTGCATGAGTCTTTTGCTGCACCAAGGATAAAGATGTCTACGCTTCTCCTCCTTGCATTCCCTCTTGAATAGACCACTGCTAAATGTAGCATAATTTGCCTCTATAGAGCAATAATAAAAGATGATGAAAAATAATAAACACAACTACCAACTTAAATATAGGATGCAAAAGGGAATCCATCTTATTTAAGGTATTAATAAGTTTGCTGCAGCAGTTTAGCATTTCCCCTATAGATATGTACAGTATATGTACATATATGTAGACTGAAGTGAGTAAGAAATGACCCTAAAGGTAGTTACATGACTGTAGGGCTATATGTCCCTTTTCCTTGGCACAGAACAATGAACAAATGTATTGACTAAGTATGTTAAACAGTTCTACTAATCAAATTATGCATGTTTCTGTTAAAGATTATTACATCTCCCATGTTGAGACTTGGGTGGATGGATCTCTGTAATTTGGTAATATATTATTTGTGATTCCTATACAATCGATTCACATTGTTGTATGCTGAATGCATAAGTATTCAAATACACACTCTATGTATGTCTTGCAGCATTGGTCTAACTGTATTACATTTATACATGTGCAAAAGTTACAATTTGAGAACCAATTGTCCATTGAATTACAGTAAATGCAGTTATGTTTCAGTTGAAGTCCTACTAAGTACAGCAACATGTCTCTCATAAAATAGCTTCTAACTGTATAGTAGAATATCTAGTCATTTACCTTACGGTCTTAGACTTTATTAAAAAGATTTACTTACTTGTTGTTTCCCCTTCTCAATGGAACTGAATGTGTTGCTGTGGGACCTGAATTTTACTATTGAGTGTTGCTCTTGTGTTAGGGAGCTGCTATCTGGTTACCTTCCCATTGCTCTGTTGTTAGGCTGCTGGGGGGGTGATATCACTCCAACTGCAGTACAGCAGTAATGCGTGATTGAAGTTTATCACAGCACAAATCACGTCACTGGGGGCAGCTGGGAAACTAACAATATGACTAGCCCCATGTCAGAGTTCAAAATGAAATATAAAACTATCTGTTTTCTCCTTTGATAAGTGAATTTCAGTTCAGAATTCTGCTGCAGTAGCACTATTAACTGAAGCATTTTGAAAAAAAAAATTCCCATGACAGTATCCAGCAGAATGAAATCCATTTCTCAAAAGAGCAAACAGATTTTTTTATATTTCATGGGGCTAGACATATTGTCATTTTCCCAGCTTCCCCAAATCATGTGACTTGTGCTCTAACAGAGAAATGGGAAGGTAACCAGATGACAGCTCCCTAACACAAGATAAAAAGCAACCTAACACAAGATAAAAGCTGCTTAGTAGATTTAAGAAGAGCATTCAATAGTAAAAACCCATGTCCCACTGCATTCCATTCAGTTACATAGAGTAGGAAAAACAACAGCCTGCCAGAAAGCAGTTTGCTCCTAAAGTGCTGGTCACATGACCAGGGGCAGCTGGGAAATTGACAACATGTCTAGCTCCATGTCAGATTTCAAAACTGAATATAAAAAAATCTGTTTGAGGAATGGATTTCAGGGCAAAATTCTACTGAAGCAGCACTATTAACTGATGAGTTTTGAAAAAAACATGTTTTCCCATGACAGTATGCCTTTAAGCAAAAGTAGATAATTGTATGCTATATCTCACATGTAGTTTATATAAATGTATAGGAAATACTGTTACCCTATTAAACAATATATACATATTAATATATTTTCTTATATAGAAAATTTTGTAAGTCTTTTTGTAAAATATAAAGATAATCATAAAGTTCCATGAACATATAAAACCACTGCTGTATTTCATAGTTTTTCAGATAACTGGTTTCTTTAATAGATTCTTAATAGATCCCATTCCTTTAATTAGAGCATTAGGCTTACTCATCAGGCAAAAGCCTAATGTTGCCACTTGTCCAGTTTTGAACCATGTCCAGTCATCTGAGTTTTCCGGAGGACTCTCTAATTCAAAACTTCCTGTCTGGTCTGGTCTGGTTTAAAACATTGAGAAAACTGGACAGAGATTCATCCAGTTTCATCAAAGTGATGCAATAACCCTGGTGTCATAAACAGAGCTGTCAACCTTCCCCCCTATTTTTTCAGGAGTTAACCAATATTTGACCCCTTACCCAGACTTCTGACACTCTACCGCATTCACTCAATATATCACAATTCTTCACAGTTTTGCACGGTTCTCATACACTGCATCATACCATGACAGTCACAGTGCAGCAAATGCACATGCCTGTCAGTGCTCTGTGGTTTCAAATGAGCATTTGCACGTGATACCATGCCAGTACAGCATGCAGTAGGCCATGAGGTCACTGTCAAAACTTCTCTACATGCCACCCAACTACCCAAATTCATCATTCTTCAGGTTTATAGCTCTGCATAACCCTTCTTCTACAATAAATCTCACTTGATTTTATACACATAAGTCCTGTGAGTGTGATATCTCTTTTGTTCCTATAAATAAATAAATAAATATATATATATATATATTTATATATATTGATCACAAAGTTGCAATTCTGAAACAACTCGAGTTTTTTTATTCTAAATTTCACATCTGTGTGTGCTCCATATAAATCACAATTTTATCACTCGGCACAAGCACCTTTATTTTTTAATTTATGTTCTTAACTCTTGAGGAATGCTAATAGGTTTGCAAATTCAGTCAGATTGAATTCTAAACTGACCTTTCTGCATATCACAAAAGGTATTTTTAGAAATGTTATTAGCTTATCAGCTGAACATTAATAATCCTGCAGTTATATGCAGTGGAATGAGGGACAAGCAGGCTTCTTATGTAACCATGGTCGACATCACGGCTTCATTACATAGGAGTAGTGAGGAGCAAAACTGTGAAACAATTTGCGAATGGCAAAGTTTCACAAAATGCATTGAAGTCAATGGCCAGTTGCAAAACATGTGTAAATTATTGGGGGTTCTCTTGTATCTTTTTAAATGCAAAATGAACTGAAATAAATGTTTTTTTCTGTGGAATTTTTCTTGGTCCATTTTTGTAGTGAAACATTGAGTAGTTAAATTTTTCTACTTTTTCTTTGCAAATCCATGCCTGGAATTTTTTTTTTTTTTGCTGAATCTAGAAACGGTGTTACTACTGAGTACATCATAGGTTAGAGGACATACATAATGGAGGCCTAGCATTTAGACCTGTAGACTTTGTAGTTATGCCCAATGACAATGCCTACATATATACTTTTTCTACTTTGCAAGGTGATGAAACAGTGTGCAGGGACAGCAAGCCAAGTATATTATGCAAAGACTGCAGTGGTATGTAGTAAACAATTTAAAATTTTAACTGTCCTTCCATGTTCAATCAGATATAGAAAAGAAAAACTTTGTAGTGCTTCAATATCCCTGATAACCTAAGCAGCTATAGGTCTAGGCAGCCAATATCTTGACATTGTAGCTATTAGCTTAATGGTAAGATATACAGCTGATTATGTCCCATGGCTGAAATCTATTTTTTTTTTCTTCTAGATAAGCTATGTATACCCAACAGCAGATAAGGGAGAAACTATTTTCTCTTCATAGGATAATTTAAGAGGGTTGATTTTAAAAACCCTCAGTTATATCTAGGAGGCAATCATTTAATTGTAAAAATACAAACAAAACATATTATTGTGGCATAACCCATGAGAAATTTTGATTAGCATTATGTGAAAATATTTAAAGTGTGTTCTTGTAAGGGCACTGTGTTGGTGCAGTTCGGTGCAGGATATTTTGCAATGCCACATTCTTTATCTGTATTTACTGTAAATAATGACTTTGTCTGGAAACCAGGGAAATCTTTTATTAGATTTTGCACCTTTTTGTGTTCTCTTTTCTATTACATTTGTGTTATCAGTAACCAACAATACAGAGCCTGAGCTGTTTAAAACCCCTAACCTTTAACACAAAAGCTAAAAACCTTTGGGAAAACCCTGTTCAGCTAACCATGCTGATCCTTTCCTTTATGAGGCATTTACATGAATTATCTAGAAAAAAAATGTGGCAGGGTTCACAGAAAGATCTGAAATTTGTGGTAGCTGCCAACTGTATAGACAATGTGTAATGCACTGACGTTTCTTTTTTTTTTTTATATTCTATATACTCAACATCAAAGAGTAAAAGTTAATTATCCTAGACCTGGTTTTGTGTTGTATTTTCATTCTCTATCATAATGTACTTTATTCTGCTTTTCACTGCTGAATAGAAATGATTTACAGTATCTGGCAGCAGTGATTCCTACTACATCATGTTACTCAGCTGCCTAGAGAAGAAGAGAAGATGGACAGAGAATGATTTGCCCCTTCAAAACCTCCAAGCTCCTTCTATTTAGAAAAGTCCCATGGGCCTGGAATATGGGGGTAGTAATCATTATTGTCAGTAAGAGATGGTGTTTAAAGGATAACTAATGTGCATAGAAGAAATGAAGTGATCCAATCCAGTACACACCATAACAAATTTTATGAAAACAGCCATGAATAATAAACATATGATCAAAAATATGCTTGAACCTTATAAAATTAATGCAGTTTCCCCAATTTAACCATGCTTTTTGGCTACAAATGCAGTACAAAAGAATAATAGTAGGAGAGCAAAATATCAATGGATTAGCATAGCACAAGAAAATAAAGAAAACTGTTTATAAATATCTTTTGCAAATTCTGTTTGAGGCTGAATATGGTGAATTTCTGGTGATCTGTGTTTAAAAGCTACTGTACTTAATAAATTACTGTATTCATTCTTCATTCCCACAAAACCTGTAGCATGGACTGTGCCCTCTTTTTGACTCTGACCTTTAAATTCAGGTCCACAAAAAAGATTTACATCTTTACATTTATGTAAAGAGGCAAACAATGTTATTTCATTTATTGGTCCTAAAATGTGCTACTACAGCCAAATTTAAGGGTAGGTTATAGGTTTGTGCTTGCTGTCTGCCTGTACTAATTCTTCTGGTACTTCCCCCTTCTGGTACATAAGACCATGCCCTCTCTGCAAGGCCACACAATTAAAGTCCCATTAATTGTGTATATAGCCAATGATATCCTCTCGCCACTCTTATATGAATATCTGAATAAGCAGCTCCTCCGTTCTTTACATTGTGAAATTATAAGTAAAACTGATGAAATTGCCTGTTTACACTTGATGATCTTCCCAACCCCTACTACACCAAAAAAAAACCAACCTTTTCTTCATTTTTCTATTTAATTCATTACTAGTTTGTAAGCCACTCATAGCACCCTGCACGCAGCTCTACAACATAGGCATCTCTTTAATCTGTGCAGAAATAGTGAATTTGTATTGCAATTATTGTGTATTAAGCATTAGATAACATTTGTTTCCATGGATATAATTTTAGGTTGTTTGGTAAGTAAGCATTCCATTTTTGAATAATGATTGGTATTGCTTGGCACCAATTTGTCTTAATAACATTCCATGTGATTGTGACTATTGAAGGTTTCTGTATTTCAATAGTTAACCACAACCAGTTCTGATGTACTAAACTATTGCCTAAACCTGAATGTCTAAATATTTTCCTAAAGCAGAAAATGGATATTGTATGATCTTTCATTCTTTTTGCTCATCAACAACATAAAAAACAAAAATTATTTGGAACATAGCAAAACAAAAAATAACTTGGTTTGCATAGGTAAAAACTACATTAGTGATTTCAAAATATGCTCAAATATACTCTTTAAATACAGTAGATGCTACAATAGCCATTGGTTAGTGAAAAGGAAAATGTACCCCTACCCAAAAAAAAAAATAAAGCAAAACACAGGAGTAGTACTTTGATAACAGTCTGTTTTGTTATGCTGCTAATATAGGTTTCAACATACAAATTTAATGCGAGATTATAGTGAAAAATGTAAAATGGTCCCACTAGAAACTAATGCATGAAAGGATATGATTTGTTTTACTTTTGAAATGCCCATCAGGTTGATGGACATTTGGTGTAATTGAAGCTTATCTTCTGTCACTGTACATCTGCTGTAACATGAAGGTAATAAGGCAAACTGAAAATAAAGACACAGCCTAGAGCTGAGTGAATAAACTTACTTTAAAACTAATGTTTTTGTATTAGGTCTTACTGTATTAACAATGTTGAACTTATTCTCAAAAAAAGTTCTCTAAAGTATACATTTTACTATAAAGGGCCACTGAACCTTGATTTTTCCTTATCTTTTTGTATTTGTCTTAAATTAGGAAACAAGTCTAAACTTTTAATTTTTCCCTTAAACATCCCATTAAGATTTTACTGACATATCTTGCAGTTTTACAGGTAGATTTATTGAAGATCCATTTACCTGTTTATCAGTACAAAATAGGGGGTATGTGGAAGCACTCTAAAGGCAAAGTTATAGTGTATTTAAGTATAATGGAAGTGCTAGTTTTAATGCACATTCCCTGTGCCCCTGTCTCCAAAGTTTGAAAAACAGGGGTTTTTAGTTACAAAGTTATGATCATAAAGTTGAAAAGCCACCATACCACGTCAAGGTAAACCCCACATGGCGGACCCTAACATATTTACCTTTTTTTTGTCATAGTATAAGGAGTCTCTCTGCATAGTAGCATTATTTGTAATCAGTGTCAGTAGAACCTTGGTTTCAGTATAAAGGATTACCTTGACGTGGTATGGTGGCTTTTCAACTTTATGATCATAACTTTGTAACTAAAAACCCCTGTTTTGCAAACTTACTTTGGAGACAGGGGCCCAGGGAATGTGCATTAAAACTAGCACTTCCATTATACTTAAATACACTATAACTTTGCCTTTAGAGTGCTTCCACATACCCCCTATTTTGTACCTGTTTATCAGCACTTTTCCAATGGTCAGAAAGATGTTAATGAATTGACACATATATCAAAGCAGATAGATGTTTCATGTTTGTTTGGAATGTATTCAACTGCTTTGAGCAACTTAACATATTAATTTTCTATGGGTTATTGCTCAGCCCTGCTCAATCACACCACCTACAAAGTACATCATCTTTTGGATGCAATATCATTATGTATGGTATCTTGCCCCTCTCCCATCATAAATATGTAACATGTATCACTCTGCTTGAGACTATGAGCATTGAGACTTTTTAGATGATGTTTCCTCAAACAAAAAGATTCAATACAATCAAATGTACCTCAAATGAACATAAGTACATATTTTTTAAGAAATTACATAATCTGAAATAAATCATTTTTGTTTTTTGTCTTGCTGCTCTTTGGGAACCAGAGCTGGAGATACCAACATAGGGCTAGAGGTCAATGGAAGAAGGCTGAGACCTTACTTTGGGGTATGCAAGGATTTGTAGTACACAAACATCTAAGCCATGTCTTACACATTACTGACATGATTATTAAATCTTTTGGTCATTAAATCATGCAATAACTTGTTGTACTTAGGACATTATTTGGCCAAGGGAACAGTAGAGAAATACTTTCTACCATACTCTAATACTGTACCTCTATACACAAGAATTTATCTGAAAGCTTGTAGATTTTATTCTATTTCTTGCCCTCATACATGATTTACCTTAGATGTGAGTCATCACTGTCAGTGTAATTAAAGAAATATATGGGAATTCATACATTTTTGTTAGTTAGTTCTCTATGAATCAGAATGGCAGCAACTGTGACTGCCACCTCCACAAAAATGAGTATTCTACTAAGCCCACATAATATATTCTATGCTTTCTTTGAGTTGGTGTATTAAATACCACAGTTTAACAGAGCATCCTGTGGTACCACCCAGTAGCTGCTACATCTGTCTGTTATTTACAAACCATTTTATATTGTCCCCTCTAGTGTATTTAATGCATGGAAAATATTATCCTTTATATATTATTATTTGCCTTTGCTGAAAACATGTCAGTTTAAATACTAATAAACTACAGACTGAATAGTTTCTGCTTGTGTGAGATCATCTTTGTGCATTTCACTTTTAATAATGTATATATATATATATATAGATGTCATGAATGCTTAGTGATATCAGGTGTGCAGAATTTTCAACATTTAAAGTTGTTATTCAATGTAACACAATCATATGTCATGCAGTTAATCTATATCTCTAGGAAGGAAAACAATTGTTTTTTTATATTTTAAAGGTCATATTTGACCTTTACGATGGGACCTTTAACCTAAGCGATTTAGCAAGAATACAGAAGTAACAGAAGTCTTGCAATGGTTTGAGATCATGCATATATTCACTGGTGGGCAGTGCATTTTAGTTGCTGTTTTGGATTCCTGTTTGTTGTATGGCAGTGGTCCTCAAACTTGGCCCTCCAGCTGTTAAGAAACTACAAGTCCCACAATGCATTTGCCTGACTGTGGCTGTCAGACTCCTTCATTGCATTGTGGGACTTGTAGTTCCTTAACAGCTGGAGGGCCAAGTTTGAGGACCACTGGTGTATGGTGTTATAAAAGAGCAAATAAAAGTTCTAGTTGGTATTTTCTACCAGTAAAATATCTACTGTGTTGTTATCCTTATTTGGTTGATAGACTGTGTATCCTTGTCATTTAATTGCATGGATCAACTGGAGCTTTACTAATCACTCACATTTGTAAATGCTTTTTTCAAAAAAATATATTTACAATGATCCATGTAAGGATAGCAAAGAAACAATTATATGTTTTATCGTGGTAGACCCCTTATTTCATTTCTACAGAAGACATCTACAAGATAACAGTGTCATTGATAGTTTATTAGATTATCTCTAACACAAATTCTACTATCTCACAGCATACTTTGCTAAAATGTAATAATTATTCCAATCAAAAGAAAATTCTTGCCTATAGTATTAAAATGTAGATAGTATCACTGAATCATAAAATCAGTGAAACTGGGAATGTGGCCCAACAGATACAGATGAAGCCACTTTGGATTGTGTGTTTGACACAGAATAACTAAACACAGATTTCCCATTTGTCCTATTTAACACAGAAAATTGTGTCACAGCATGACATCTAATTAACGTGTTCACCATTGTGAACAATGGTGCTTCGGTATGCTAATGAAAAGGTTAAATGCATTAAATGAGTTAAGATAACTTTAGATAACAGTTTCTTCAATTAAGCCTGAGTCACGACGCATTTAACAAACAAATCCAAGTGGCTGCATCTATCTTTCAAAATCTGAGTACTGATTACTAATCAATTTTTTATGAGAAGGAGATATTATATGGAAGGGTTACAACTGGGGAAATAAATGTATCCCCTGTTAAGTCAATCTCATTACCAACTCAAAATTCTTTGACACATTTTAGGCTTTTGAAAAAATCTGGTACTACTGCAACAACTAGGCAGCCATTGGCTCATATGTCTCAGTAAAAGGCAATGTTAAGGTTGGGAAGATGTAAGTACAGTCAGTAAAATTGATCTCAATAAAATATAATTTTTTTTAATGTTCCCTATTTTGAATGAATATTGAAAATTATGTGTGCCATTGTAGATTTACTAAATATTTTGGAGTCTACTGTTCATTAATTATGTTACTGTATGTTGTATTATTATATATTTTTGTGTCATATTATGCTGGTTTTTGTCCAATGCCAGTAAGTTAATTAGGGAAGCAGTGTGTAACATGGATCATATATCTAGATTTCTGAGTAAAAAATGCATTTGTTTCAAATGTTTACTTGGTGTACCTTAAGCAATTATATGCACCTCTTAACTAGTAGATGGAGAAAGTAAAGGAAAATAGTTTTGTTCATCCTCATGGAAAACATTGCATTACGTATGCAGGCTTAATGCAACTTTATGTAGAGATATTTCTATATCTTTGTTCATTTACAATTGCCTCTGATTTTACTATGTATAACCTTGCTGAAAAAAATAGTTTTCAGCTGTTTAATGTGTAACCATGCTTCAGTTTCAGTTGATTGGTATAGCTAGAAATAAGTAACCTTGTAAGTGCCAAGAAATACTTTTACTGCCATAATAAAGGCTACTGTTCTAGCTCTAGCAGCATTCAGTTCTGGGGACAAATATTTATGTTAGACTGAGGCATTTCAGTATCACTTTGGAAAATTAAAATGAAAAATACTTGGTAGAAAGGTCATTTGTATTTCTTACGAAGTCTTGGGTATGCAAGAGACTTTGGTGTTTCTATGGCCTTTTCAGTTAAAATATGTTAGCCATATCCATTGTGCCTATGGGATTTGTATGGTCTAAATGCACAATGCAGATATATCCATTTACATTTAGTGCTGCAGGGAGCTGAAGCTTGGTTGTTGTCCAACGGGAACAGTTGGACAGACAATTAGTTCCTGATGAACATCCTTGCTGCTGAGTGGATGCAAAATTATATCAACACCAGTTGTATATCCTTATAAAATGTATGTGACTTTGTCAGAATGAAATAGCTTGCACTGAAATCCACTAAGGCCACATTTTGATGCAGGTGAATGTGGTCTCCATCTGCCAGATCACAGTCTCTTAAACCTGTGAACGAGGCCTGAAAGAGGAAAAACTTGTCTAGCTGTCTATAGCAAGAAATTCATTAAAACATTCAAACAGTTGTATTCGCTTATGAAGTATTTTGTTTCCAAAATTTGAAAATAAATATTAGGATGCAATCTTATCACATGACCTGAATGGGGTCTTGTGTTCCTGCTGGAATCCTGGGAAGGCCTGCTGGTCTCATAGTTATTTCTTGTTCACTTAACATTGCCATATTATTAAATTGTATTCCTTTAAGTTATAGTACAACACTAGGAAAACCTACGTCATAGCAAACATACAGTAATCAGATTTATGGCATTTATCCATATTTTGATTAAATTGTGTCATCTTAACTTGAACAAATCAATAAACTAACATATATCACTGTTCAAGATGGTTCATTCTAGTCAGGAGTAATATAATGGAAAGAAAATATTGGTTACCAGTGTCAATGCATTAGCAGTTATATATATATATATATATTTTTTTTTTTTTTTAACTCAATACATAAAAGTTACTCTACATGATTTTATGTTTATAACATAACTGCAATAAAAAAAATATAGATATCGATCAATACCTGTAGGATAGATGCTTTTAATTAAGTTAATGGCTTTTTTTTCCTAATCATTAATCATCATGCTCAAAATTTCCTTTATTAAAAACCAAATATTTAAATGGTTAAAAAAAGCCAGCATTACCCTAAATAGCTTGAAGTGGTTTCTTGGCCACTTTAACTCAACTTAAACCTGATTACCACTGCATTTTCTAACATGCTATATTATTGAAGAGTTAGAGAGGGCTAAGAGTGTGCCAAAAGTCAAAACATTTATCCTTTCAGAATGGATGGATGGTTTTGAATGTGAACCTCTATAGCAGACAAGGCATAACATTTTCACACACATATATGTATGCTGGGTTTTTAATTTGGAGGGGTTGAACTTGATGGACTCTGTCTTTTTTCAACCCAATTTAACTATGTAACTATATATATATATATCTCAATATGCACATATTTATACATGGAAATCAACCCTGAACTAAGCAACCATTGGACCTGTTTGATCCTTTTTGTAAAATGTTGGGTTCCTAAATAGCAGAAGAGTTGAAATGTGCAAAATAATATTCACATTCTGTAAGCTCTATCTGTATTAAAGGATTAGCTGTAAATTCAGTGTGTTGGCATAGTATTTATTGGAAATATGGTCTCTTTTGTTAGGCTCTCTGTATGGCTTCATATACTGATAGAGCTGTAGTAAAATGGCTATGCGTGGGTGAGACTTCTCTTTATATACTGCATTTCTTGGCAAGCAAGCTTCTGCACTATTAATGTGCAACTAAGGTCCAACAGCATATTCCACTGCTTATTATTAGTGAAAACCACATACACTAGAAATTTATTGAAAAGCCCTTGTATATCATAGAAACACAAGGCACCCAGTTTGCATTATTACACTTTATAGGCAGCAAATTAAAATCAGGGCTGGGAGAAAAGAAAGTCCTAAGCTTTTAGTCAAGTATTTATTGCAAAAAAATAGTAACCTGGTAATAGTTTTTACTTATCGATGAATTTGTTCTGACCAGCTTAATATTTACACTTGAGTATACACAGGGAATTGCCCTTTGGTGTCCAAGAATAATATGGGGATTGCTTTTCAAGCAAATCCTATTTCCAGGCACGCTGCTTTTCCCAAAGGGGTTGTGACTTAGGCCTTTTGTGTTCTCTGGTTAACTGCTTAAGTGCTAAACAAAATCATGATAATTTTGCACTCACACAAAGTGCAGAAAAATGAATTTCAAAAAGCTGAAATAGAAAACACGAGAATTGCTTTCAGAGCTTTCTCTACTGTGAACCTAATAACTGCCTAAGGAGATTAGGACGCCCTTAGTTAATGCAAATCCTTTTTTTTTTTTTCAGAAATCCAGCATGCGTCAGTTTTCTCTGCCTTAGCAAACAGGCATCCACTGTGTCTTTATACTGGCAAGAGGATATTTTTTAAGGGAAGTCATTTACCACAATCCTTAACATGTAGCCTGGCAGAATTCCTGCAACTGTGTTTGTGATATGCTCATTCAGTCTAAGGGATCTGTGCGTTTGCATCCGTGCATACATTGAATAACTAAACAAATCTTGGACATTTGTTTAATTCTTAGCAGACATAGAACATCCATTTTATTTGTCAGTAAGCAGAAAGCATAACAGGTTTTCCTTCATCATGATGTTGGCGTTCACACAGTTATTTGAGCAGCAACACAATGTTCACGTTTATATATATATATATATATATATATATATATAAAAAAAAAATATATATATAAATATATATATATATTTCTCGACATGGAATTAATATCAAATGCAGGATTTTAACTTGACACATATGTAGAGGGGTGAAACATGCAGTTTAGGGAAAGAAAGCAATTCAACTTACCCCCAAAGGCTTGAATTCTGTAAGTGCTGCCATTAATTCCTCGTGGCTACAACATGTTCGCATCAGAACCAAGAGGTAAATGGTGATTTCTAGTTTCTCTATACTTATGTCTACATCCTACGAAATGAATATAGCTGCTTATTTATTTCCTTTATGTCTACCAGTGCTTTGTTTCTCTGTGGCTGACAATCCAGTACAGAGATGCTGCTTGTGTAGCTCGCTCCTCTTCTCCTCCTTTCTGTGGTGATGCTGGTGGTTAGTGCTGCATCATTCACCCGATCACTTGTCACACTGACATGGTGCTGCCTGCTCTGAGATCATTAATAACTGAACACCCTCCACTCCCCAGAGAGGAGCCAATAGCTTTAGAGTGCCAAGATACAATACTCACAGCTGCTCTGGTCTGGTTGGCTGAAACAACATGCCTATTATATGACATTGCCTCTTATGTGAAAATAAATGAAAGCAACATTTCTCTCCTTACTTCAGTGTGTCTGCTTTTCCTTTTAATATCTATTAACTTCATGGGACTTTTAAGGAGATAGGACACATTGAAAAAAGCCTTCATATAAATAATATTATTGAGAAATCACTATAGTTAACGTTTGCCCTGCTACAAAAAAAAAATCAGTTCAATTACATCATGTTATGTTCTCAGAAGCCTTGTATTTTATATGATATGCATATTTCTTTATGATATCAATATCTTCTGGAACATTATTTTTAAAAGTAAAAACAGTAGTTAAGAAACAGATAAGTCTGTTACAGATTTTTTTAAACATTTTTAAATGTGAAAATGAGACCTATTTTTATAAACTGCATTACATTTTTACATGAAAAAACATTCGTTTTGTAAATCTTCAAAATGATACCAATAACATTTTTATAATATATGAAAGCTCACTAAAGCAGCATAAATAAATATATTTATAGATAAATAGATAAATATTACTTAAAGGGGTGGTTCACCTTCAAGTTTACTTTTAGTATATTGTAGAAGGGCCAATTCTAAGAAACTTTTCAATTGGTCTTCATTATTTATTTTTCATAGTTTTTAAATGATTTGCAATTTTCTGCTGTTTCTTTGCAGCTTTTAATTGGGGTCACTGACACCATCTAAAAACAAATGCTCTGTAAGGCTACAAATGTATTGTTATTGCCACTTTTTATTACTTATCATTCTATTCAGTCCCTCTCCTATCCATATTCCAGTCTCTTATTCAAATCAATGCAGGGTTGCTAGGGTAATTTGTACCCAAATTGCTGACACTGCAAACTAGAGAACTACTGAATGAAAAGCTAAATAACTATAAAACCACAAACAATAAAAAATTAAAACCAATAGCAAATTGTCTCAGAATATCACTCTCTACCTTATACTAAAAGTTAACTCAAAGGTGAACAACCCCTTTAAAAGACAGTTTATTGGTTTTGCCAATAATATTATTATTACTTATAAACAGCAACCAATTTTACAACAAACCTCACTGGACAGCAGTCAGTGCAGTGCCATTATAGAGAATGCCGGTACCATTATAGGTCCATGCTTTCTCTACCCTCTGTATTTGTAAGCACCACTGCTATGGATATGGTATGGATGTATCCGTGGTTAGCTAACCTTCTTTACACAACAAGCTTATACTAAGGTTTTTAACTCCTTGTTGTAGTGGCCATGTTTTTGTGACACTTTGTTTTAAAAACAAATTCCAATACAATATGATTTATTGGATAAAATATATGTGAGATGTGAGCATGCTATACATGTGTGTGTTTATATATATATATATATATACATATATATATATATACATATATTATACATTACTTGCAGATACGGGGGACGGCCATGGGCTCCAGGGTTGCCCCAGCATATGCCAACTCTTTTATGAGTTGGTTTGAAGAGGAATTCCCAAATAATGGATCCGCACACACTTATTTCTGCAGTGGGGGAATTCCCCTTTTCTTTTTATTCAACCTTCAACTTCAACGTTTCGGGGGGTACAACCTCCCTTCATCAGGTTGTACCCCCCGAAACGTTGAAGTTGAAGTTGGTGGTTGAATAAAAAGAAAAGGGGAATTCCCCCACTGCAGAAATAAGTGTGTGCGGATCCATTATTTGGGAATTGCTGTTGCTAAGGGACCTTGTCGGGTCAACGGACTACCAGCACCACGAAAGCAGTGAAGTGAGTAAAAATCCGGGAGTGCAGTGTGAAAATACCATAATATTGGTTTGAAGAGGAGCACGTTTATCAGAATGTACTCTTCACCAGTCACTGTGTGGCATGGTGGAGGTATATCGATGACGTGTTTCTCCTATGGTGGGGTGACCTGGAATCTCTGTCCGTGTTCCATGACACAATTAATGAAGCCCATACAAATATAAAATTCACCACGATGACTGAGAGTATACACGAAATAGCATTTTTAGACATATTGATCTCACGTTCAGACTTTGCCTTTAATACTCGCTTATATACAAAACCCACTGACCATAATCAATTACTTTCATATGCTAGTTTTCACCCTCCAGGAGTAAAAAATCAATACCCGTCAATTCACAAGAGTAAATAGAATTACAAGTGAACCACAGGCTCAAGATGAGGATTTAGTAATGATGAGTAATAAATTAATAGTAAGGGGATACCCACAACATTTGGTACAAAAAAATCAGGAGATAATACAAAATAGAGACCGGGGCTTGAAAACATGTCAGCGTAAAAGCTACAGACAAAGGGTTCCCTTTGTTTCACAATATAATGCATGTATCAGTAGATGTAAATCAATCTTATATAACATTGGCATATTTTAAGGGATACACATCCATCTATTTGTGACTTTCAACAATTGCCAATTATGTCATTTCGTAGAGGCACCACCATTGGCAATAAGGTCGTACAAGCAGAAATACATCCAGAAAAGAAACGGTCTTAGGTTGGAAAACAAAAGAATATATAAAATATGGGGCTATAATGCCTGTGATACAAGCTTTACTATCTATATGCTTGTATGCTTGTATGTCCATGCAGGCTGATCTTTGTTGCTGAAACCACCCAAAAAGTTAGGGGTAGGTATTCCCAATATAGATCAACTATTAACACTAAAAATAGAGCTCTGCCTGTATCTAGACACTGTATAGATGCAGGGCATTCCTCAGATGATCTAATATTTAGAGTGATTCAGCACATTCCCCTACTGGTAAGAGGTGGAGACCGCATTTTCAAATGAAAGAAAACTGAGGTTCAGTGGATAGATAGGTTAAAAACCCTTTCCCCTAAAGGGTTAAATTAGGACTCTGAGCTGCATTTATTTCTGTGATGAGTCAATTTCATGCTTTTACTTTTTAACGGAAATGTCTATTGATTATATTCATAACCTTCTAAGTGTTTTGATCCAGTTTGTAATCTATGAGACAGTTGCTAGGGTAATCCCTGTTGGTTACTGGGATACCAGCCAGCATGACCACTTCCTTGTATCCACGCCTCACTTTGAGATGTGTTTCCATGGTAACTGGTGATGTCATTCCGCCTTCAAACCTTAATCTGCTTAGAGAAATGAACTTTTGTATACTTGACATGCTGTGGAGAACTGCTTGAGAAAGGGGACAAGATATTCCCGAAAAATCATGCTTTTTGATGGACTCTGTACAGATAAGTCTGATATGCTGCATATGAGCTGTTCACATGTTTTTAATGCGTTTGAAATAAATGCTAAGTTTTATCATGTGAGTGCAACTCTGTGGGAAGATATACAGTATGCATTGAAAGTGGATTTACTCTCCGATTATTGGGTCTATGCACCGCTGCTTTTTCCTTACAAGCTAATTACATGGTGCATTATACGTGTTGGACAATTATATATATTATATATATACAGTGGTGTGAAAAACTATTTGCCCCCTTCCTGATTTCTTATTCTTTTGCATGTTTGTCACACAAAATGTTTCTGATCATCAAACACATTTAACTATTAGTCAAAGATAACACAAGTAAACACAAGTAAACACAAAATGCAGTTTTTAAATGAGGGTTTTTATTATTTAGGGAGAAACAAAATCCAAACCTGTGTGAAAAAGTAATTGCCCCCTGAACCTAATAACTTGTTGGGCCACCCTTAGCAGCAATAACTGCAATCAAGTGTTTGCGATAACTTGCAACGAGTCTTTTACAGCGCTCTGGAGGAATTTTGGCCCACTCATCTTTGCAGAATTGTTGTAATTCAGCTTTATTTGAGGGTTTTCTAGCATGAACCGCCTTTTTAAGGTCATGCCACAACATCTCAATAGGATTCAGGTCAGGACTTTGACTAGGCCACTCCAAAGTCTTCATTTTGTTTTTCTTCAGCCATTCAGAGGTGGATTTGCTGGTGTGTTTTGGGTCATTGTCCTGCTGCAGCACCCAAGATCGCTTCAGCTTGAGTTGACGAACAGATGGCCGGACATTCTCCTTCAGGATTTTTTGGTAGACAGTAGAATTCATGGTTCCATCTATCACAGCAAGCCTTCCAGGTCCTGAAGCAGCAAAACAACCCCAGACCATCACACTACCACCACCATATTTTACTGTTGGTATGATGTTCTTTTTCTGAAATGCTGTGTTACTTTTACGCCAGATGTAACGGGACGCGCACCTTCCAAAAAGTTCAACTTTTGTCTCGTCGGTCCACAAGGTATTTTCCCAAAAGTCTTGGCAATCATTGAGATGTTTTTTTAGCAAAATTGAGACGAGCCTTAATGTTCTTTTTGCTTAAAAGTGGTTTGCGCCTTGGAAATCTGCCATGCAGGCCGTTTTTGCCCAGTCTCTTTCTTATGGTGGAGTCTTGAACACTGACCTTAATCGAGGCAAGTGAGGCTTGCAGTTCTTTAGATGTTGTCCTGGGGTCTTTTGTAGCCTCTCGGATGAGTTGTAATTTTGGTCGGCCGGCCACTCCTGGGAAGGTTCACCACTGTTCCATGTTTTTGCCATTTGTGGATAATGGCTCTCACTGTGGTTCGCTGGAGTCCCAAAGCTTTAGAAATGGCTTTATAACCTTTACCAGACTGATAGATCTCAATTACTTTTGTTCTTAGTTATTTTTAACAAGGGGGGCAATCACTTTTTCACACAGGCCCATGTAGATTTGGAGTTTTTTTTCTCCCTTAATAACGTAAACCTTCATTTAAAAACTGCATTTTGTGTTCAATTATGTTATCTTTGACTAATAGTTAACGGTTTTTGATGAGCAGAAACATTTAAGTGTGACAAACATGCAAAAGAATAAGAAATCAGGAAGGGGGCAAATAGTTTTTCACACCACTGTATATTTGTATTTGTACATTGTTATCCTTGAAAAAGGCCCTAATGTGGGCCGAAACTTTGGAAATGCATAAAAGAATACAATAGCACATTTATTCTCTTGAAAAATGGAGTGTGAGTCTGCTTGTATCTACAAAATTGCCCAACGCACCCGAATTTGCTGAAAAATCTGGTAAGAGTGCATACACTATAAGGACTGTGTATATATATATATATATATATATATATATATATATATAATATCCCATAAAGATATATCAACATTTTGGACACTGCACCCAGGCAAGTTGAACCGAATGACTTAAGTGCCGACTCCTCCAAACGGTTGAGATATATATATATATATATAATCAAAAATATGTGCCACACATCCCTGAAATAACAATAAAGACCTGGGTGCACATGCTAGGAGGTAGGATACAATGTAGAAATTATGGCACTCACAGGATTTGAACAAAAGTGATCAAACTTGTCAAAAATTAAAAAGGTTTATTTATCCAATGTTTCGGTCCCACACAAGGACCTTTATCAAGGAAACAGAGTTTACAATAAATAGCCAGAGAGAGGCTAAGTGATTAAAGAGCCAGCCCACATTGTGACATCATAATGGTAAAAATCCACCTGTGAAAGGAAACACTGGTTATAACAATGGGCTCCTGTGTGTTGTATATTGCATATAGGCCCACTCCCATGTTCAGACCCACTTAGCTCGTGGAATTAGGATGCAGAGGATTAGTTGCTTGAACAGAAAACCAAATTAGTAGGTTCTACAGTAGAGGTGGGCGAGATGCCATAGGGCATGCTGCAGACTCGGGCACATTGCACAAGATCGGTCCCTATTCGAGGAAAGATCATAGAGGCAAATAGACATTTAGTCCACTTCAAATGACTGCATCTCCTGATATATCAGGATAGAGCTTAGCAGTCTGGATTGAATTTCCAGATAGCATTTGCTCAGTATGCAGATTCAAACAGATTTAGTGCATTTTCGGTCCGCCATAACCCACATATCTGTATATAGAGTAAAGCAACATACTTCTTAAACAATCAGGAGTGCCCAGACCGAGCACAACTACAGGAGTCACTTACATGTGTCCAACACCAGTGGAACCAGGGTGGGCATAAGTGTGGATGAGAAAAATAAAAACAAATTCAAAGGTTAGAGCTTAATAATGACAATAATGCATAAGGCTATATATAGGGTACCAAAAGGTCCCTAGGTAGTCCAATAGGTAGTGATGGGCGAATTCCTGCGTTTCGCTGCTGGCGAATAAATTTGTGAAAATTCGCTGAAAAAAAAGTGTCACACGTCTATTTTGACGCGATGTGACGAAAATTACGCAACGTGCATCGCAAACGACGCAACGAAAACGGCGCAATGCGCGTCGAAATTGATGCGACGTGTCGTATTTGATGCAACGTGCGTCAAAAACACGTCGCGACTCGTTTGGCGAATTTTTACCCCAATAAGCAAATTTCACAAATTTTTCGGCGAAACGGGGTAGATTCGCCCATCACTGCCAATAAGCATAGGATAATCAGCATCCATGGCAAGTATGCAATGTGCATAATCAGTCCCCAATGTCGTGGTCCCCCAGTCTAGATGAAACAACCAAGCGGTAATGATGCGTTGAGACCCTTTGGAGCCAACTTATTTAGCTTAGAGATCCAACTTGATTCTCTGTGGAGCAAGGCATTATTCCAGTCTCCGCCCCTGCTGAGTGGTGGTTGGTGATCAATAGCCATGCATTTAAATGTCGGAAGTCCATTTTTATTGCCTCCGGCTGTGTAGCCTGTCCTTCCTTGAGGGCTTTGATGATGGCTGAACAGTGATTACTGATGCTCTCCCTCAGTGTGGTGATAGTCTTGCCCACATAGTACAGTCCACATGGACAAGTTATGATATACACCACAAATGTGGATGTACAGGTCAATCTACAGTATATTTGATCTTTATTCTTTTCCCAGTGTGAGGATGAGGAAAGTCTGATCCGCTAAGAAGACAATGGCATGTGGTGCAGTCCGGACAACGGTAGCAGCCCAGTTTTGTGTTTCTAGATAGCCAACCGGATTGTTCGCTTGCATGGTTTTTAAAGTCTGTAACCATCAGGATGTCCTTTATATTTTTGCCCCGTTTGTAGCCCAAAATTGGCCAGGGTAATTGGAATAGGGACAATGATTCATCCATGGAAATCATGGGCCAGTTTGATGAGTCCAGAGAGTTTATTGGCAGCCGAGGAGTATGTGCAGGTGAAGATCAGTGGTGCTTGTCTCTACTCAAGAAGGACAACACTGACTCAAAAAAAACACTTGTCTGGGTTGTAGAGCTCTCTCAAGTTGTTGGTCCAAAAGGTTATGGTCATATCCCCTCTCCAGAAACTGGTTAATAGGGATGGCGCGAACTGTTCGCCGGCGAACTAGTTCGCGCGAACATCCGGTG
>CM044436.1:73854314-73872253 GCA_024363595.1 Xenopus borealis
TAATTTTCCGGAAGTTCGCGAACTTTTTTTCGGCGGTTCGCGCCATCCCTACTGGTTAAACATAGTCATCAGTTGTGTCTGGGCCGATTGGGCATCTGAGTTGTTCCTGATGACCCTGATAAATTGAGAATAGGGTGGCCGGTTGCTAGAAGCATGTAACAGAGAATTACAGTCTGTTGATTTGCGGAAAAGTGTGGTGCCCAGGCCCCCTTCCTTTTTAAAGATGTGTAGGTCAAGGAAATCAATTTCTTGTGTGTGGTAGAAAAGTGTCCATTTGATAGGAGTATCCAAATTATTGAGTCTATTGTGAAATTCATTTAGGGCATGTTCACCATCATTCCAGATCAGGAACAGGTCATCAATATAGCAGAAGTATGTTATGATCGATGTGCTGAGCAGAGGTGTGATGTTGGCTAACCAACTCAGCAGGGGCTCAGCAGGGGCTCAGCAGGGGCGGAGACTGGAATAATGAATAATTTCATGACTTATTCACAGGGTTTTACAAGACCAACCAATGTGACCTTTGAATTTAGCCATTGGCTTTGGCCACTTCCTTTGTATTTGCTGTAGCCTTTCTACTATCTTTAAGCCTTTGTGGATCCCATTGCAGATCTGATAATTGTTCATACTATACATGTGGGTTAGCGCTGACTGTGATAAAGGCTCAAGCAGCCCCCCACCAGCCCTCTAAATAGAGATTGTCTATAGCATCTTATATCTGCCCCTCTTGCATTTGCCAGAATCCATAGACTGCCAACCTGGGCCTGTGTGGTTTTTGTACTTAAACTAACTAATATTAAGAGATTTGTCTGTGGAATTTGGTGATCCCACAAGTTTCATGGTTAAAACAAGTATTGGACTGTTGATGATAAATAGCAACATTTTTTGTCCTAGGAATTATTTGATAAATTATGTCTTTATGTTAAATAATATACATTTCTACCAGCATGATAAGGAAGTGCTGTGGCACCTTAGCATAACACATGACAGAAAAGCAATGTGTGATATTGATTATTCTCTGTTAAAAAGCCTTTTTGTCACATTCAATTATTTGGAATAAAGTACAGAATATGTGGGAATATATGGCAGCTTGCATTTAAGTAATAGTGACAGTATTAAAAAAAGAACTATTCTATTTTGTTCTTCATTATTGTGCCCTCAGGTTCAAGTGGCCACACTGGTTCATAAAACTAGAATGTTTCCAAGGACAAGGGTTCATTTTTATATCAGTGTAAATATTACTTTCACTTGACATGTAAATATGTGGCTAAAAGTTAAGTGATTGGAATCACAAAGAGGCCTGTATTAGTTTGTCAATTCCATATGACCCTTGGTAATTCACTTCAGGGTTGACTAACTTAAATATTCATGTTAAATTATGCTTACATGGGGAGCATCTATGATAACATAGTTTCATAGTTTCTCTTTAAATGGAGGCTGGGAAGCAGTCCCTTTGCTCACACATTGTCTCATCTGTGTCTGCACCTGGAGCCATTTCGTTGGGCAGCTGCAAATATGTGGGGGTAAATTCACTAAAGGGCAAATTTTTACCAGTGAAGGCTCCATCTCACTTTGCATGGTGTTTGCATATGCAAATTCACAAAAATGTGAAGTTACATTTTGGCAGCCGAACGCTTAAGAATATTCACCAGCTTTAATTTGTCAATGCAAGCATTTAATCTCACTTTAAAATATGAAAAAACGCCAGCGTTTTTTAGAACTTTAATGACTTTTCGCATACAGGATATGATGTCCCTGACGTAAGATTGAGGAGTCTGTAGCTTCATCTTATCAGTTTTCCAGGTCTAAGGTTGCAAAGGAAACTCTGACGAAGAGGTAACATTCTGTAAAATTCGCCCTTTGTGACTTTGCAGAGTAACAATCGTTCACCAGAGTGAAAATTCATAGGGTACAAAAGTATGCTAGCAATAGTATCTTTCACTAGGAAATTATTGTCTTTCACTAGCGAATTGTTCTCTTTCACTAGTGAATTGTTCTCTAGCGATGTCCCTGCAGATGGGATTTCTGGTAAAGTTTTGCTAGCGACAGCCCTTTAGTAAATCTGCCCCATGGATTGAATTTTGGCACAGGAAATCTGTGTGCAGACACAGAAGAGAGCCAATGCATGAGTGGAGGAGCTGTTTCTCAGGCTGAGAATTGGCTTTCAACATCTCTTAGAATGGAGTTTCATCTTCTCCCCACCTCTTCCTTAAAGCTCTGTCATGGGCCATTATTCATTTCTCTCTATTCTTCCTCTCTTGGCAAACTTGGCAAATGGTTTCCAAATCCACCACTATGCTGACAATATTCACATCTATCTCTCCTCTCCTGGTGTAAACCCAGAGCTCTTAACTCAGATCCTACTTGCCTATCTGCTATCTCTACTTGGATGTCACAACACTATCTTAAATTAAACCCCTCTAAAACTAAATTAGTTCCTTTTCTCTCAGCTAACACCATAAAATCCAAGAAGTTTCCATCATAGTTAACAATTCCACTATCACCCCATCTCCCCAGGCCAGGTGCCTTAGCGTTATCCTAGATTCTGCCCTGTCCTTCACTCTTCATATCCAGTCACTTATTAAATATCATATCACTTTCACCTAAGGAACATATCCAAAATATGATCATTTATCACACAAGATACCACCACTAGTCTTCGTTAGATTGTGCCTAGATTGTGGCTTAGATTGTGCCTAGACTACTATAATTCTCTATTAATTAACCTTCCCCAACAGAAACTGTCTCCTCTCCTGTCCATAATGAATGCTGCTGCTGGGCATGTATATCTCGGCAACCACTTTTTCTCTGCCGTGCCACTCCCTTCACTAGCTTCCGCTACCTTTCAGAATAAAATTCAAACTTATAACCCTGACATTCAGAGCAGTTCATAATTCAGCCTCACTCTACATCTCTGAACTCAAGATACTCACTCAACTGCTTATGATGCTCTTCTACTGACCTGCTCCATAAGTCTTCTCTCATTACCTCCTCACTTTCCTCAAATTCAAGACTTTGCAAGGCCTATACCCCCTTCTCTGGAATTTTCTCCCACAGTCTGCACAATTTCTCCCAACTATTGTACTTTCAAAAGTTCTCTTTGCCCATACCTTGTGTCTCAGCTCCTTCCCCTTTTAGATTGTAAACTGTTTGGGCAGGGCATTCTTTACCTTTTGCATTAGTTACTGGTTGTTATTTATGTAATTGTTCTTTATATAAACACATTTATTTTACAGCACTGCAGTGTTTCAAAAATAAATAATAATGATAATAATAATAAAAATAATAAAACAGCCTGGTCTGGCATTAGCTTTAGATTTCATAATAAAATCTGTGAGGGGGTGCCACAATGATTAAAGATTTATGGGATTAGGAATAAATATGGAATCAGGAACATTCGTTTATACATCAATGCATGTCTCTAGGAAGAAAACCCATCAAATTGTTCTTAGGCATGAATCAGCAGTATTCCTTCCTCCACAGTATGGACATATTACAAATGACTGAGACACAGATTTACATTTGGTTATCTTCTATATAGCTATTTCCTGCATTACATAGCAATTCTATTTATAGCTTTTACTGCTAGCATGCTCCTGGGCATTCTACTTTAGGGTTAATTTATGATGTGCAAAGCAGGTATGAAAGTGTAAAAAAAGCTGGGAAATCCACCACAGTTTTGCATTTTGCACTCTGCCCTGCAGGCTAGTCCTAGAAAACTGCACTGCCTGTTTTTGGAAGAGCTATATTCCAGAGAGATGGGAGGGGTTAAGTACATAGATATCCTTCTCCAACTCTCTAGCAATTCTCCAACCTGTGTGTCTGATAGGGCCCATTGGGCTTGCACTATTGCAAGCAGTAAAGCGAGGGCTATTTGCTTAAGTGCAGATGCAGCCAGAGCCTGAAAAGAAGTGCTATCTGAATGCACACTAAGCGGCACATTTTTGTGCCCCCTTATTATTCTGGACATTTTGTCTGTGGTCTTGTTTGTGTGTTTTCATAAGTGTGGCAATTTATGGCTTCTGACATGTTTATTTGCAGCTTGACTCAAAACTTGACTCCTTTTCTACACCTATACTTTTTACTGTCTACTCTGACCATACGACATCTTCTTCATCATCCACAACTTATCCAAAAAGTCTAACACCTACAGATGCAGCCACTTGGATTTGTGAGTTAAATGCGTCGTGACTCAGGGTTAATTGAAGAAACTGTGTTATCTAAAGTCATCTTAACTCATTTAATGCATTTAACCTTTTCATTAGCATACCAAAGCACCATTGTTTTCAATAGTGAACTCTTTCATTGGATGGGATGCTGTGACACTATTCTGTGCTAAGTGGGACAAATGGGATGTCTGAGTTAAGTTATTCTGTGTCAAATGCACAATCCAAAGTGGCTTCATCTGTATGTACATATAAAGGAAGGGTGGGATTTTGCATTGATCACTACTATTAGAGGGCTAAACCAAAAGACAGCATTTGTTGTTGTAGGTCAAACAAATGCAAGTTGTCATGCTCTAGGATGGTAGATTTTGAAAAATTCAAATGGAAATGATTGGGGCTCATTTTCTATTGTACAAAAGTGAAAAAGGGCAGAAACCTGTAACAACGAAGTACAGTACAGTATATTATTATGTTATCTGATCATAGCTAGAAGCTCAATGCTTGCTATAGGTTACTGTTTTTGTGTAGACTTGTACCTGTACAATACAAATAAACTCTCAGCTAGAGTACCAAACAGCAGGAAAAGTGTAACATGGCCTTGGATTTGAGCTTTCATATGTAAAGGATGGATCTCTGTGTTCCTAAGGTTTAGTGTTAAATAGATGCACACTATTGATATGACACAGGGCAATGATGTCATTAGAATTTGAAGTAACATTAAGGATGGAGGCTTTCTTTAGCCCTAAAGTTGTATTTTTTTTTTAAAGACTGCTGAAATATTTGTATAAACTGGCCATATGATTTAAGACAATCTTGCAGAAACACCCAGAGGTAAATATTAATGACTGATTAAGAATAGAATATATAAACTGGTGAGTCCAGCCTGATCACACTGTTTGAGGTTTTTAGCAATACAGTTTTTAAAATAAACAGGCTGGCAATCTGGCATGAACAATAGTTATTTATATAAAGCACCTTCTCTCTTCTCTTTTTTTGCCTTTTAAAGTCTGTATATTCAGGTACCTACTGTATACAGTGGTGTGAAAAACTATTTGCCCCCTTCCTGATTTCTTATTCTTTTGCATGTTTGTCACACTTAAATGTTTCTGCTCATCAAAAACCGTTAATTATTAGTCAAAGATAACATAATTGAACACAAAATGCAGTTTTTAAATGAAGGTTTACGTTATTAAGGGAGAAAAAAAACTCCAAATCTACATGGGCCTGTGTGAAAAAGTGATTGCCCCCCTTGTTAAAAATAACTAAGAACAAAAGTAATTGAGATCTATCAGTCTGGTAAAGGTTATAAAGCCATTTCTAAAGCTTTGGGACTCCAGCGAACCACAGTGAGAGCCATTATCCACAAATGGCAAAAACATGGAACAGTGGTGAACCTTCCCAGGAGTGGCCGGCCGACCAAAATTACCCCAAGAGCGCAAGACAACTCATCCGAGAGGCCACAAAAGACCCCAGGACAACATTTAAAGAACTGCAGGCCTCACTTGCCTCAATTAAGGTCAGTGTTCAAGACTCCACCATAAGAAAGAGACTGGGCAAAAATGGCCTGCATGGCAGATTTCCAAGGCGCAAACCACTTTTAAGCAAAAAGAACATTAAGGCTCGTCTCAATTTTGCTAAAAAAACATCTCAATGATTGCCAAGACTTTTGGGAAAATACCTTGTGGACCGACAAGACAAAAGTCGAACTTTTTGGAAGGTGCGCGTCCCGTTACATCTGGCGTAAAAGTAACACAGCATTTCAGAAAAAGAACATCATACCAACAGTAAAATATGGTGGTGGTAGTGTGATGGTCTGGGGTTGTTTTGCTGCTTCAGGACCTGGAAGGCTTGCTGTGATAGATGGAACCATGAATTCTACTGTCTACCAAAAAATCCTGAAGGAGAATGTCCGGCCATCTGTTCGTCAACTCAAGCTGAAGCGATCTTGGGTGCTGCAGCAGGACAATGACCCAAAACACACCAGCAAATCCACCTCTGAATGGCTGAAGAAAAACAAAATGAAGACTTTGGAGTGGCCTAGTCAAAGTCCTGACCTGAATCCTATTGAGATGTTGTGGCATGACCTTAAAAAGGCGATTCATGCTAGAAAACCCTCAAATAAAGCTGAATTACAACAATTCTGCAAAGATGAGTGGGCCAAAATTCCTCCAGAGCGCTGTAAAAGACTCATTGCAAGTTATCGCAAATGCTTGATTGCAGTTATTGCTGCTAAGGGTGGCCCAACAAGTTATTAGGTTCAGGGGGCAATTACTTTTTCACACAGGTTTGGATTTTGTTTCTCCCTAAATAATAAAAACCCTCATTTAAAAACTGCATTTTGTGTTTACTTGTGTTTACTTGTGTTATCTTTGACTAATAGTTAAATGTGTTTGATGATCAGAAACATTTTGTGTGACAAACATGCAAAAGAATAAGAAATCAGGAAGGGGGCAAATAGTTTTTCACACCACTGTATATGGTACCATAAAGTTTATGTTTTAGATTAAATGGGGAAGTTATTTAAGTAAGTCGTAAACCAGTTGGTCTCTTTTGTTATGAAAATAAGTTCAAGCAGTGCTAGACTAAAATCCTCTATGTGGTTGAAATGCCAAACTCAAGAGTCGGTAAAAGAAAAACATGCAACTTCAGTTTCCCTTAAATAAAACAAGAAAAAAAGAGCATCATAACTTTAAATTCAGATGTAATGCTAGTATACAGTATTTTCTGCACAATACCAGTACAGTATATATAAAGAATAATAATTGTTTTAAGTAAACTGGTGCATACATCATTGTACAATAATTAGATTATGAATGCATATAAAAAGTTCAGCTTTTATCTTGTTATATTATTGCTTTCAGCAATCCAGCATTTGCCAAAGATCATTTTACAGTCTCTTTTTGTGTATTTCTGACCTGAAATACACAAAGAATTAAGACATTTAATTGTATGTGGGCCTCTACTCATATATACCCATTTTTCCAAAGTATCAGATATCAGTGGTACCCAAGTATGGATTATTTCTCATGTCTCTCAGCAGTCAGGGAAGCCAGTTACCCTACCATTTATGCTCAGCCTAGGGCAGGTGTTAGATTAGTCATCAAGTAGAGCAAATATATTTTCAAATACATTTAAAATCATTGAAAATTCTACATCAGTGTATAATGGACAGTTGGCTAGAATTATAATGTTCAAATTACTAGCCGTGGGTCTTCTGATGAGAATTACCACAATTTATAGGGAAGTTTAGAATTATTGTTCTGTCCAAGCTGACAAACCTAGCCACAGTTGTAGAAATGGCAGACTAGTCACTATTTACTTTAATTACAAGTGCTCCTTTTGTTGTCTTTTTCATCTCAATTTATGGTAAAAATACCCTTGCCAGTTTAATTATATTTTTCCTTGTCTTTAAACCAGCCCTGCACAGGGTCAGTTAAACAGACACTGCAGGAAAATGGATGAATTCTGTATAAAAATTGGCTCCTGAACAAACACATAATTGAAGATTCTTTTTAATAAAAACAAAAATATTGTTGGAAGTGTTATATAACAGTTCAGCATAAAACCCTATGCTATATAAATATACTGCTCCCCATACATTTAGAAACTGCAGTCCACAAATCCATCTTTTTGTCACTCGTGTTACTCTTCCTACACAACTGGAAAAACATTAGTTATTTGAATATGTATAATGTTAGTCCATTTCAATAATATAGAAAATATATTTGTATAATTGTGTTGCCTCCCTCTAGTGGATCAGTAAAAAAAAAAAACATTTTGTATTCAAGTATTTATCTTTCCGTAGAAGAGGCAGTTATTAATTACCAAATCATTTAGTAACGAGTAGTTTAACAGTAGGGTATATGAAGGTTTTCTGCCAGAAACTGTACAGTAATTAAGTAAATGTATTAACACCTTTGTATCATTATGTTTCTTATACATCTTCAAATAATGGGTTTATGAAATGAAAAATGAACCATATTCATGTCCTTAAGTAGTATATCCACAGGGCAATGAAAGAAGCACAAATAGGGTGTTTATGATTCATTAATTAAAATAAACAATGTTGCAAGTATGTTACTGTTAATTAAAATACATTTTCTTTTAATTCCATTTCCTGGAAGAATTTCTTGTTTTGGAATTTAGTAATGGCTACCCACTCTCAGGCATTCTAGATAAAAAAGTAACAGGGGTTATTGATCTTACAATTATTTCTTGACCTTTAAAGTATGGTATATGTAATAAAAATCTATACAAGCTAGATGTAGAAATTATGCTGGGAAACAATTTCTCTGGAATACAATGCTTTTATGGATGGGGGAAATATTTTAACACCTGGCGCGCTGAGTTCTGATCATGTTCAGAATTGTTTTGAAACAGCATACCAAGGTGAAAGGGAACAAAACACTGTTGTGATGTGAATAAAACTTACTTCTAAGGGGCAGATTTATCATTGGTCGAATTTAAAAAAATTAGAAATTCGACCATGTGAATAGAAGGGAAGTAAAATCCTTCAAATTCGAATATTGAATTAAAAGGATTTTACCACTATTCAATTGGTCGAACGATCGAATAGTAAAAATTCAATCGATCGATTAAATTGTTCGAATCGATCGATTTGAACGATTTTAACCCTTCCATCAACTTTTTACTATTTGGCCAAACATTTTCGGCAGATTGAAACTGGTGAACTAGGCAGTCGAAAAATTTAAAGGGGAACTAATTTGATAGTTGAGTATTCGAATAGATTTTTATTCGATTTGATCGAATTTACTGAATTCACTGGTCAAATTGACCTTATTTGCATATTTAAATTCGAATCTATTTGAAAATTTGATCGAGTTTCGAATCATTCATGTGAATTTAGTAAATCTGCCCCTAAGTGTTCCACAAATATTATTGTTGTGACATTCCCAAATCAGTTATCCGTCCTTATAAATAAATAACACATACCAATTAGAGGTTGTGCAGTTTTACTGCAAGCATTGTAACAAATACGAGCATCAAAATTCATTTGAATACATATTTCATATAGCAAAAGGATTGTAAAAAGGAGCCTTCCATCCATCATTATTCAGTTTTACTCTCAGGATAGAAGCCTGTACTCAATATTAAAGTTTAGAAAAGATATTCTGCAGATCTTGGTGCTGGCATCTGCACTGCAGTCATCTGTAAGAAAGTACAAAATGATGCCTCCTCTTCTATGCAGGCATAAACATATTAAGCTCTTCCCACCTCTACTTTTTCATGTCAACAACCCTGAAGAAGAATGATACTTATTCTATTTCACCTCTCTGCTGCCCAATCAATACTCAAGGCCTCCCATACTGTGAGAAATTCATCAGTAGCCTCAGCTTCTGCAACCTAATTCACTGTAAACCAGCAGTCTATAAATCATGCCGCTTCCATCTGAGGAATATTTAGAACTGAAATCACATCCTCGTCTTATCTGGCTTTGATTCCTTGCAGCTCTCATCTCACATTTATATCTACCAAATACATCCCAGTATGAGATTTGTAAATGTAAAGCTCTGCTTTACTCAAATTTCATTATCTAGGAAATTTTCAGCGTTGAAACACTTTTTTCCGAAAATTTTCACAGAAATATAGGGGCATAGTCAAATTATCAAATTTTGCACTGGGGAATCCTGAAGGATTACATGGGGTTTAATAATTTTGTCTGTTTATAAAAATTTTCTTATCAGGAACATTTTGTAAACAGGAGAGTTTGACATGCTTATCAAATAAGAATGTGTTTGATTACTTTGAGTTGTCACACTTCAGTTCAGTTCAATGAAGTTGTAATTCTCACTGTTGCTCAGTATTACCCATCCAAACCCTTATTCGGAAAAAACTACATTACTGCAGGGGCAATCGTCCAATATAAACCACAAAATAATAACTACTGGTTACCTTGGCATTAGATAGAAGTTGGCACTACTAAATATCATCATGTTAACTGATCTATTGTCATTTTAAAAATAGAAAAACAAATGAGGCTGCAATGAGTTCCTTACATTTAAGGAATACCTTAGGTTGGCTATAAATGCTTGCACGAACAGTTTTAATGCATTTGCATAAATTCAAAAGTATGACTAACAACCATAAAATGTATATCTTGAATCAGCTTTCAGCTCAACAGTTGTGGTGTTTATACAATTGGCCTGCGGGTATCACTGTGCACATTACTTGTACTATGCAGATACACAATACTTTCTGTACAGCTTGAGAGTGATAGAGTTCAAGATACTGTTGTGTAATGGCTGCATGAACCTGCTAATAAAGCACTGTTATACCATGCTCATCCTCAGCTATCAAAACACAACAGATTGGCGACAGGATATCTCTTCTACCTCTGCTGCAGCCTTCAGCTTTTCTTCCAAACCCTGGTGAGCCTACCATAGCTTTTACTGCTTGGATCAGTATGTTTGATAATTACATTATTGCTGCTGACCAAGGGGGGATTTCTGCTGCTAGAAAGTGTGCTTTACTTATTCACTGCCTGGGAGCAGAGGGACAGCATATATTCTATACATTGCCATCACCTGATGAAACTTATAAAACTGCTCTTACTGCTATAAAGAACTTTTTCATGCCAAGAGTAAATGTGATTGCTGAAAGATATACATTTAGCCAACGTGGACAATGTAATGGCGAATCCACAGAACAATTTGTAGCAGCTTTGAGAGAGCTGGTTGTTACCTGTGCGTTTGGGAATCTAACCAATGAAATGCTAAGAGACCAAATAGTGGAAAAAACAAACTCACAATGCATTAGAGAGAGACTGCTCCTAGAGGCGGATTTAACCCTTGCAAAGGCTATTACAGTTGCTAGCCAAATTGAAACAGCAGTGGCAGAGGCTAAAACGCTCAGTCAGGGAACTGCTGGTAATGTACAGATTGTGACTTCAGCACTGTTGCCATTTATGCACAGTCACAGGCAAAATACAGTGCTAAGGAAAGGGATTCACTGCAAAACTATGCAGCAAATACAAATAAAAAATACTGCTTGTAGATAAAGCTGGTACTTTTATTCCAGACAAGTTTATATGCACTGAATGTCAATACTGCTTCTGCTGACAAGGGTCACTCCATTAATCTGATGCTTGATATAGGTTCAGCTGTTTCTATACTACCAAAGGATATTTTCTTGAAATACTTTGCAGAAGATACGCTTGTTGCACTTGCCCTGAGACTGGTTAGTTACTTAACAGATCCAATCCCTGTGCTTGGTTGCTTGCAAGTGACTGTACAATTTGAATCAAATACTGCAAAATGTAACTTTTACATTGTGGATAAGGGTACTGCTATACTTGGAAGCAGGGCCGCCATTAGAAATCATGGGGCCCCGCACAACAACATTTTTGGGGGCCCTGGCCCCACCCACCCTGGCACCCAAGCTCCACCCCTGATCCCGCCAACTACATATCAAAGTTAAAAGACCACACAGATATCAGCGCTAAAAAAAAGACACCTCCCCCACACACATATTGATGGTCAGGGCTCCCTTATAAGTTAAAAAAAACATTGGCACCAGGGCCCCCCTTACAAGTTAAAAACAAAAATTGGACCCGAAAAATTTATTTAAAAAACAAAAAAAACATTGGTGCCAGGGCCCCCCTTACAAAAACAGGGCCCCAAAAAAATATTTTAAAAAAATTGGTATTAAAATAAAACATTGGTGGCCAGGGGACTAGAAAAAAAACCCACATTGGTGTCTGTAGAATTGAACTTGTGGCTTCAGGACTTCATTTAAAGCTGTTTTCGTGACTTTTGGTCTTTTCGCGGCTTCAGGACTTCAATGTCAGCTCCTTTTGTGGCATTGTGTATTTTTGCCGCTTCAAGACTTGTGACGGCTCTTTTCGTGACTTTGGGTCTTTCCGCCGCTTCAGGACTGTTTGGCACTTCCGCATTCAGGCAGCACGGCAGCAGGGCTTTGGCGCTTGCAAGGAGGGCCTGGCTCTTCGAATAGTGCAGCCCTGCCGGGCCCCCCTTCAGCCCCAGGCCCAGGACACATATCCTGCCCAATGGCGGCCCTACTTGGAAGGAATCTCTTTCCTGCATTAAACCTGCACCAGTGCCTGCCCCACAGCCTGTGTCTAAAATTTCACCACTTCAGCCAGTACCATTTCCTGATTCAGAATGGAAAAAACTTGCTATTGATATTGTGGGTCCTTTTGCAGATGCTCCTCTGATAGACTATTATAGTAAATGACTAGTGATGGGCGAATTTATTCGCCAGGGCCGAATTCGCAGCGAATTCCCGCGATTAGCCGCTGGCGAATAAATTTGCGAATCACCAGCGAAATTTCGCTTGGCGAAAATTCGCCGAAAAAATGAGTCGCGCGACGTTTTTTGACGCGACGCGACGAAAACAACGCAACGCGATTTGACGCGATTTGAGTCAAAAGCGTCCCGCGACTTGTTTCGCGAATATTTCGGCGAAGCGAATCTCGGGAGATTCGCCCATCACTATAAATAACCAGAAATGCATTTGTTTCTTGTGTAACATCAGCTACAGTAAAACATTTCTGTCTACAGTCTTCAGTAGAGAAAGTAATCCAAAGGAGTTTCAGACAACGGACCACAGTTTGTCTCATCTGAATTTGAAAGCTTTCTGAGAGAGAGGAATATTGTGCATAGAAAATCTTCAGTGTATTACCCACAAGCTAATGGAGAAATCAAGCAATTCAACATAAGTCTGAAAGAAGCACTACAAACAGCAAAAATCTTGGAAAGTATTTACAACAGAGTTCCTACATAACTACAAAGCAACGTGCCATGCAACAACCCAAACATCTCCAGCTGAATTATTATATGGCAGACAGATGCATACTAGGTTACTTCATCAAACTTCCAACAAATACTGTTCCTACAAACTCATCTACTGCTGACATTGTCAAAAATCAACAAGCCAAATGTAAGGCTTATACTGACAGACCACATGGTGCAAGAGAAGTGCACTTTCAGCCTGGATCTTAAGTAAGAATTAAGAAACCAGCAATACTGAAACAAGGACAATCTAAATTTACTACACCACTTGAAGTGAGATGCCAGCGAGGGCCATACACATATGAACTGTCTGATGGATGCATAGGGAATGCAAGTCCTCTTGCTCCTGCAAGTAGAGTGCAGAGACGTGCAACTAAACTGGTTAGAGGGATGGAAGACTTAAATTATGAGGGGAGACTGTCCAGGTTGGGGTTCTTTACTCTGGAAAAAAGGCGCTTGCGAGGGGACATGATTACACTTTACAAATATATTCGAGGACATTATAGACAAATATCAGGGGACCTTTTTACCCATAAAGAGGATCATAAAGAGCGGCGTAGGTGGTTCTTCACAGTCAGGACAGTGAGGTTGTGGAATGCACTGCCGGTGATGTTGTGATGGCTCATTCTGTTGATGCTTTTAAGAGGGGTTTGGATGATTTTTTGGACAGACATAATATCAAAGGCTATTTTGATACTAAACTCTACAGTTAGTATAGCTATGGGCATATATGGTTTGTTTTTGAAAGAGTGGAGATGTGTGTGTGTGTGTTTGTATGTATGCTGGGTTTTTAATTTGGAGGGGTTGAACTTGATGGACTCGGTCTTTTTTCAACCCAATTTAACTATGTAACTATGTAACTATTTGTTAGACATGACTTTGGAGGCGTTCCGTTTGATGAAGGACATTTTCCTACTCCTGATGCCAACCGCAATAGGCCTGAAGAAGTAAAACCTATAAGGCATACTGAGAGAATCAGAAAACTACCTGCATAAACCAACGACTATGTGTTGTGAAGAATGTATATGATTAAGATACATACTGTTTAATTGTTACTGTTTATTATATTTGTCCAAATGCTTTCCTACTATAGGGGGGAATGTGGTGTTTATACAAATGGCCTGTGGGTGTCACTGTGCACATTACTTGTACTATGCAGATACACAGTACTTTCTGTACAGCTTGAGAGTGATAGAGTTCAAGTTACTGTTGTGTAATATCTGCATGAACCTGCTAATAAAGCACTGTTATACTCTGCTCATCCTCGGCTATCAAAACACAACAACAGGCACCAACATTTTTAATTTATACAAATGCACTGTGATTACTAGTAGCACAAGTGCAACTTGAAGTGATTCTTGGCACATGGGAATACAACAGTTACATATTTTTTGTTGAATAAAATATACTTCTCTAAACAAAACTAAATAAAAGAAATACATTTGGGAAGTACCCTGCTAACCAGAAACTATTGGCTGTTAGGGACACTTAGGCTTACATTTATCATAGAGTGAAGTTAGAGATGGCTGCAGTCAGTTAGAGTGAAATTCTCTACATTGATTTCTATGGGATTTTTAAAAGAGTATTTATCAATGGGTGAAAGTTCATCCTTTAATGAATACAGTTTTCAAAATTCAATAGAAATTAATGGAGAGTGGCAGAATTTGACTGTGGCAGACTGTGGCCATCTCTAACTTCACTCTTTGATAAATATACCCCATAATTTCTTCTAGTTTTTGAGCATTTCTGTAAGTTTAATGCATTCATACCATATACTTCTGCAGGTTTTTTTTCCGTAGTGCAAAATATCCTACATAATATATAAATGTTTCTTACCCTTGTTTTGTTTTTGTGAACATTGTGCATGGATAGTAAATAACCTTCTGTACTATTGCACACCACTGCTGCCTCACTCGTACTCCCTGTTCAGAATCAAGCATTGTTGTGCTTATTTACACAGAGGAACCCACCACCTCCAGACCAGGCTATAGCCCCTGTCTTGTGCCAATATGCACAGTGCAAATTCAGCCAAAGAATTAGATAGGCATGGTATAAAAAGCATAAACATGAATGTAAAATTTACATTTTCCATTATTCATTGTAACATTCATACTATATTTTAATTATTTTCTTGTACAGTGCAATATTCTGTGCTTTGAGAAAGCACTAGTGTACATCAATCATATGATAAGATTGTTTTCAAATGCAAATTCAGCAAGTACTCCTATTCATAAGATTGAATGAAATAATAACTGTAGTAATGAGCATGCTGTTGCTCTTGTATATATAACTGAAAACCAAGCATACATAAATAAAAGCCAGATCAAATACTGTAGTCCTTGTGTTTGAGAAATATGCTAGGGAGGGCATCTAAAACAATTTCAACATGCATTAATATCAGTAGTATGCTACCTTTGTGCAGTTGGCAGTAATTTTCTTTACAGGGCTCTTTTAAGTGCAAATGCATTTTTATCTGCAATGATATCCACAAACTGTGCATCATGCTATTTTGCAAATGCAAACTATTAGGCACACATTTGGGGAATCAAACTCTACACTGTAGAAAACTTGACAATATTTGCTGTTATTCATGTCTGTGCAATTGACACTTCTTCGATAAACAACCCCTTATTTAAGGTTGTGCTAATCTTATCATATTCTACTGACAGCATTGCACCAGTGCTAGAATTCATGGATAGGCATTTATTCTGTACTGACTATTGATGGGCGAATCTCCCGAGCTTCGCTTCGCCGGAAAATTCGCCATAGCGTGATTGTATCCTGACCCGTTCCTGTTATTTGACTATTGATTCTGCCTCATCCTTTCTGATTGATCACCCGGTTTGACCCATTGCCTGCCTACCGATTCTAGTTATCTGCCTGCCTCGACCCAGCCTGTCTGACCACGAATCTGCCTACTCCTGTCTGTACCGTGACCTTGGCCTTAAAGACTTTATATACAGTCATGCCCCATTGCTGGCCAGAACTCTTGCCCTGTATCTCTCATTTAAGTCCAGGTGGCATCTGAGTAGCTGAGGGTTCCTCCCAAAGCCAAAGGCAGTCTACTGCTGAAGCACAAGCTGAGACCAGGGTGCTTGGCATTCGTTCTGTTATTGGGTGCCTACCGTGACATTATCACGGGCCATGGAAGATGAAGGTCATGACATCAAGGCTTAGGAGGCAATTTCATTCTAAATTTCCTGAGAAACCGTGTGATTGCGTCAGCGCACTATGGTGTGAAATTAAAGGCATATTTAAAGGGGATTTGGGTTTTCTTTATTGCCTGTGATAGGTTTTGTACCTGGAGCTTTTTGACCTTGTATCCTGTTTGCTATTCTGATCAGAGACCAGGGTGCTTGGCATTTGTTCTGATATTGGGTGCCGACCGTGACTATTCTCTTACACTCAGTTGAACATCATAAGTGACTCAGAGGTGGGGATGTTCAAGAAAGCTTAATGTGAATGGGCTGAGCTATTACCCTGGGCGGAAATTGCCTATAATAATGCAACGCACTCTTCCTCTGGGGAATCACCTTTCTTTGTGGTCTTTGGATCTCATCCTAAAGCTTTTTCTTTTTCTGGTTCTAATTCCCCTGTACCATCTGCTAACTCTGTAATTTTTCTAAAATTTGGTCTCAAGTGCACAAGTCCCTTTCTGCAGCTACCTCTGCTCAGAAGGTAGCTGCTGATAAATCTCGTAGGGAGGCGCCTCAGTATAAGGTTGGGGACTCTGTCTGGTTATCTACTAAGAATATCAAATTAAAGGTTCCGTCTCTTAATCTAGGGCCTAAATTCATTGGTACCTTTTCCCATTTCTGAAATCATTAATCCTTCCTCTCCAATTAATTTTAGGATCTAACTCCTTTCACGTTTCCCTCCTGAAACCTGCCGCCCAGCTTCGTCATCTCTCTGTTCCACCTCTGGTGTTGGTTGAGGGTCAGCCTGAGTTTGAGATCCAAGAATTCCCGCGATTCTAACCTCCTGCGAGGTAAACTACATTATCTTGTCAAGGGGAAGGGCTATGGCTCAGAGGAGAACTCTTGGGTCTCAGTTGATGACATCAAGGCTTAGGAGGCAATTTCATTCTAAATTTCCTGAGAAACCGTGTGATTGCGCCAGCGCGCTATGGTGTGAAATTAAAGGGATATTTAAAGGGGATTTGGGTTTTCTTTATTGCCTGTGATAGGTTTTGTACCTGGAGCTTTTTGACCTTGTATCCTGTTTGCTATTCTGATCTGAGACCAGGGTGCTTGGCATTTGTTCTGGTATTGGGTGCCGACCGTGACTATTCTCTTACACTCAGTTGAACATCATAAGTGACTCAGAGGTGGGGATGTTCAAGAAAGCTCAACAAGTCCAGTTGCTTTATCACTACTAGATACTGTAAATGCAGACCTGGATGAATGAAAATCTTCATAGACAAAAAATGATCACATAATTTTTTTTATAGTATCCTGGGGCAAATAGGAGAAAATAAAATACTGGTAGCAGCACTTAATAAATAATTGATAAAACATGTATATAGTCAAGTCAACAATAATGGTTAAAATTTTTTACTGTAAATCTAGATTAGAATTGGTATCCTTCCTCCTTGGATGAAACTGGAGCTTGTTCTGACTGTAATGAGATATTTATCGAGGCGCTTACGCTTGCTTATGTTATATTATATCTAAGGGACTTTTGTGTTTAATTTAAAGCTATTTGTGTAACAATGGACAGAATAGCACACTAAAATAACAGTTATTTCCATGAATTTATTGGACTTGGGTACAATATTCTTAACAAGATCATATTAAGTAAAATATGCTACAGCAGCAAAATTGCCAACTGAGCTGTGAGGTGTAAGCTTTAGTCTTGCATTAAAGAACCAGAGGTAATACCAAAGATAAGAAATACTAAAAATACTAACTGCCGCAGTTAGGGGTAAAGGTGTTGGGGTGACTGCCGAAATGATAAATAAATCCTTTTACCAAATCAGATTGCTGCTCTATTGCCTGTTTTT
>CM044436.1:73872318-73884696 GCA_024363595.1 Xenopus borealis
TTTTTTTTTTTTTTTTTTTTTTTAGATTAGCCCAGATTTGCAGTATGGAATATGACATGCTTTACATGCTCAAACAAACTGTCAGATTCAAGATCCGCACACAGCACAGCATTCTGTGTTTAATTTTTAATAAACTGACTTTGAAATACCTCATTGTTTTGTTTCTAGCAGTTTATAATGTGTTTATTATAAATTCTCTCTATTATGTGCCATTTTAAAAAGTAGTGTATGTTTATGTATATTTTTAAATCATGAAAATTAGTACAAAAACAGTTGTGTTGCTAGAACTGTCAGGCTTTCAAATGACAGATTCATTTTCTTCTAAAGAACTAGATAGCAACATATCCCAATATCCCAACAGGATTTCAAAGCACCCCATTTAAAAAATGCATGTACATTTGAATTCTAATTGCAATTTATTTGCATTTACGCTACAAATTGTACATTAAAAATTTTTTCCTGGTAAGAAGTTTTATTAATCCAAACATATATCTAAGTATAAAAGGCATCCAATCATAGTAAGTTAACCAAAGTAGAATAATGGGCCAGGTGCAACTGCCCCTGGCCCTCAGCTCAGGGGAGCAGACAATCTGTATAGAAAAGCAAGAAAGGGCACACTAGGAAGCCACATATAGATCAGATCAAAATTCAATTAGTTTAAAAGTAGAAAACATCTTTATTTAAACAATTATCTTGAGCTTTATACGTTTTGTGTCACTGCGACACTTAATCATAGGCTAGATAAAAGTTTTATTAAGCCAACAGAATTAATTTTCGACAAATAGGGACATAATATTATAAAAGCAATGTGGGAATTAGGCCAATGAACCTTAAAAGCAAACATTTATGTAAATGTAATTTCTATAACATATGCTTTTTCCCCTTGGAAAAATATATTTTTTAACGTTTTTTCCTGCCAGTTCTCTTGTTTTCATCTTTAATTTATTTTGTATAGGTATAGGATCCATTATCTGGAAAATCATTATTCAGAGAGCTATGAAATATGGGAAGGTCATCACCCATACAGACTCCATTTTAATCAAATAATTTACATTATATTAACTTTTTTTATATAATAATATTGATCCCAACTAAAATATATCAATCCTAATTTGAGGCAAAACAATCCTATTAGGTTTAATTTGTTTAAATTTTTTTTATCAGACTTAAGGTATGGCGACTAGGGATGGCGCGAACCGCCGCGAAAAAGTTCGCGGACGCCTTCGCGAACTTGCGACAAACGCGCGAACGGTTCGCGAACGTCGCGAACCCCATAGACTTCAATGGGAAGGCGAACTTTAAAAGCTAAAAAAGACATTTCTGGCCAGAAAAATGATTTTAAAGTTGTTTAAAGGGTGCAACGACCTGGACAGTGGCATGCCAGAGGGGGATCAAGGGGAAAGAACAATCCATTATTTTCTTATGTCAAAAGTGTTACAAAGTATCTTACCTGCACCTGTTAGCTGTTCTGGACTCTCTGCCAAAAGCCAAGTTCAAATCTTTGCTTCTTTTTCTGGCTGTTCAGTGAGGGTCTTTCCAGTGAAAGAGGGTCCTCCAAAAAGTGGGTCTTTCCAGTACAAATGAGGGACAGAGGGTTGAGCTCGCAAAAGAGGGACAGTTGGGACTCGGGAGGTATGCACATTTTTTTTTTTTTTAGTCCAGGGGGTGTGTGGGGGTGGTCCAGGGAGATCTTCCTGATTGGCTGCCATGTATCTGCTGGTCTGGGGTGAGAGGGCAAAAAAATACGCCAAATTGACGCGAACCCAAAATGCGAACGTCGCGCGACGTTCGCGAACTTCCGGCGAGCGCGAACAGCGGATGTTCGCGCGAACAAGTTCGCCGGCGAACAGTTCGCGCCATCCCTAATGGCGACCGAAATTATGGAAAGATCCCTTATCCAGAAAGCCCCAGGTCTTGAACATTCTGGATAATAGTTATTATTAAAAACAGTATGCCGCCTGTAAATTATTGCATTTACATTCATTGTACATGTTTTAAAGAGGGTCTATTGCTAATATGAAAATGTAATATAAACTGCATCTTACTGAAATAAGATACTTTCTAAATATAATCAATTAACCAGTCCATATGATTGATGAAATAATCAAGTTACTCTTCTTTATCTCACTCTCCACAACATTTCACATTTCATGCTTCCTTAAAGGACACGGAAAGGCTGGAGACACTTGGGGGTGCCAAATGTTAGGCACCCCCAAGTGATTGCATCAACTTAACAAAAAAGCCAGGGCTGGTGCTCCTACCAGGAGAAATCTTCACTGGCCCCAGGTGATAGGAGTGAGCACCACAGAGACAGCTACTTCTGTCTTTGCACAGCTGCACGTTTCCCCGGACTGAAGCATTTGCCTTTGAATGAAAAAGCCGACTTTAAAGTTAAAGTCTTAATTCTTTGGGGTTTTGTTTATCATTGGCTGAACATTCAAAGTAGTAACTTCCTTTTAATATATAACATGCCTTATGTATTTCGGTAGTGACAAAGTTTATTGGATTAACAGAAAGAAATATGCAATTTACATCATAACAAAATTTAGCAGGTGCAAAAATGTGGGCACCCCAACATCATTACTTAGTTGAGCCTCCTTTTGCAAATGTAACAGCCTCTAGATGCCTCCTATAGCCTTTGATGAGTGTCTGGATTCTAGGTGGCGGTATTTTTGACCATTCGTCTATACAAAATCTCTCCAGTTCAGTTAAATCTTATGGCTGCAAGCATGGACAGCTTCAAATCATGTAGTGTTTATAAAGCAAAAAAACATTTTTACCATAAAATGTTCATGAATATAACCCATTTTCATTTTTGATGTTACTTTAACAATCCAGAATTCAATTCCTTGTGGGTCCCGTATAAGAAGAAAAAAAGGTTTCAAAATAGATACTGTATTGGTAGCTCTGTAGCACTTTACAACTTGCTGCATTTTGGTGCATATGGAACAAGTTACTTCCTGCAGCTACCGAAGAATGCCGACAATGTACAATTACTGTGATTTTAACCTTTTGCTAGTTGCTTTTAGCCATACCTATTGAGCTGCACAGTAGCTGTGTATAGCTTGTCATGGAGATTTAGTTATTTGTCAAGAGCAAATTTACACACCATAGCAAAAGGAACCAATAATCTACATTCCTTAACACAGTGTGAGATGACACATAAGAACACACAAATGAATAGAGTAGCTACATGAAATGTAAGCCAAGCATTACAATGTCCTTTCTTTATTCTGTGCTAATAAGGAATACTGTAGCTGCCACATACTCCCACACACTAGCACTTTCTTAGAAATTGTTTAACTCTTCATCCTCTCTTCAACCACTCCTCCTCTCATTTCACTTACAGTATGTGAACAGAAAACCCTCTCAGGTTTCAGACAGGTAAAGCATTTGCTTCACTATACCTACAAAGGGTTCAATGTTTCTGCAACAGCAAATGTGATGAAATGAACACTTACAGAGGCCTCTTCATTTGTCTTCTGCTTGATTCCTAACAAAGCTTTTAGTGCACAGCATGGGATAGAAGCACATGTCCACTACTGCTATCCACAGACAGCTTTTGAGTAGGTTTTCTGGCAAAGTACTTGAAACTTATTTGCTTAAATATCTGGATAG
Source organism: Xenopus borealis (assembly GCA_024363595.1). Classification (NCBI taxonomy): domain Eukaryota; kingdom Metazoa; phylum Chordata; class Amphibia; order Anura; family Pipidae; genus Xenopus; species Xenopus borealis. The sequence goes on from CM044436.1 coordinate 73,875,937, forward strand.
TGCTTGTATGAATCCTTGATACACTGGGAATGCTGCATTGTCATTCATCAGAAGGGAAAACCATTAGGGGAAACTGAATGTTTGGTATTAAAATATAGTCTTAAACAATATTCATTTTTATAGGACTTATTCCACCAACTGAATAGGGAAATATCAGGATTTCATTATGCTTACATAAATAACCACATCCAAATTAGTAATGACAGCAGACCCACTGGGGGATTTGATGCTCACATTATAGATTCTTTCTTGAGTGTAAGCCAGTGGTAGTATGTTCATTCCTAACAGTCTAACAAATAATTCCCCAGGCAAGCTCGAGGTGCACAATCCAGTCCTTAAAATGCATTTCTTGTGGGCTGATAGACGATACCGTACTCACTTAGGGGCTGATTTACTAATTCTCAAATTTCAAAGTAAAAAATACTTTGAAATTTGACCATCGAAGTGAAATACTTCGACTTTGAATATCGAATATCCTGCAACCGTAGTAAAATCGTTTGATCGTACGCTAAAATAGTTTTTCCATACGATCGAACGATTTTACTTTGATTAAAAAAAAACTTTAAAAAATGTTCTAGAAGGTACCCATAGGATAGCATAGCACTTCGGCAGGTTTGATGAAGTAAAAAAAAAATTTTTTTTAAAGAAACAGTACTTCAATTCTAAGTCTAAGGGTTTTCCTATTCGATCTTTCGAATCAAATGGTTGAATGGTCAAGTGGTTGAGGTAGCCTATTTGATGGTCGAATTATCAAAAAAAATTACTTTGAAAATCAAATTTTTTGAGTTTGAATATTCATTTCAACTCACTTCAACCCTAACTAAATCAGCCCCCTAGTATCCTGGTAAGAAGGGCCCTATATAAAAACAAGGAGTAATGTGCTCCAGTAAACTGGGTTGAATCCCTCCAAAAATAGAAAGTATAATGATTTTTACCACTTTTTACCACTGTGTCTTCATGTGGCCTTACTATAGACCAAGAAAAGAAATATATATTTATATACAGTGCATAACATTTACTGAATTAGTTGTTCATTGCTTCTTGGATTACTCTTTCTAATGGTGATTACTATTGATGGGTGAATTTGTACTAAATTCACAAAACAGGACTTTTGTCTCCAGCGTCAAAGTATTTTTTCAGCCGTTTCAGGAATTTATTTGCTGGCTGTGAAATGCAGAAATTCACCACAGATTTGCAACTGGCAAATAAAATCACCCGTCACTAATGATTATATGTCTACCCTATATTACTTATGAAATTATGCCATGTGACTTTAAACTTGTTTCTTCTATAACATCCCTCTCTGTAACAGCCCTACACCATCATCCTGTATATAGTTGTTGTTTAAAGCTTCATGGAGATCATTGCCTATTATTAATATCGACCATTATCTTATTCTGCTTATCTGTGGTACCCAGACCCACTCAACACATTCCAAACACCCTCCATCTCTGTATTCAAACCATGCTTGGCAATGAATGTGGAAATGTTCAGTAATTTAGCAGGCATGTTATACTGACTCAAAATGCAAATTCATAACAACCAGTAGTGTAGTGTAAAAGTCCTTTGTAACATAACAAAGGGGTAAACTTATGTTCTCCAGTTTCTTAGAAGTGAGATGCCCCTTGTGACACGTACATCATATTTTAAATGAAAATTGATTTCTCTTGAATAGAACTGGGCATTTGGTGTTTTCAGAAGGTAAACCAAAAAAAATGTCAAATAGTGTAACAAAAAATGCACTAGAAGTTATCACATGTTGCTACTTCTCAGAATCATACGAGCCAAATTAAACTATAATTAAATTTTAAGTGAATGTAAGTAGTGGGTAAATACACAAAAGATATTATGTAAAAAACAATAAAAAAAATCTTTGCAGTTAGCAATGAGTGAAAAATTTCACCATGACCAGGTTTGCCTCAAATTTCAGTTTTTTGCCGCAGCTGAAGCATTTTAGCATCCCTTTACTTGCACATCAAAAAAAATCACACAAAAAAAGACAAAAAAACCTCACTTAGGGTTCACCTATATAATCGCTACCTTTAGGGATCACAGTGTGAGCATTATACAGATGCAGTCACTTGGATTTGTAAGTTAAAGGACATGTCAACCCTTAATACAATATGTTATTCAGTAAAAAGCCTAATTGAAATAGCCACATACCTAGCATTGCAGTCCTTTATACTTTAACAACAAAGGAGCTTTCTTGATTTAAGTGTCCTGCAGGTTTCCTCCACGATCAGCCACTCTCCCCCCTCCCTTCAGAATCAGCGCTGTTGCTTGGCGTTCTGATCATGCGCAGTTAATCATTCTCAATTTAGCACATGCGCAGTGCAGGGGAATCATCTTCGGAAAAAAAATTAGTGCCGGAGCAAAGCTGACCTCTGAAGACACGCCTATCAAAGCTCTCAACCAATCACGCCATAGCATTGATGGTTGCTATGGCGACTTTAGAATTTTCAGCTTTAACTCTCAGCTCCCCCTGCTCATATTTCTGCTGCTGACTGCAGGGAGCTTGGAAGAGAGCCAAGGTATTTAACTACTTCACTGCTGTTTCCAAACCAAGGCTAACTATGTAAGTGCTGCTTTTATTCATTTATTTGTGAACAATTATATTACACAATGTAATTGTTTTTAATTGCCATAAAATTAATTAGTTATGCCCTGTAAACATAATGTAAAACTACTGTTTCTGTAAATAATATAATTAATAAAAATATTTTTTCTATTTTCAAACCTTCACTGTGTGTCTTTCCATTTTATTTTTATTATCCTTATTAGGGGTTGTTCATCTTTGAGTTAATAGTCTAATGTAGAGATGGATATTCCGAGACAATTTGCAATTGGTTTTAATTTTTTATTATTTGTGGTTTTTCACTTATTTAGATTTTTATTTAGCAACTCCATAGTTTGCAGTGACAGCAGTTTGGTTTCTAGGGAACAAGTTACCTTGCTTTGATTTGAATAAGAGACTGGAATATGAATAGGAGAGGGACTGAAAACTTTTCTATATACCCTATATATATATATATGATTGTATATTGATTTTTAAACAAAATCTAAAAGATTTATAGTTAAAGTGGAGTTTCAGAAAAAATCTGATAAAAAAATTTCAGTTGGTCTTTTTGGTATAGATTTCAGTTTTCTTCTTCATCTGATTTTCCTTGTTTAAATACAAACTACCATATTATACTAAAACTTACAACTATATAAAATTAACTATAATTTAAAAAAATTAGTATGTCTGCATATTTGACTCAGACGTAGAATCAATCCTTTGTATAGTGTGATCAGTTAGCTTGTCTCCAGGTTGTCTGCAGTCTCTATTGTTTGTAAAGTCTTACATCTTTTGTTCTTTGATCAGCCTTTAGATAGTAAAGCGTTTATGTATCACCCTGCAGTCTATTCCCTTTGTGTAATAAAAAGGATTTATTAAGACAAAAAGTGCATAATCTAATCGGCAACTAAATAAACTAATGACATTACTTTGCCTAAGACAATAGAAGTGGTATCTTTGTATTTATAATTGTTTCCCATTTTGTTTGCAAATTTTCCCCTCAGTACATACTTGTCAATGTTTTTTACCATTACCTTTGCTCTCTGGACCCCTACCCTATACTTGGCCACCTTGGACACTATGTTTTTTACCATTACCTTTGCTCTCTGGACCCTCAGGCTATACTTGGCCACCTTGGCCAATATGTTTTTTACCATTACCTTTGCTCTCTGGACCCTCAGGCTATACTTGGCCACCTTGGCCACTATGTTTTTTACCATTACCTTTGCTCTCTGGACCCCTACCCTCTACTTGGCCACCTTGGACATATGTTTTTTACCATTACCTTTGCTCTCTGGATCCCTACCCTATACTTGGCCACCTTGGCCACTATGTTTGTTACCATTACCTTTATTCATTGGACCCTCAGGCTATACTTGGCCACCTTGGACACTATGTTTTTAACCATTACCTTTGCTCTTTGGACCCTCAGGCTATACTTGGCCACCTTGGCCACTATGTTTTTTACCATTACCTTTGTTCTTTGGACCCTCAGGCTATACTTGGCCACTTTGGTCGCTGCCTGGTTTAACATGCTGTTTGGACCCTTAGCTTGTACTTGGCTGCTTTGGCCAATAATGTTTCACCATTGAACTGACTCTGTTCTCCAATAGCATATACTTTAATTTTCTACTTATTTTTATTTCCAGAATGCCTAACTGTATAGTTAGAAGTTGTCCTCACAAAACTGGGGAAAAGCATAAATACCCAGATGTAAGCTTTCACTCTTTTCCGAAGAACATCGATTTAATAAAGAACTGGTTATTACAGACGGGACAATTTGCTGATGTTGATTCCGTAGCTGAAAGGATATTTCGGGGGAAAAAAAGTACCACCTATCGTATGTGTTCAAAACATTTTACGGAAGATTGCTTTGTTCGAAGTGGCAATAAAAGAATCCTGAAACCCACACAGTTTACACAACGTAAAGTAACTGCTGTGGTAACAGCACAAGAAACTGGACCAAATATACTACCTTCTCTACAAAGAAGAAGAGTTGACGAAGACAATCCTACACCAAGTACTTCTACATCTACTGTAGTTCGAATTATTTCTCGATTAGTCAAAGTGGAAACTCAAACAGAATTAAAATTTTTCACACCCACACAGTTTACACAACGTAAAGTAACTGCTGTGGCAACAGCACAAGAAACTGGACCAAATATACTACCTTCTCTCAAAAGAAGAAGAGAACTCAAACAGAATTAACATTTTTCAATGATGACAGCACATTAACTGACATTGCATATTTTAGTAAAGAAGTTGCTTGTGGACCAGATTCAGAAATAATCCAAAGAGAGATTGCTATAAAAACTGGAGATGATTCGATAGAGGCCGAGCAATGGAGGATACAGAAAGACCATTTATATCCAGTTGCATTTTCTACACCACTGAAACTTCCTTTTCAAGAAGTCATAAAAACACAGATTTTACAAGAATCCGATGGGTCAATAAGTCATGATGATTCCAATATTGAAGGTCATCCATTATCTGATGAAGATAGTATCCACAAAAAACCTTTGGATTCTACATATGAACCATCAGTAAGCAAAAGAATTCAAGAAGACATTAATGCAACTGGTGATGAATCCACAATTACAGAAAAAGTTGAACCAATTCATATGAGAAAATTTTTAGTATTTGAAGAAAATTTAGACAATTCACTTTATTTGTGTAAATGTCAACATTCAAGTACAACACCATGTCACTCACCCATCATAGACATAAAGAAAAAAATTGATGGTACTTTACTCGAAGTACACCTTACATGTCTTGATGGACACAATTCACTTGTTTGGAAAACACAACCGTTGTCAGGCCAGATTTCACTTGGAAATGTTTCTGTAGCTAATGCAATTATCCTCACTGGTTCGTCATTTACCAAAATGAAAGAATTCTTTGCTCTTCTCTCAATACCTTTTTTTTCACAAACTACCTATTACAAATACCAAACCCGATATGTTTTTCCAGCAATAGAATTGGCTTGGAAGAGAGAGCAGGAATGTATACATAGCGAGTTATCTGATGATGCAGTAGTACTTGTTGGTGATGGGCAGTTTGACAGTCCAGGATACAGTGCAAAGTTCTGCACATATACAATGATGGACCTGCTGTCAAAAAAAATTGTCGATTTCACTGTAGATCAGGTTATTCCAAAAAAAACATCTGGCCGGATGGAAACAATAGCCTTTGAAACTTGTCTTCGAGGAATTAGAAACAAGGGCATAAATGTGAAAGTGATTGTCACAGATCGTCATCCCGGAATACGAAACTTGATTTCCAAAGAATTCAAAGAAATTGATCATCAATTTGATGTCTGGCATTTATGTAAAAATATTGCAAGAAAATTGTCAGTTGCCAGTAAAAAAAAAATGGAAGGGACATTGCATCATGGATTGGTGCAATAACCAATCATCTGTGGTGGTGCTCCCAAACTTGCAATCAAAACGCTGATGTTTTAGTCGACAAGTGGAAATCATTGTTATATCATATTGCTAACAAGCATTCTTTCCGTAGTTTACGGCATTACAAGAAATGCCAACACAAAAGATTATCTGTCACAGAGCGCCAAAATAAAAAATGGATTACCGCTACACACCCAGCTCACAGTGTATTGGCCAAAATAATAACTGATAATAGACTGATCAAAGATATCATACAGAAAGAAAAGTTTTGCAATACTGGAGATTTGGAAAATTTCCACAGTAAATTTTTAAAATACAGACCAAAAAGAATAGCTTTCCAGAGGGATTCAATGCACGCACGCACCATGCTTGCAATACTCTCACACAATAAAAATGTCGGCAGACTGCAGGCAACAATTAAAGACCCAAAAAAAAGTCTACTCGAAATTGGTCACTTATTTGACATCATGTCTGACTCTGCAAAAATTGTGGAAGGAGTGCTGGTCCATCGATGGGAGTCACGGAGTTCAAATTACCCATCAAACATTGCATCAACTGAGAGGCCAGACAAAAGTTTAGTCATTGAGAAGCATTGGTCACGATTCGGACATTAAAATAAACAGTGTCCATAAATCTGTGTACAAAGCTGAAGAGAAAAATTATAATTTTCAACAAATTATTTCCAAAAGAAAAAAAAAATTTCTTGATAGAAAATTTTAAGATTGATTTGTATATTTGTTTCTAAACAAAGACTGTTATATAATAAGTATGTTCCTTTAATTTTTGATTCTAAAATGTTTACTTTATAAGACAAATTAAATACATTATTTCAAATGCTGTGTTATTGAATTATTTGAGAAAAGTATCAATACCATTTTGAAGATAGTAAAACTTTATTCAACATCAAAAGCAACTTATTTGAAATTGAATAGTGCAATAATTATTTACAATTACGTATCCAACTTTTTAAAGGCAATAAATACTATTACAACAAAAAACAGATTAATAAGATTTATAACACAGTCTACTCAAAAATCATGTGTTCAGCTGCATAATCACAGACACGTAAGAAGCCAACATATTTCCCTTTTGGGTCGGGGAAAGCCAACCTTATAGCTTGTACAGCACATGACGGAATAGGTTTCCGCACACCACTTCCCAGATAACCGTAGACCCAAGCAGTGAAGCATTTGTAGCTTGCCTTGCGTAGTCCTCTGAAAAAAAGGTAGAAAATTTTAATACAACTTACCTATTGTGAGCTATTGTGTGATAAAACAAATTCAAAACACTTTACCTTAGATATTCTGCTTCTTTTGGTTGTTTTGTCATGTTCGATTCAATCATCTTCAGATTCAAATCAGCCTGCTCTCTATTGGTGAAATGAGTTTCAAATTGTCGACACTGTGTAATACAATGGCCTCCTTCAGGAATTTTCACCTCAATTGCTGGCTCCTCTGTGCAGCATGTACACTCTAGAATCGTTGCCATCGGAACACAATTTCCACACTTACACCAGTCTGTGTTTCCTATCCGTTCTTCATCGACTTCTTGACTTTCATTGCTGCTCTCATCTGTTCCTGGTGAAGCTTGTCCACTTGTTTCCAAAACTTGGACTTCAATTTTAACATTTGGTGGATTGTAGGGAAAGCTTTCTCCACTCTTTGCAACCTCCGGTCTCATTCTCATTTTTCTCAGAAGAACTTGATACTAAGGACATATTAATAAATATCAATAAAAAATATTAAATATTATCTAAATATTATCAAATATTTGAAAAAAATATTTAAAAAATTACCTTTTCCTCAGCTGCTATGGATGTCGTAGGAACAGCCTCTTCGTCAGATGACATGATGATAACTGTATCTGTAATTTATTCTAAAAGAACTAAATGCTAGAATTTCAATTTAAAAGATATTTAAGATATAGGAGAATTTATTTATCAAAATTGTTGCATCACATTCAGGGTCCTCATTATAAATCACAGTGCACGTCCACCCTTTCTCCACCAAATAATCTGCCCCTCAACAACAAAGTTAAAACACTATTATAAAAAGTTATAAAAATCTATTGAAGGTCATGAACCCTTTATACGTAAAAAAAAACATTGGTGACAGTTTCCCCGTTAATTCTTTTATACAAACACATTGGTGCCAGGACCCCTTTACAAGTTTAAAAATTGGTGGCCCCGAAGAAAATTGTTTAAAAAATCTGTGCGCAAGGGGTAAAAAAAAGGGGCTACAAAGACTATTTTATAAACAAACATCAGCAACAGGGCTCCCTTAGAAATAAAAAAAAAAAAAGCAATTAGTGGCCAGGGGATTTAAAAAAAAAAAAACCCACATTGTTGTCAATATAATTGAACTCGTGGATTTTGAACTTAAATTATAGCTGTTTTCGTGAATTCAGGTCTATTCTCCACTTCAGGACTTCTATGTTGGCTCTTTTTCATGACTTTGGGTCCTTTCGACGCTTCAGGACTTCAATGTCCGATTGTTTTGGGACATTGGGTCTTTTCCATGCTAAAAGGCTTTGAATGTTTGGCACTTCTGTACGGGATGGCATGGCTTCAGTGCTGTCAAGGGGGGTCTGACCCGTTACATTTGTACCCCCTGTGCCCCCCGGATGGCGGCCCTGGACATATACACAGGGCTGTATCAGGGGAAACTGCCGCCTGAGGCTGCATCCCTGATGATGCCCCCCTCCTGCTCAACGCCTCCAACTTTCAGTGTCTGAGGGGGTGGAAGAAGGGCCGCATCTATTGAGCGTTCATAATTATGCCCCTAAATTCCGGGTTATTTA
>CM044436.1:73904719-73930088 GCA_024363595.1 Xenopus borealis
ATATAAATACACAGTCCAGAAAGCCAGCACACTCTTATGAAGGTAAAAATTTGCCTGGGTTCACAAAGCCGAACTTGTAAAGTAATCAACAGTGAAAAATAACTTGCACTCACAGGACTTATGCTGTTTATTAGCAAAAAACGCCTAACGTTTCGGCTATCAATCTAGCCTTTCTCAAAGAAAGCCTTTTGAGAAAGGCTAGATTGCTAGCCGAAAGCCTTTTGAGAAAGGCTAGATTGCTAGCCGAAACGTTAGGCTTTTTTTGCTGATAAACAGCATAATTTTGTGGTAAGTCCTGTGAGTGCAAGCTTTTTTTCCACTATATATATATATCTGTACAGTATGTTCGAACAAATAAAGTCTTTAAACCGGGCAATCAACCAGTAATACCATGAAATGTCAAATTCTGAATTCATCACAAGTACAGATGCAGCCACTGGGATTTGTGAGTTAAATGCATCATGACTCAGGGTTAATTGAAGAAACTGTGTTATCTAAAGTTATCTTAACTCATTTAATGCATTTAACCTTTTCCTTTTCATATTCCCTGTAGCAATCTGTTATTCAGTGTATACATCAAGAATACTTTACATTTACATATAGCCTTCAGTATGTCCCCACCCTTACTTTCAAACTCACGTTCTCGATGCCTTGTACTCCAAAGTAAACCAGATTTCCCATCGTATGTAACCAAAAATGTCTACATACATTAGTCTCTTTGTTAATGTGAATATCAGATACAATTTAGAATTGTCCCAATCAATGGGGCAATCAATTTAAACAGTAACACTTATTAGTCCTTCATTGGATTTCTTATAAGCAGTGTATACTGTATGTGCCAGATTCAGCTAGTTGTCTTTGTGACTTTGTTAAATACATGGGGCATATTTACTAACTGATGAAAATTCACCAGCCCCCCCTTCACAGCCATCGCATCACTTCGCCAAACTAAAATTAGTTGGGACAATGATTATTTACTAATATGCAAAGTTTTGTCCTGGCTGATGGACACTGGTAAATATTCACAAGCGTTACCTTGGAAATCCAAGCAATTAAAACCAAAGATGCACTAGTGTTCATTTCTGCATAGTGCAAATTTGCTCATTCTTGCGCTCAGGTTAATTTACATATGATGGAAATTTTAAGTAAAATGGATGTCTTTATGTTATCTTTTGCAGAAAATACATTCCACTGTGAATTACACATGTCCAGGGAACCTTAATAAAGGCAATACAGTTATTATAATGTCCTACACATGAGCCCACTGTATTTTTGAAAATGTATGGGGGAAACCGGCTGCACAAAAATATTTTTTAGTAATTTTGTAGCCTATCACCTGAAAAAAGGAAAAGCCGCCAGCGTTCTTTGATTTTTGATGATTTTCCACTGAATATGATGTAACTAACAGGAGACAGAAGAAGTTCTATGCACTCCATTGCACTTTACCTGGTCTGAGCTGGCAAAGGCAAGACTGGTAAAAGAGTTAACATTCAGTAAAATCTTAGTGAAGTTTTTTTTAGTGAATTTGCAGAGTAACGTCCATTTGCTAGAGTGAAAATTCGCCTGGCGTTAGAGTGCGAATGACCGCTAGCGTCATCTCTTTTGCTAGCAAAAGTGATGCCTACATCAGTTTGTAAATTGGCAAATTCCCTGTGGGCAGTAACTATGGTGAATTGTCAGCGTATTAAACGCAGTCACTTCACCCTTTAGTAAGTCTGCCCCATAGATTTGTCCTATACCACAATAAGGCCAGCAGATCTGAATGACTATAGATTATTCAAGGCTAAACTCATCAAGAGCCTGCCATTCTGAAGTAGTTAGATTTTTTTCTATAGTAGGGAGGTGGTATTATATAAAACTAACAGGTCTTTTTCAACCTGATTCCGATATAAATTAACAGTGGTAGTTCTGAGATGCGTGGGATAGAATTCAGATTTATTCACATTAGATGTCAAAAGGCTCCCGTTCTATCACCTGTACCACTGCTTTCATACTGTAAATTCTCCAATGCTAAAAATCTCGTTAAAGAAGAACTAAACCCCCTCTGCAGGTGGGGTCCCCTGTTCGCGCACACCCACATGGTGTTGCACTGAAATGGGTCTCTCCTTCTGGTGAAGGAAGAAAGAATTTCACCGGCACAACAGGTTCTTTCGAGTAGGGAGAACCCCTTACTCGTTTATTTGCGGATGCAACGTTTCGGGGGCGTGACCCCTTTCTCAAGCAAGTCTCTCCTCTGGTGAAACTGACCTGTATATGCAGAACAGTACAGCAGAGCAATGTCCACTAACTTTTGTATCTTCTGGATCCTCTTCTGCTAGTCTGCTACTGGTTTAGTAACCCTTAGGGCAGAACTACACGGACGATTCAGGTCCCTTTTCGGTGGATCTGACGCTGGGCAACAAGACTAATGCGACAGGAAACAAAGTAAGTAATATAAAGTCAGATGGTGTTGCAGCTTTTGATCCGACACAACTGTCAGATACAAAAGATACAAGCTGCGTCCGCATCTGACAGTTGTGTCGCACCGGACCAACCCTGATACACCTTCCGACTTTCTATTACTTACCTTGTTCCTGTCACATACGACTTGTCGCATCCATCTTGATCTGCCGGAAACGGACCTGAATCATGCAAGAACTATGTTAATAATAAATAATAATCTTGGAAAAATTATTATATCATTGTGCCTTAAATCTTGCCTAGAATTCTCTTTATAATTTATAGCTTTTTAAGTTTATAGTCCGAGAGACTGAGCAGCTAATTACTATTATCTATATGTAGTTGAACAAACAAAACCAACAATTATGGCCTCTCTGCTTCTTGCTTACTTGCCCCTTACTAGTATCAATTGCTTACATGCCTTCAATAGACTTATAGGGGCAAATTTTTGATCGCAAAACCCCTTATAAAAAATTAGATGGTCAAATTTTTCACTTCGAAATGACCTTTAGTAAAGGTACCCCTTAGTTTGCACTTGAACCTTGGGTCGTAGGTTTTGTTTTCTTGATTATCTCACCAAAAAAAAGATTAAAGGTACTCACAGATCCAAACACAGGAATATCCCCTTGTGCAACACAATATAAAATATATCTGGCACAGGTGAAGTCATACACAATATTCTTTGTACATATAGTGGGGGAAACGCACAAAAAAATCTATTTAAAAATTAGTCTTAAAAACATTACAAATACTGTATACCACATTCCTGGAGAGTGGTTTGTATTTGTGGTATGCAGAAATTACAGATGATAATGGGAAAGTATGCAGAGGAGGTTGCTAGCTTCATTATTTGTATGAAACTGGTGTACACAATTGCACACTAATAAACTGCAGTCATAAAACCAGCCGCCAAAATGTCATCTTTATTTTTATATGCAGTTCATTATAATGAATAAAAATATGAAGGAGGGAGTGCAATTGATAAAAGTTTACCAGCATTTTTTTAAACTGTTATTTAAGTACACTAGCCTACTATATGTTTTTAATAGAGTATAAAAGGCAGACTGCATACATCAAATTGACTCATTTTAGCATTTGTAATACTACTAGATTATTAGTAATGTAGAAAACAGCATTCAGTGCTCTGGGCTGCTGTAAACAATTTAGCATGTTACCTTGGAAATGTAGCAAAACTCAAACTTATAATAAAATATATATTTTTTTATATTATATTAATGACTGAGCAATACATTTTAATACAGCAATGATTCACAAAAATGCAATTCATCTGAAAGAACTGTAGAGCCCATGGTTGTGTAGCTATATGCAAGAGATCATTTCTGCTAAAATTGCAAGACATAGATTAACAGTTCTGGTTCTGACCGTGCCATGGGAGAAACATTTAGCCAGAGCAGTTTCAGACTGAGTTATTATTACAGTGACATGCTGTTCTCCAACCACAATGTTCAAACTCCATCAATTCTGACAAAACAGGAACTGCTTCTTTGTTCAACCCAAAAAGGCAATTTTCCCTTGGTCTTGTTGCTTTCCATCTGAACTGTGTGACTATGCACAGACAGTAGTGCTGTATTTGTGATGGAAAACAAGATTGGTTATGCAGAAGAAAAAAAAATCTCAAATGGATTTCCTGCTATTCACATGCCATCAATCTTTATATATTAGGAATTCTATCAGCACTGGATTGTGGGGTATCCACCCTCACTATGACGTATGGGTGTTTCTCATCAGACAAAGACAACCCAGGCTATAGTGACATTTTATATGAAGAAGTGATGCAGAATTTCTGTCAAGTTTAGAATGTGATGCTAAAGGGGCTCTGGCTAGTGCATTGATCAAATTTATAGGCGAAAATAGGCATGCTATACTTAGCTTTTTATCCCTAATGTCTATTTTTAATTCTATGATAGATTTTGTTTTTAGAGCATCATGATGTGTAGGTAGGCTATTGATAGGGATCTCAAGCAGATCCTAAGAATATCTATTCCTGTCCAAATTAGATTATAGGTCTAGACCGGAAGAATCACACTGACACAGGGAGTTCAGTATAGAAATGCTTCTTCTACTTTATTGTGTATGTGCAAAGCTTTTTATATTGGTTGGGTAAGGGTTAAGCAAAGTGTATGAAACACACATCACAGTCCTTGAGGCACTTGTGGTGATTGGTTGCATCCTTATATGGGCAATGTTATGTGCAGACTTCCTCAGAGTGCAAAGCACATGTTATAGTCCTTGAGGCAATTGAGACTTCCTCAAGGCTGTGTATGCAACAGAGACGTCTGGGAGCCTTGGCCTTGGCTATTGCATCTAGTAACATCTTAAACAGTATGATATCTGTTGAGCTATAGCTGAGCAAGGAAGAAATGAGTATACAGTAAAATAGATATTTTAGATATATGAAATATGCAATAGCTATAATTCCCTAACACTATTACTATGTCCATGGATATAGAGTAAGTAATTTGCCCCGGAAAGGCTAAGCCTTTTGAAGCTGTATGTAAGATGATTATGAGTAACTATAAAAGCAGTAAATCCCAACATTACTAGGCATTTGATTTTTTAAAATAATAAGGATGCATTTTAAGATCTCTGCTTTTATTGTGCAAAGTTATAACTACACACACACACACACACACACACACACACACACTATAGTGATGTGTGGGCGGTCAGGTACCTTACGGAACACACCACTTACACTGCTCACTTCCGGTTTATAAATAGGCGCCCGCCTGCCACTTTGGCAGTTCGGGTTGGGTGCAGGTTGAGTTGAGTTTTTCTCAACCCGCATATCACTAACACCCACACACACACAAAATAGTTACTATATACCAATAGCTAGTATTAACTGTGTCATCTTAGTTTAAATGGATACTTCTAGGAATTAATCAGTACTATAAAGTCTGAAATGTCTTTCCTTTACATGTTATTTAAGGCAAAAAAAATTTTTTCATGGTGCTGTGCTCTAATAATGCATGAAAATTGTTAATGTGGCTGAAATCAACATTACTGACTAATTCAATCAGAAAATGTTTTAGCCCCCAAATACTCTGCTCCACACCTACTGTTTTATTATATTGTTTATATAAATGTCCCTAGTTAGATGCTTTCTATTTAGGGCCCTCTTTGAGGGGTCATGCCCCCTAGCTGTATCATGCTACACTCAATCTTGAATTCTTGTAATGGCATTATAAATACAATTAAACCCCTGTCAGAGGTCATGTGAAATTTCTGGCCAGTCTGTAGTAAAACAATGGCTGCTTGAACATGTGTAAAAAAAAATATGCCTACACCATTTATATCAAATAATCTTTGGTAAAATAAAGCAAATGGAAAGTGAATATATTTTCAGCTTTTAAACTTTCCATTAAGCAAACCCAAAGGGAAAATAAAATGTTATCTGCTCCCATAAGTACTCTGAAGAAATGTGGAGTCAAATTGAAACTGAATGGGGCTTACACATATGCTTCATTAACCATTTATTAGGTTTCTCATATCTGAAACACTAGAACCAGAATGTAACCACCTCCCTAATGTGGAAAATATACAGAACTCAAATTTGTCAATTTTGCACTATAAAAAACAAATTACTTAACTCATGCATATATTTCACCTAGTGGGTTATTTATCAAAATACAAATTTTTCTTATGTTTTAAATAAAAAAAAAGTCAGATCAAACTAGAATCCACGGTTTACCCTTTTTTATCATTAAAAATTAACGAAAGATGGATCAGAAAAACCACAACTTTTTCAGACTGTCGCATGAAAAATCTGAATTTTTCAGATTTGAAGTCTGAAAAATCAGACTTTATTTGGGAATATGTTAGGATTATCGCACGAAACGTAGTGCAGACCATAATACCTTCAAATTGTGAATAGGACCTCTGTCATTAACTTCCATGGGACCTTGACAGGTTGAAGATGAGTATTTTTTTATTCAGACTTTTTGCATCCTCTGGGTATAATAAATCTCTAAAATTCAGATTTTATTCTTAAAAACCCTGAATTGTTCAAGTTGTTTTTCATTTAGACTTTAATAAATAACCCCCTTAGTGCTGAAAGTAAGCAGCAAGGTTCTGAGGCTGTTATGACTATATTTGTTTTTATTACTTCCTTTATGTTGGATTGTTGTTTGTTCTTAGCTGCCAGGAGAGAATTTATCTAAAAAGGTATGAAACAATTCAAGTAATTCCATTATATTATACAGTGCATGTGTGAATAAAAATCTAACCAGCAGCAAAACATGATTCCTATTTAAAGTATCTGTGTGCCAGTACAAAGCAAATGATAGCTTACAAGTGTATTGCTTCTTGTTTGTTAGACTGATTTTTTTTTATCTGCTTTACCTTTTTTCAATTCTGCTTCCTTTAAGTTATCCATTCAATGATATGAATCTGAATGACCCTGTTGATACCTGTTGTATTCCCGGTTATTTATATTTAAAGGCCATTATTTTTCAGTAGTATTCTGTGTGTTTTGTTAATTCAAAAATACTAACATAATAACAGGTACAGGTACATTTCATTTGTCATTGGCTAACACAAAGGAAGGAGATAAAAACTTGAGTGATACAGTATTTGTTGTTTACACATTCTAATCCTATGTTTGACATTTAATAATAATTTCTCTCTGCCATGCTTTGCTTGAGCTACGTCAATCACACTGTTCCTGTTAGCTGTGTGTGTGTGTGTGTGTCCTTGGAACCAGAATCTTCTCAATGATACATGCTTACATGTCTTCCAGTTGATTAGTTTTCACAGAATAGTTCTGAGACTGGGATAAAATAGCTGTGGCTTCCCAGACAGCGTTTAGGTTACTAAAAACAAGATTGTAGATTCAGTACAAATGTAGTGTGACTAATATGTGCCATTAACTGACAGCAAACGTTGCCACTTATAGTACATAACCCTGTCCATCCTAATCTACTTATTTTGAATGGCTGTCACACTCTATGATGTTGAGTTGACCTGCTAGTTTGTTAGGCTTAGTTTGCCTTATTATAGAGTGTTATTATAGAGTGTTTTGAAGAGGATGAAACTTATGATGTTGTGTTAACAGATGTCTGTCATCAAAAGAGTTAACATGGGAAACATTTGATCTCAGGCTCACAGAGATCCTTGATTGGATATCCCACCAGGGGGCTGTGGAAAGGTGGCATGCATACAGGATCTGCCTTCTGAGACAATTTTCAGTCACACCATTTGGGCAAGGAACTGGGGCAGTCGGTTCTTTGATTACTTGATAAAATAGCAGAGTTGTGGACCTAGAGCAGCAG
Source organism: Xenopus borealis (assembly GCA_024363595.1). Classification (NCBI taxonomy): domain Eukaryota; kingdom Metazoa; phylum Chordata; class Amphibia; order Anura; family Pipidae; genus Xenopus; species Xenopus borealis. The sequence goes on from CM044436.1 coordinate 73,912,453, forward strand.
GTGGGATAGTTAGTAGAAAAATATGGAGTATAGGAATGAGGGGGTCGTAAATGACATGTTCCTGGGCACTCCTACCTCATGCATAAGGTATTGAGGGGAACGTACCAGCAGGCAATAAAAAGATGATAGACACAATGACATGCAAGGAGGCTCCATATTCGTGGATTGTATGTCCAGTGTTTCCCAACTCTTGCCTCAGTGGACACAACCGGAAATTCTAAACCTGGCAAAGAACATAAGGTTTCATAAGCTGGCCATAGATGCAAAGATCTGATTGTACAAATCCTCGGATCATGTGGGGAGTGTCCCGACATTTGTCTTGCAATGCAGATCGGTCCTTCAGTCGATCAGGTTAAAAGAATTTGGTCAGTTGCCGATACTTTCTCTGCATGTATTGCCGATCTGATTATTTTCAGTGGGATGCTGTCACCAGCTTTGTCGGACATAAACTTTGGTATGATTGCTGTCAGGGCACAGCAACATTTCGGACCTCCTGGTCCTTTATCAAGCTGACAAAGTATACTTTGTCAGCTTGATAAATTATTTTGCTTGCATGCCTTTAACAGAAAAAAGTACCTATCACTAGAGTGCTGGATGAATGTCTGTATGATTGCTGTCAGGGGCTGAACATCATCTGATCTGTTCTTTTACTGCTTTATTTCACCTGAAGGTTAGTGGCAGGTTGGGAGATCCGATCGTCCATTGTTTGACTGATCAGATCTTTGCGTCTATGGCCAGCTTTAGTGTTTTTACTCCTTTTATTTAATGTATTGTTTTTGCAATTATAGGTCTTCTTTGTAATATATGCTGTTAAATACATGATTTGCTATTGTCAATATGCTGTATTGTCAATGAATGCTTGTGCCTAAGTTTATTAACTTTTTGTATGTTTGGAAAGGGAAAGTTGCCTATTTATATGTTGAATAACTAGTATGGCTAGCAGGAAAGTGTGTTTGAATGTAAATTAACTTTTTGGCTGCTGGAGTGCTTGTTGAAGGTTCTTATCCAGACTAACTACCAAAAGAGAGAGAGTATTTGATGCATTGTTGTAGTGTGAGTTATTACTAGTGATGGGTGAATTTGTTCGCCAGACGCGAATTCGCGCGAATTCCTGAGATTCACCGACGGCGAATTCGTGAAATGCCAGCAAAAATTAGCTGCTGTTAAAAAAAAAAAAAAAAGTCGCACACCGATAATGACGCGACACATCAAAAATAACATGACGCATCATAAATAACGCAACATGCATCGTAAATGCCGCGACTTGTTTCTCGAATTTTCCTCCAATTACAGCGAAATTCGTGAATTTTTCGGCAAAGCGAAACGGGATAGATTTGCCCATCACTAGTTATTACCTGTTATAGAGGGCAGGGGAATAACCACATTAGGTTTCTATTGCTTGTTAATGATAGATGGTGGCAGCGAATTAATTTTGTGAGTGTTGGCTTCTTTTGGTATTTCTGATGTTAGTCTAACTTATGTGTAAGGTTATTGAGGGACTGAGTGTCACCGAGACAAAAAGGTTTCCATAAGAAAGAAATGCCCATTGCTTTAATGCATTTGGAGTTTTGCGAATCAAAAACTAAAAGCCCATTGAATCCAATGCATATTGCAAATTTTCTCCATTTTGCAAACTTTTGTGACTTTTACAGTGAAGCGAAATGGGACATGTTCACTCATCACTAGTTCCAAGGATGTATATCCTATTTCACCAAATTAAGGCCACAGGCTTACCTACTTATTGACAAAACTAGTTTCTCTATCAAATTTCATTTAAGGGACCCATAAGTGAATTCTGTTTCAGTTACTACAGCGCTCTTTTTTTTTTTTTTTTTTTTTCATCAATGGTTTTTAACACCAAATTTATAGAACAAGAAGGAAAGGTAGAGAATGAAAGAAGAGTACAGGTCTCAAGGATCATGATGGTAGGGTTGAAGGATATATTTGTCAACACATTTTAAACTTAAGTGCACCCAAGTGCCTCAGATTGCTATCAGATTTTTTAGGGCATCCTCAAGCTATATATGTTAGATTCTGTCTAGTAAATGAGTTGTTGATTAGCTTTTTCCAAAAGTTAATGGAATGGACAGCAGCAGACCTCCAATGTAATAATATAGCTTTCTTTGCATACTGCAACAATTGCAGATAGCAGAGTCTCATATACAGTATGAGCCTACGATAAAATCAGTCACAACACCAAGGAGCAGATTTACTATTGGTCGAATTTCGAATTGAAAAAAATTCAAAATTCGACCATGGGAATAGTTAAGGAATTAAAATCCTTTTAATTTGAAGGATTTTACCGCAATTCGAATGGTCAAACGATTGAATTATAAAAATTTGATCGAGCGATCAAATAGTCGGAACGATTTTGTCCATTCGATCAAATTTTTATAATAAGATCAAAATTCGGCAAAGACACTTCGGTAGGTTGAAACTGGCGAAATAGTCGAATATTCGAAAAGATTTTTATTTGAAATTATTCTAATCATTCGATTCAATTGAATTTACAGAATTCACTGGTCGAGGTCACCCAATTTGCATATTCAAATTCAATTTTTTTTGTAAATTCGAACTAATTTCGAATCATTCATGTGAATACATGTGAATTTAGTAAATCTGCCACCAAGTAAAAGAGAAGTGCTTAACCCAGGCAGGTTAAGCTTTTCAGCCATATATTGTGTCACTTTACCCCAAAACAAGTGCATTTCAGGACATTCCCAAAGTACGTGGAACAAGGTCACTATCGAGGTTCTGCAGAGAGCAGACATCTGAGACTTTTGGGTAAGACTTAGCTATTTAATATGGGGTACTGTACACTCTGTTGAGGAACTTAAGTTGTATAAATGGGTCTCTCATGGATATGGTCAATTCAGAATACTTGTTTTAGAGCTTCTTCCCACATTTCATCCTCCAGTTCAGGGATGTCCCTTAACAACTTTTGTTTAAATTTAGCAGCAGGCTGTAGCCCATTTTTTTCTATGGAAATGGTAATACTCCCACTCATATATTAGTGCAGAAAATGTAAAGTTTGGGGATACCTTTTATTGGCTACCTAAATAAGTAACAACTGCAAGCTTTTGGAGCACACAGGCCCCTTTGTCAGGCAAAATATTAGTGACAATGAGTAAGTATGCATTTCTTTTTTACTTGCTAATGGAAATTATTATGAGATGATTTTAGAAATATATTTATTGTAAAACTGCATCTACCTTGCACAGCTTCTACTTGGCCTAAATGCAAATATGGTATTAACTTTTTTTCATAATTTATTTTATCTCTGTTAAACCCCTTCAGCTCCCATTGACTCTGCAGTACCTGAATCCCAACTAAAATAAAAGGAATCTTTGTTGGAGGGAAAACAATCCTGTTGGGTTTATAGTAATGTTTAAATGATTTTCAGTAAACTCAAGGTGTAGAGATCCAGGTTATGGAAATTCCCAGGTCCTAAGCAATCTGTATAAAAGGCCCCATGTCTATACCTGTATTAATTTGCAAATGGAATAATTGTGTATCTAGCTCAGGGGTGTCCAAACTTGGCCCTCCAGCTGTTAAGGAACTACAAGTCCCACAATGCATTTGCCTGACTGTGGCTGTCAGACTCCTTCATTGCATTGTGGGACTTGTAGTTCCTTAACATCTGGAGGGCCAAGTTTGGACACCCCTGATCTAGCTGTTTTGAGACTACAGTGTCTTTGTTATTTGTATGAGATTCTTTATGTGGATGCTAAAAAGGTAACTTTTTTTGCTACCATCTGAATCATTGTTGTTGGGGTGTTGACCAACTAGCATTTTTATGTTGTATGCTTACAGCATCTAACAGGAATGCATTTACTGTCCATTATACTTTAAACTTTACCCCTAGACTCCTCCTGAAACTATTGATGATTCTTGTTTAAGTTAACTGAGGTCCTGTGTAGGCCATCTTCCAATTGTATATGATTTTTCTGTTTGATAAGTTTGATTTAGCCATGCTTAATGTGGTAGTGAGAAAAGTAGATACTATTCCTCTGCAGAGCTGGAAAGAGGATAATTGACTGCAACGTTTAATCACAGCTATAAAGTACTGTTTGTCCAGTTGCAATGTGCCAATAGCTTTTGTAATTAAAATTATTATGTAGATAAATTCCAGATGAAATTCTGTTACACTAGAGCATGTGATCAGTCAATTTTCTCAAAAGTACACCAAGTACATTTTCTAAAATGTAGGGGTAGATCATTCACTTGCTTAAGGAAATCTATGAAGTAATAAAATGTTCTGTGTTTTTGTGTTTGTAAGATAGGGATTATTGCTTCTGAACTTTTTTACTTGTGTGCAACAAAACACATAACTACAAAACATGGTCTTTATTAAACTTCAGAAAGGAGTAATTACAAAAAGAAGCCAGCTAGGTTAATTCTCAAGGATATGTCTGCATTGAATAGATTTTCAGGGTAAATAAGCATACAATAAACATCACTATTGGTATTCATTATTCAAGTAGTTACCATATCCAAAGCTTACAAATCAGTGCTTACTGAATATTTGCTGTCATATTCCCTGTGTCCTTTTTAATGATTTATTTTCTTTGTAGCTTGGTATTCATTGTTATTCACTGTTTTTCACAATTTAAGCAGGGGGTTTAATGTGGTCTTGCAGATAGGTGAGAGCTTACCGAACTATTGAATTCTGTAACAAAAATCAGAAATTGCCATGTTTTTTACCCACAATGCAGATTTTCACCCATAACTCTAGTGCAACTGAAGTCTACATGGGGAGAAGTGTCTGATGCAATTGTAGATGAGGAGTCAAACTTCATACAACTGCACTGAAAAATGTTTGTCTGGTAGCCATCTATTGATTGACCTCTAATAGGAACCCTGGAGCAACACCCACCTTTGGAGTTGGTGGTGGCTCCAGTCTGGGTTAGTATAAGTGAGTGTTGGTGTTTAAGGTTCTGTCAGAATCTGTTAAATTTAGCAATGATCACATTCTGTACTTTCAGCTTATCTCCTAGCAAGGTAAAAACATTATTCCAGTTTTCAGTTGGTGAAACTATTATGCACTGCAATACTACTTTAGCCACAAAAACACTGTTATTTAGGGGGTTGTTTATTTAAGTCAGATTTTTTTCTGGTTGGACTTTTAAAGGGGAAACATATTTCTGTAGAAAAAAAACAAAAATGTTTCATGATTTATTAAACCCTGATGATGTTAAATTTCCAAATAAAAAAGTACTCCATCTCAGACTTTCCAAGTTCAGGTAGAAGCCAATGGCAGATGTCCCATTGATATCCTGATCTGCACTGGGTTTCGTTCAATAATTCAAAGATGTTGGGGTTTTTGGTGCATCAAATCCAAAAAAGTCACAAATTTCGGGCACCAAATCCAAACAAAAGGCACCATTTATGAAAAATGTATTGAACTTTTTTCAGGTTTTGAAATAACCCCCTCACATTAAGGAAAATGAATAAACTCAGTCTTGCAGATATTATGCCATTTGTTAATATGGTCAGACACTACTGCCCCTGTAACAAATACATCCTGTGGTGCACTGTATACAGTAGTTGTTAATTGGCCTTTATCTACATTATTGCAAGTGCTTAAAGTTCAATTAATTCCTCTTGGTCTAATGTTGCCCTTATAGGAAACATCCATTCTTATAATGTGTCCCTTTAACAGCCCTGGTGCAGGAGCATCTAGTCCACCCAAGCTAAGATGTTCATAAAGAAAAAAGGATTGCAGGTAAATTATCACCCAACTTTGTGTATGGAGCACATTTTACGTGGTTAGACACGTTATTCCTATTTGATCCATAGGATCCACAATTCTTGCTTTTATCTTCATATTCAATGCAATGTTCAGAGCAAAGACCTACTGTTCTCTGTCCATAAACCTTAAGATCATTATTTATGATAGATGTTTATTATTTTATTAAAGCATCTACTGTGCATAACAAAGGTTTTTAATTATTACATTGCAGAAGAACTGGACAGTGTAATATTTGCCACATAGCGGAGTAGGCCAGTGCATGTGTTAAGATATGAATGTAGTCAGGCCAAAATGTTATCAACTGTGGTAGATGTTCCATAGTGCAGTTTTTACTCTCAATATAAAAACATAATAGACGGAAGTAGTACAGTATATGACAAAATAGTATCTACTTTGATTAAACTAGAATATATAGGGGGTGACCATAATTCTATTATAGGGTAGTATTAATTGAGCATCAGTAAATTTAATAGAGAAAGCAAGAGGCAATATCCAGACCACACAAACATGTAGCTGTTAAACTTATCCATGTAAAAGCCAAGAGATATTGAATAATCCAATGGGACAGAGATTAAGGTGAATGGTGTAAATCTCCATAAAACTCTTCTTAAATCTGATATTAATAGCTTACATGAACTGAAGTAAAATTGGGTTTCCTTGTTTTCCTGTTTTTTTCTGTGGCTATGTAGGAATATTTATTTTTCAATTCCTTTTGACATTGTACAGCAAGCATTTCAAACCAAAAAAATAGTTGACTTTTAGAAGTCCATTTATTAAAAATAAAATTATAGTGGTAGAGCTTTTGAAACCACAATTAAATTCTTAATTGCCTAAAATCACAAATGCCATGAAAGTTATTAAAAGATCAAAAATAAAAAGTACATATGGAAAAAAGTGCAGCACAATTTCTGAATATCTTTAAACCTCTAAAAAGTACTGCTTCTATGGGTACCTTTAATTATTTGTGAATGTATTTCTGCAGCATTCCATGATAACTAGGCCAATTAAATATTATTTAGGTGTGAACAGTATGGCACCCCAGTATAAATATTAATCATAAAAGTTCTAAATAAAGTAGGGATGCACTAAATCCATTATTCACTTTGGGATTCAGCCAAGATTTTGCCTTTTTTTAGCAGGATTCAGTCAAATCTATGAGTCTGCCTGAACTGAATCCAAATGCAAAATATCACTTGACTTTTCATCTCACACCAAAGAAAGTCAAGCATTTTTTTAAACTGCACACTCAATGCATGTTCCCCCCACACAATTTTCTTAATTTGCATATGCAAATTTGAGTTCCAATTCGGTTCAGTATTCTTCCAAATCTTTCACAAAGGATTTGGGGTTAGGCTGAATACTAAATTTGTATATTTGGTACCTCCATAAAATAAAAGGACTAACAAATTTTCTGCATTTAGTGAAGACCAAATGATAAACCTGCAGAAGACCACCATATGAGAAACCTCAAATGTTCTTAAAATGAGAAACAATATTTTAGGTAAAGAATTAAAATTGCCATTTTATCCAACTTTATGGCAGTACCATAAGCTTTAGTGATGGGTGATTTTTTTTGCCTGCCATGGACTCTCTGTGAAGTTCTGCATTTAGCCATCTGCAAATTTTTTCACAAAACTGCAGCACACAGAGAAAAAATGCCCATTGACTTTGATGCACTTGGTCAAGAAAGTAGCCATAAAAAAAAAATGCCCATTGGCTTTAATGTATTTGGAGCAAGCAAAATTTTTGTGCGTGTAAAAATAATTATGTTCCCATTGATTTCAATGCATTATGCAAATTTTTATATATAGTCTGATATCTTGTTTTTAAACAGGGCACATGATGCTTCAACTTATTTTACATATACACATCCTCCTGATGACAAAAAGTTGGGTTTAGCTATGTCCTCTTAAATAAAAACTCTATTATTCCATATACTGTAGCACATATGCTGATAACACATTTGTATTCTTTTAAGTATGGCTTTAATTCCTTGGAATCATAAAAATGAATCCAGAGAGGTTTGTCAACCCACTGAAGTAATGTTTGATTTGCTAATACATGGGCTGAAGGGAAAATGTTCTGATATGTGTTGAAAGGATGCTTACTAAGAGAAAATAATGCATCATGTAAAAGTGCTGAGCAGATACTACACTTATTAGGTTCACTGTTAAATCAAAGTACCATTGCTAGGTTAATGGAAATGTTACTTTCTCTACATTCTGTAGGGGTATGTTAAACTGGACAGATCTACACAGAAACCCTTTTAACATTTGGATTTTACCCTATTTAAACTTTACCAAGGCACAAATTTTTCTTTGCTTTTTCAAAGTATGATGAAAAGAAAATATATGACGAAGCTTATGACAACCGGAGAACTAGAAATTCCTTTGTCAGAGAACAGTTGCAATTCAGAAAGTGCATGGAGAAATTCTAATGATGCTGTTTTTACTGCTGTTTAATAAAAATTTTACAGCAAAACATTAATGCTGCCATTGGTATTGTTTCAGTAGTTTTTTCTTCATGAAAAGAATTAAAATTCACTGTGACGCTTCAGGTGAAAATATTAGCTCATCCCATCAATTTATTGGGAAGCCTAGAAGGGAGGTTGCTCAACTTTACCTTTAACCAACTTACTTTGAGAATACAATAATTGTGTATGTATGTTGGTTCAGAAAAACTTTTAATATTGTGTAGTGTAGTGTCTTGTCTTTTATGGATCCCCATACAGCCCTATATCCATTTAAATATTATATTACTATGACATGTTAACCCTAGTTTGGTTACTCTCTCTTTCAATAGCAATTCATCTTTGTCAATCCAGGGCCCTGAGTCCCTTTTGCAGGAAAATTATCTCCACCTAGGGAACACTGAGGTGTATACCTCTGTGGGGTTCCCCACGGAAAAATAAAATGCACAAGTTTGCAAATTAAACAAATATAAACCTTATATAAACTGTAGTTAAAGAAATAGGTAGTGATGGGCGAATCTCCCGAGATTCACTTCGCCGAAAAATTCGCGAAACGAGTCGTGGGACGCTTTTGACGCGTCACGTCAACTTTGGCGCGTCGTTTCCGATGCGTCGCGTTAAAAACACTGCGCGACTCGTTTTTCTGCCGAATTTTGAAATTTCGCTGGCGATTCGCGAATTTATTGGCCCATCACTAGAAATAGGGCAATCTAATTCACAAAGCACTCCTGCACTGGGGACACAGGGGACCTACCTAACTCACTATTAGGTACCAGACACAGTCCTTTTAATTATTATAAATATAGACTTATATATTATAAGTTCCAATCCTCTGGAAGGGGTTAATAACCACATAGTTACATAGTTAAATTGGGTTGAAAAAAGACAGAGTCCATCAAGTTCAACCCCTCCAAATTAAAAACCCAGCATACATACACACACACACATCTCCACTCTTTCAAACACAAACCATATACCTGTATGCCCATAGGTATACTAACTGTAGAGTTTAGTATCAAAATAGCCTTTGATATTATGTCTGTCCAAAAAATCATCCAAACCCCTCTTAAAAGCATCAACAGAATGAGCCATCACAACATCACCCGGCAGTGCATTCCACAACCTCACCGTCCTGACTGTGAAGAACCACCTACGCTGCTTCAAATGAAAGTCCTTTTCTTCTAGTCTGAAGGGGTGGCCTCTGGTGCGGTGATCCTCTTTATGGGTAAAAAGGTCCCCTGATATTTGTCTATAATGTCCTCGAATATATTTGTAAAGTGTAATCATGTCCCCTCGCAAGCGCCTTTTTTCCAGAGAAAACAACCCCAACCTGGACAGTCTCCCCTCATAATTTAAGTCTTCCATCCCCCTAACCAGTTTAGTTGCACGTCTCTGCACTCTCTCCAGCTCATTTACATCCCTCCTAAGGACTGGAGTCCAAAACTGCACTGCATACTCCAGATGAGGTCTTACTAGGGATCTATAAAGAGGTTTAATTATGTTTTCATCCCTTGAGTTTATGCCCTTTTTTATGCAAGACAGAACTTTATTTGCTTTAGTAGCTACAGAATGACCCTGCCCAGAATTAGACAACTTGTTATCTATAAAAAACCCAAGATCCTTCTCACTTAAGGAAACTCCCAACACACTGCGATTTAGTGTATAACTTGCATTTATATTATTTTTGCCAAAGTGCATAACCTTGCATTTATCAACATTAAACCTCATTTTCCAGTTTGCTGTCCAGTTTCCCAACTTAGACAAATCACTCTGCAAAAGGGCAGCATCCTGCAAGGAACTTATAGCTCTGCACAATTTAGTATCATCTGCAAAAATAGAAACAGTACTTTCAATGCCCACATCCAGGTCATTAATAAACAAGGTGAAAAGCAAGGGACCCAGTATAAAGCCCTGCGGTACCCCACTAACAACACTGGTCCAATTAGAAAATGTTCCATTTACCACCACTCTTTGTAGTCTATCTTTTAGCCAGTTCTCGATCCAGGTGCAAATGCTATGTTCAAGGCCAACATTCCTTAATTTAACCAGTAACCTTCTGTGTGGCACTGTATCGAATGCTTTAGCAAAGTCTAAGTAAATCACATCCACTGCCATCCCAGAATCGAGGTCCCTGCTTACCTTCTCATAAAAAGAAATTAAGTTAGTCTGGCAAGATCTATTACACATAAAACCATGCTGGCACAAACTCATAGTATTGTTATTTGCTATGAGGTCCAGTATCCTATCCTTAATTAATCCTTCAAAAAGATTTCCTACCACCGACGTCAGACTAACTGGCCTATAGTTTTGAGGCTGAGAATGGGATCCCTTTTTGAATAGCGGCACCACATTAGCAATTCGCCAGTCTCTCGGCACCATGCCAGACCTCAAAGAATCCTGAAAAATTAAGTATAGAGGTTTGGCAATCACAGAGCTAAGTTCGTTAAGTACCCTGGGGTGAATCCCATCTGGAAGGTAAGAAAGTCCACCGGCACACAGAACTGTAGAAAGCAAGGAATACCTTGCACGTTTAATGCAGTATAGCTATACGGCTATACTGCATTAAACGTGCAAAGTATTCCTTGCTTTCTACAGTTCTGTGTGCCGGTGGACTTTCTTACCTTGCAGTGTGTTGGAGGTTGCCGGACCTCTGTCCTGGAGCACCAGACGATATTTGAGTATTTCATTGAACAAGGGTGTGCGGGTCCCTACCCTATAGTGAATCCCATCTGGGCCTGGACCTTTGTTTATCTTAACATTTTCTAGTCTCTTTTGAATTTCCTCATGTGTGAACATACATCATTGGATGTATTAGAATTGGGGCTATTAACAAGGAAACCTTCATTAGCTGGTTCCTCATTTGTGTATACTGATGAGAAGTATTCATTCAGAATCTGAGCTTTTTGTTCTCATCAACCAACTGACCCCCCTCTGATAATAAAGGTCCCACCTCTTCCTGTTTCATTTTTCTACTATTAATATATTTAAAAAATAATTTTGGATTCTTTTTACTGCTTACTGCTATATCCTTTTCCATATCGATTTTAGCTTGCCTGATTGTTTTTTTGCATGACTTATTGGCCTCCTTGTACCTTATAAATGATTCGGCTGTCCCAGCTAACTTGAAAGCCTTAAAAGCACGTCTTTTCTTACCCACCTCAACACCAACACTCCTATTGAACCAAAAAGGTTTTGTTTTGCAACAACGTTCTTTGTTTACAAGCGGAATATACTGACATGTATATTTATTAAGCAGCATTTTAAAGAATTTCCATTTTTTTCGGTGTTTAACCCTGTGAAAAGCATTTCCCACTTAATATGTTGCAGAGATGCCCTTATACTGTCAAAGTTTGCACGCCTGAAATTCAATGTCTTAGTCACTCCCTTATAGAGTTGCCTCTGCAACAAAATCTCAAAGGAGACCATGTTATGATCACTATTCCCCAAATGCTCACCCACACAAATGCTTGAGATAAGATCAGTATTATTAGTTATTACAAGATCCAAAAGAGAGTTATTCCTTCTTGAACGAGCTGGAATGAAAAGTTGTCATTTAGCATATTTACAAACCTACTAGCTTTTTCTGTCTTTGCAACCCCATTACCCCAGTCAATGTCCGGATAATTGAAGTCACCCATAAAAATAACTTGACCTAGTTGTGAAGCCGCTTCTATTTGTAAAAGTAGCTGGGCTTCATACTCGTCACTTATTCGAGGTGGTTTATAGCATACACCTATTAAAATTTTCTTTGTAACTTTTTGCCCAGTCGAAATTTCTACCCAGAGAGATTCCCCACACTCACCAGTACCAGCAATGGTTATTTCTTTAGTGCATGGCTTTAATTCAGGCTTTACATACAAACATAGTTCAGATCAAATGAAATGTCCCTTCCCAAGAATTCTTATACCCCAGGTAGAGCTACCTTTCCCTTTGTACCTCTCCCTTTGGAACTTAGCAGCCCCTCCCATGTAGCAGGTAAATGTACAAGACCTGTCCTCAAACTGGCCCAGCTAATCAGATGGCTCTCCAGCCTGTAACTGGGCTGGATGATGTCTCAGACAGAAAAATGGAAAGGATTTCTCTGATCCCCCTACAATAATTTATTTTATTGAAAACAAATATTGTGACAAGTGCTTATGAATTTGCAATTCAGACAATAACCCTTTTCGTAAAAGAGGCACTTTCCATAATTATTAACATGGCAGAACTGTTAAGTAGGATATTATATAATAATGAATTTAATTTTATTAGATTTAATTTTATTAGATAGGTATCTTTCTTTTGCAGATTATTGAATACATTAATGTCAACTGTTTCTCAAAAATTTTGATGGGCAGATTTATTCGCCAGGCGCGAATTTGTGGCTTTGATAAACGTTTTGGACTCATTCCTAAGTATTGTTTTCTTAAGTTCCTCTAAAAGGACTACATTTATAACTGGTGATTTAGTGGTGCAGATTATAAATGCCTGCAGACATCAGAACAGGGAAGCCAACACATTGCAGCAAAATTCAAGTGAAATTCCACTTGAATTAAAATTGTCTCTACACATACTTGACAAATAACAGGTTTATTGTTTTAATACATTTATTTTATTTTTGTTGTTATTGGCCCTTAAGGCATTTACTATTGTTGCTACAGTGTGATAGTAACTCATAGGACCACATATTATGTTAGCTAATATCTTTGGGAAATACATGTATAGCATGACATTACCACAGCCATTTGCACATAACACTAATGTGCAAAATGGATAAACCCAAGAAAACATTTTCTCACAAAATAAATAAGGCAACCATCTTTCTAAACCCTTTAGCATGTTCATAGTACCAGTTGATTTTATCATTCAGGCCATTGTCTTCCAACAAATTTCACCATCCTTTGTGCATCAATGGAAATACATTTAAACCCCATCTCCACATAATTGCAGATTTGCTAGCAACATGGATCATAGCTTTGACCATCAAAGGAGTTAATGATCATAGTGCTGTAAGAAACGCTAAAATATTTTCTTCACGCCAGATTGAATTTTCCTTTGTTGAAAGTATGATGACTGAAAATTTCATCTGACAAAAGTGACATCATGAATTATAAATGGCACAGATTTTATCTCACATCAAAGCAGCTGCATCTGTTACTTTAATATTTCTTTGGAAAAACAATGAATGGCTAATTAATGCACTTGTGCAAATTTGGCATATTATTCTGCAATATGTAGTTATTTTGCATAACAACTGTCCGGTTACAGTTTATTGAAACCTTTTTTTAATTTTATTTAATTTTTGCTGTATCAGCTGCTGTCATTGTAACTTTTCTTTTAAATTCACAATAAATAGTGAATATAACGTGATGTGTTGATTTTATTTTGATATACATTTCATTTTAAAGTGCTATATATAAAAGATAAATGAAATGCAATTTAAAAGAAGAGACCTAGGCTTTTGTGAACAAGTCAGCGTGTAGTATGACGGCAGTATTGCTATAAAGTATATTTTGGGGAGAATTTTCTGTAATGTCTAAATAAATTTTAATAGCTAAAAGCAATTGACAATAATCTTGGGAAACAGAGAAGCCATGTGTTAAACTGGTACATTATATTTGTAAAGCACATAGGGATGTTAAGAAAAAAATTTGAACAATAAGATTCAAAAAGAATAAAACCGGCAGATAAACTGAAAAGTCCACTAATGCTTTCATTTCCATAGAAGACTTAAGCTTTGTGGCAGGAAAAATGTACTCTTCAAAGAGTGGTAAGAACTGTTGGAATGGCTTATCACTACTAAACAGCCATCACTTTCACTAACTACAGACCCAAGTCACAAAGGGAATGACAAATTCATCTGGCATAAGCCCAACTATTCACTTTGGCACCGAAGGTCTGAGAGCATAAAAATAAGAACAAATACACTATTTAATAGCTTCTTCCAAAGAGCAGTTAGATGCCAATGAACTCAGGTGGAATCGAAGTCAAATATTCTCAGGCCTTATCTTTCCTTATATATCTTTCTTAATCTATACTTGTATATAATGTAAAATTCTGAATAGTCATACTATCCTATAATGCTTAAATATTCCATTGTACAAATGTCAATTATTTTCTTCTTGACTTGAGCAGATGAGTAACTATAATGAAAAACTGTCAGGCAGCTTTGTGCTAAAAGTCAGTGTTATAACTGTCTGGTGCTCACTCTAAAACAGTGACTCCCCAACCAGTGGCTTGTAAGCAAAATGTTGCTTGGGTGTTGCTCTCAGTGGCCTCAAAGCAGGTGCTCATTTTTGAATTTGAATTCTAGGCTTGAAGGCAAGATTTGGTTGCAGAAAAAAACAGGTTTATTTCCAAAAAAAACATAATTGCTTTGCTCCCAAGTCTTTTTACATCTGAATGTGGCTCATATGTAAAAAAAGGTTGCCCCCCCCACTCTTAAATTACAACAAAGTCAGGTGAGTGCCAAGGAGAAGGTGAAGTATGTGAATTATCTGTAAAGTGGGTTGTGGCAGTAGAGTGGATATGTAGTGAGGATCAGAAAATAGCTCTTTTTGGATGAGAGGGAGCGGTTATTGTTATATACATCAATACAATGTAATATGAACAAAATTGATTGGACAACGTCATCTCATAAGCAGAACATAACATTTTGGAAGCTTTGCATCAAAAAATACATATGTAGGGATGATTAAAAAATTTGAAAAAAAGGAGGTAGGACTTGTATTTTATACACCACCTGATAGGAAGCAAAGGGAGAGGAGCATATTCATTGAAAAGCATGTGGTATTAAAGATGATATAGTAGTGCTTGTTGTAAAAGTTTGTAATGGATTGAGATAAGAATGCAGGAAGCCAACAAAAAACACATTTAAACAGTCTAATCTGGACACGGTGAAGGTCAGAGTGAATGTTTTAATTGTGGATATTGGAGGAAGGGGCATAATTAAGAACAAAGTAGTGTCTTCTGTGAGGGAAAACATGAAGTATGGGTTCAGGGTGATTTCTAGACAGTTTGCCTGGTGGGAGACTGGGTGCATAGGGGCAGATTCATTAAAGGGCGAAGTGACTAAGGCTAGCAAAAAATCGCCAGTGTCACGTAATTTAGTTACTTTGCCATGTTACTAATAAACGCAGACGCCTCTTCACTTCTAAGTAGAGGTACCCACTGTTGCTTCGCACTCTGATGCGAGGCGAATTTTTGCTCTGGCGAAAGAGCGTTACTACGCCAATTCACTAAGATGTGGATTTTACTGAACGTCACCTCTTGCACCAGACTTGCCTTTGGCACCTCAGTCCAGGTGAAGTGCAATAGAGTAGATAGTTCATCAAAAATTACCTGAAACTTTTTTTAAGTCCCAAAAAATGCTAACCTCTTTTCATATTTATAGGGTGATAGGCTGAAAAAGATTGTAAAATGTTTCCCACCCCCCTCTATTTCCTAACATATGGAACATAAGCTATATAGTGGGCACATGTGCAGAGCAATATAACAACTCTATTTCGTTTTATTAATGTTTCCTGAGCTTGTGTGATGTAATATATTTGCTGCAACTTATACATCTATTGAACTTCAACTAACCGCCATATGCAAAATAGGCAATGCAAGAGCAACTTCACTTTGTGTGACAAAGTAACGCTAGCACAACTTAGCCAGCATTCATCACCCTGGACGAAACTTCCTACTTTAGTTAGCGTTGTTGAGTGAATTTTCGCCGTGACGAAGTGTTGCTATGGCTGGGACGTGAACGCTGGTGAAGTTGCACTCTTTAGGGAATTTGCCCCATAGAGTATTAACTGTTTAAAGGGGAGGTTGTAATTTGGGATGCAAGCATAGCTCAAGGTCAAGAGTTGATGCACCTTTAGTTCACCTTCTTAGAAGCTGGTGAATGCTCACTATTTCGTGAACCAAAGGTTATCTATATTGCTGTTTGTAGAAAGGTAAATAAGTGAAATACACAGTAATACTATATTCAAAAGAATTTACCCAGTTACCAGGCCTGGATTTGTGGCAGCTCCCCAGCGCTACAGTGCCGGTGTGAGCCAGCATGCATGTGTAGTGATGGGCGAATTTATTCGCCAGGGGTGAATTCCCGCGATTCGCCGCTGGCGAATAAATTTGCGAATCGCCAGCTAAATTTCGCTTGGCGAAAATTCGCCGGAAAAACAAGTCGCGCTGCGTTTTTGACACGGCGAAAACTACGAGATGCGCGCCGAAAACGACGCGACACGCCAAAGTTGACGCGACGCGTCAAAAGCGTCCTGCGACTCGTTTCGCAAATTTCTCTGTAAATTTGCGAATTTTTCGGCGAAGCGAATCTCGGGAGATTCACCCATCACTATGCATGCGTGCTTGCAACAGAGGGGGGTATGTGGGCAGGCATCAGGACCGCGCTGCCTTGGGGTGCCCACCCATGAAATCCGGAGCTGCCAGTTACAAAGAAGCTGTGTGCTATGAGACACAGAAGGAAGGAGATCCCTGCTCTTTGGAGCTTGCAACCTATGCAAATGGCTTTTGCTATTTGTTGAGTCTATGAGCTTTTGTTGAGTCTATGAGCTTTAACCCTTTAACCGCCAAGCACGTATTCTATACGTGCTGGTGGTTAAAGGCTCAGACCGCCAAGAACGTATGCAATACTTTCTTTGGCGGCTGAGCTATCTCTCTGCGGAGGCGGCAAAAGCTGCCTCCGCAGAGAGATGGGAAGGAGGACAGCCCCCTAGGCAACATCGCTAGGGGGCTGTCAAGTCGGATCTGCAACTCGATTGTCGCAGATCCGACTTGTAAAACAAGCAGACGCATAGCATCGATGCGTCTGCTTCTTTACTTACCATCCTTCCTGCAGAGCCACTTCCTGCTTCCTGCTCTGCATGACTCATCCTGCCACGTGTCTCCCTGCGATCTCCTGCAACTCTCCTGCTATAGAAAAGTAAGCACACATTTTTATTACACACTTACCTGCACTTACAGTACATTTACACACTTACAGTACATTTACAAACTTACACAAACATTTTAGTAAAGATTGGTATTTTTATTTATTTTTTTATTTCAGCACACTTGATCCCCTTTGTACACTTATTTACACGTATTTACACTTATTTGCACACTCAGACAACTTTTATTAGTGCACAAACATGTATACACAAAAACTCACAAACAGCTGGTTTTTTTTTTTACTTATTCATTGTACTGTTATCTTTGCCTAAATCTTATTTCAACAGCGTGATTATTGGATAATTGATTTGGGCCACTAATTACGCTGTCAGTCAGTTTTTTTGTTATTTCATTGATTTACGCTATTTTTGTGGTTTTATTGCAATTTTATCCCTGCATTATTGTTCCTTATGTATAGTTATCTGGAGTCTTTTTACACTTTGGGGGTCTTACGGCACGTAATGCACAGTCAGGGTACTGTTTTCAGCATTTGTGTTG
>CM044436.1:73930188-73944204 GCA_024363595.1 Xenopus borealis
GCCCTATGCCTAGCGAAGTAACACTAGCGTAAATACGTTACCGTTCGCCGACGAGAGCATGAATTCGCACTTTAGTGAATTTGCGTAGTGCAGGCAAAAATTCGCCTGGCGAAGTGCGGCGAACGCTCGCGAAGCCTACGCTAGCGATTTTTCAGATCTTCGTGAATGTCCCACTTGGAGCGCAGAGACTAAAGTTAGTGGTTTATAATCTGCTGCCTTCAATCTATGGAAAGACCGGCGCTACATAACAGTGTGCCGCTCCTCTGCTCACCGCTACACCACCAGCTGTACACATGCCCAAGCACCATGTGACAGAGGAGCAACTCGAGCTGTGGGATGTGTGACCCTGGAAGTCTGCGGCGCAGTCAGTAAAGGTAAATGGGGGGTCGGGGTAGAGAGAGACTTCCACCAGCTCCTCTTTATTTATTGCCTAAAAGCCCCACCCTCATGGATGTTCGCGCAAACAAGTTCACCGGCGACATCCCTAAAGATAAATAAGGCAAAAAGAAAGCAAAACAATTAGACCCCAGTTCCCCCAACTTAAGTCAGTCTAAAATGCTCTCTTGAGATTCTGTCTCTGGGAATAAACATGCTGCAATTGCTTCAGAGGTGGCAAGGTTGTTAAACACAGTCATTGAACAATCCATTGATAAAGCAATTGGCAAACTTCAAATGGAGATTAGCAAAATCTTCCACCTGTTGGATTGCCATGATAAATATTTATCTGCATACAATTGTATTTATCACTACATACAATTCCAACAGTTCCCAAGTACAGGCAATTATGAGAAAACACTGGTCAGTTGTATTAGAGGATGAGACTTTGAAATCAATATTACAGGATAAAGCCTCTATATGCTATAAATGAAGCCCCAACCTGAAAGACTTACTTACACAAAGTCATTTTCAGATGTCTCATAATATGAAAAGAAAGATCTCGGGGTGCTTCCCCTGTGGGAATTGTAATATGTGTGATAAAATCATAACCACAATCTGTTTTGAGGACAGATTTGGCAAAACTCATAAGATCAATGATTACATTAACTGTCGTACACAAGGAATAATATACTGTATTGAATGCCCATGTCATAAAAAATATACTGGGATGACCACACAGATGTTAAAACATAGGATCCAGCAACATTGCAGTGCCATCAGAACGGCAGGCAATCCAAATAAAACGGACAAAACCATATCAACCGTAGCACAACATTATAATAGATATCATAATATGGATCCATCAAAATTACAATTTTGGGCTCTTGAGAAAATTAATCTGGGGATTAGAATGGGCAACATGCAACAGACTCTCCTCAAGAGGGAGACCTATTGGGATCAATGAAAATAATTTATTCACAGCCTATATCTGATCACTTGAATAAATATAAAAAAATAATAAAAAATAAATAGAAGGTTTAAAATATTTTTAAATATGTGTTTAATTAATTACAATAAATAAAATGTTTTTATAACTACTATATACACAATCTGTTTGAAGTTCATTTTTTAATTGATGGCAAATCACCGACCCTTATGCTGAATGCATTCTAGAATGAATATAAAGTAAGTTATATTGGCCTATTTAGAGTGACATTTGACACTTGATATAATATGTGGAGGGAGGTTCTGTTCCTCGCTGTCAAAAGATGTAAACATACAGTGATTGGCCCCTCGTGCATGATGCGGTATAGAGGGCGGATAGCTATAGGCAGCATATGTAGAAAGTCTCGCGAGATTAAAGACGCGTCATTATCGACGTCTCAATGGGATCGGTGATGCGGAAGTACTTTATAAAGAGCACATAACATGCGCTTTGCCTTTTTCACCTTGATAAAGCACATTGCGAAACGCGCGTCGGCGTTTTCACTTGCCCGCTCTAGGATTTTAATCTTTATTTTGTCAAACAATTTTCTCCATTTGAACAAGATCGAGCAAGTGTTTCTTCTAAGGGTAGCCCCGATTGCATGGCTGTTCAGTTCTCCTTTGTTCGCCTTCTCTAATCTATTTACTCACAAGGGACCAGGATTTGTGTTTTTTTAGAATAGCCTCTGATCAATAAGTGATCAATAAGTGATTTTTGAGACCACAGTCCTGCTCACCCTGCCTACCTTTACTTTGTGATGTCCCTGAGTTAGAAAATATTAGGCAGTTAAGCATTGGGACAACTTCACCGTTCTTTCTCTTCATTTTCCTTACTAATTTCAAGAATCTGAACATGCGGATGCAACCTATATAACAATTTTTATCTCCTTTTAATGTTGATCACCTGATATATTTTTTACCTTTTAATCAATTTAAAATCAATTTGAATTACGATTTTTGTGACTCATATTCTAATTAATATATTTATTGCACTGCACTTTAAAAATAATGAAATTCTTAGAATTAATTATAGAATAATGAATTTATGAATGCACTTCAATCAACTTTAAATTTTTTTTATTATTTTATAGGTCATGAATCAATTTAATACTGCTCATGGTTTTTTAATTTGAAGCAGGTACAATTCTATTTATTGTAAGCACCACAGATAATCACACATTAACAAATAGTGCTTCTTGAATGGCTAGTTGTTGAAACTAGATATTAAATCACTTATTTCGATCTCATATTTTATCTACACCATTTAGGATTTTCTTTGATAAATTGAAGGTGAAAGTCAGTTTAAGCCAAGAGTGATCAATTTTTGGAATAACCAGTACATGGGGGTATCTTTTCTTTCCTTTCCTTTGAGGAAAATAATTTCTTTTTAAATATTCAGTATATCTGTCACAAAAAAGTATCTTTGGATTTAAATTTTTATCTACTTTATCCTGCTAAAGTAAAAAATTGTTCTTTCTGGATCTCATATCTTCAGCAACCCTTCAGAGGCTAACCTCTTTTTGGATCAACTTGAAAAACAGAAATATAAGAACACAGTATCACCAAAAGCTACCATCAAACATGGTAGTTCATTGCCTTTTCCCCAAAGAGATCCCAATGGTAAATTACCCATGAGATCTCGGCCTGTAACTCAACTACTAAAGAATCCACCCTCTTACTTGCTCACAACCATATAGATCCAAATTCCCTATTTCATATAAAAGACGCTCTCAAGTGAGGATAATTTGGTCCTGGAATCTTAATTTAAATTGTGTTGGTCGATCGTTCTGTCTCTCTAGACTGACTCGGTCAGAGGGTTGGTTGTCCTCTACTAGGGAAAAAAGGAGGTCTCCTAGAAATTCCCAATAATGGAGTTGTATTTGTTCATGCTATGTGTTAAAGGAAAACTATACCCCGAAAATGAATTTTTGAGCAATAGATAGTTTATATCAAATCAAGTGACATATTAAAGAATCTTACCTACCTGGTATATATATTTAAGTAAAGATTGCCCTTTTACATCTCTTGCCTTGAACCACCATTCATGATGGTCTGTGTGCTGCCCCAGAGATCACCTGACCAGAAATATTTAAATTCTAACTGTAAAGGGAAGAAGTGTTGAAGCAAAAGACACAACTGTCTGTTAATTGGCTCATGTGACCTAACTTTATAGTTTGTTTGGTATGTTTGTGTGCACCGTTGGATCCTAGGATCCCAGGAGGCTGTCCTTATTTTTTTAAATGGCAATTTTCTATTTATGATTACCCAATGGCACATGCTACTAAAAAAGTATATTATTATGTTAATTGTTTATTTACATGAAGCAGGGTTTTACATATGAGTTGTTTTATGCAATATCTGTTTATAGAGACCTACATTGTTCGGGGGGTATAGTTTTCCTTTAAGCTTTTTCTTATAGTATTTTTTGTGAATTTAAGCAGCCATTTATATGTCTTCAGATATGTTAGTTTTTCAAGAGATTGTCATTCTAGATGTGCTAGTTTGTTCTCTTGCATGGTGGACAATAGTAAAAATCTTTTATTTTGTGAAATACTCTGTGAGTCCTTATGTCAGCTCATCTTTATACTAATTTTTCCTACAAGACATGATGGTACTAAATGTAGTCTCTTGGAATGTAAATGGTAATAACCATTACATAAAGAGGAAAATGTTTTTACAGCAGCTCAAAAAACAAATGTGGTATTGCCCTATTACATGAAACTCACCTCAATGAGGGAGATAATGATAGGCTACATAGAGAGTGGGTTGGTGAAATGGCCTTCTCACCGGCCATTAATAAAAAAGGGGGAGTAGAAATTCTGAATTTAAATGCCCAAATTCTTTCAGAATATAAAAATAAGCAAGGCAGATTTGTTTATGTAGAAATATTAATTCATGATAAGAAGTGGCACCTTAATTCCATTTATGCATGAAACCAAAGGAAAGATTTTTTTGTGGATTTAATGAAGAGAATTTCTTCAAGCCCACAGTCTAATGTTATTCTAGGAGGAGATTTTAATGAAACCCACATATGGTTAGATAGAACTGATACTAACATTAACTACACAACAAAAAAAATCTAAATGGATTGAGGAGTTCCTCTCATCTTCTAATCTGACAGACATCTGGAGTTTGCTGCATCCCACAGAGAAAGACTTTACTCATGTTTCTTCTCAACATATGGTGGGCACTAGATATATTGGTTTCTAATAATGTAATTGCTAAAACTGTTGCAGTTAACATAGGTCCTATTGTTCATTCTGACCATGCATCAATTTCTGCCCAAATTATTACTACCAAAGGTGTTAAAGACAATTTACCTTGGTCTTTTCCAACTTCTCTAGCAGAGCAGCCAAATTAATCAAAATGCTACTGGACAGATGGGACTTGTTTGTGGCAGAAAATTGTGAATATTCTGAGAATTTACCTCTTTTATGGGATACTTGGAAGGCCGTGATACGTGGGGAGATAGCCTTTAAATTTCGACTTATATGTAAAGTCAATTATAGCTTTTTGAAACTAAGCATCCAGCTTAAGGATTGTTATTAGTGATGGGCATCTTGTTTTGGATGCACGTGCCCATTTTTGGATGCCGGCATGTGCATCCAAAATGAGACGCCAGCAAATTTTCACAAATTTATTCGCATGAGGCAAATTGCAGGAATTTGCCACAAATTCGCCGCAGGCAAATAAATTCACCCATCACTAATTGTTATGTCAATCTAAAAAAACCTGATCAAATGAATCTCTTTACTCCTCAAATGGATCTAGAACTTGTGTTGGTAATGACTTCTTAATAATTAAAAACTTCCCCATCTATCCACCATGCAACTGGAATATCTTAACAAACCAATTTCTATAGAAGAGGTTATTAACATCCTATATAATAAAGTTCAAGTGTCTCTGCATCCAGTCCCTGCACATGTGCCCCACGGACTGCTAGCGAAGTAGATAGAATACAATAGATAGGAGGTTGAACATTTTTTTTTTAATTTTTCTAAGTCCCAAAAAACGCTGTGGCGTGTTTTACCATTGTGGGTGATAGTCTGAAAAAGAAGTGTATGTTACAGCCACTACACATGCCCAGGACACCTTTAATCAAAAAAAAATAAAGTTGTCCTATTGCCCTACATGTGCCCCCCTATATAGTAGTGTTGCCATATGTCAGGAAATGTAGGGGGGAAGGAGGGTAACACCCCCCCAGAAAAAATTATGTTTTTCAGACTATCACCCACAATCCTATCTATTCTATTGTTCTAGCGTAAGTGCTAACGAACAGCAAAAAGTTGATCTTAGTGAATTTGCGTAATTACGATCCTTCGCCAGTGTGCAACTTCGCCTGGCGTAAGGGTGCGAAGTTGCGATAGTCTATCTATTTTGCTTGCGTAAATTCGCCAGAGTCAGTGTTAGTGAATTTGCGATTACGATTTGACGTCACGCTGGCAAATTTGCGCTAGCGTTAGATGCTTTGCGCTGGCACATGTGCAGTAGCGCAATCCCACGGACACAGGGACTGGACGCAGAGACACTTGAACTTTAGTATATAGGATTCGTGCCGTATGCAAATTAGGCTTCGCTAGCGAAATTGCCCTATGCCTAGCGAAGTAACACTAGCGTAAATACGTTACCGTTCGCCGACGAGAGCATAAATTCGCACTTTAGTGAATTTGCATAGTGCAGGCGAAAATTCGCCTGGCGAAGTGCGGCGAACGCTCGCGAAGCCTACGCTAGCGATTTTTCAGATCTTCGTGAATGTCCCACTTGGAGCGCAGAGACTTCAGTTAGTGGTTTATAATCTGCTGCCTTCAATCTATGGAAAGACCGGCGCTACATAACAGTGTGCCGCTCCTCTGCTCACCGCTACACCACCAGCTGTACACATGCCCAAGCACCATGTGACAGAGGAGCAACTCGAGCTGTGGGATGTGTGACCCTGGAAGTCTGCGGCGCAGTCAGTAAAGGTAAATGGGGGGTCGGGGTAGAGAGAGACTTCCACCAGCTCCTCTTTATTTATTGCCTAAAAGCCCCACCCTCATGGGAGAGCTGCAGCCAATCCCAGTGCGCTGCCCCGCCCCTCTTTGTTGTGCTGCCCAATGACAGAGGGATAGAGCATTGCTGGCCGGTGGGTGACAGAGGAGCAGCTACTGTCTGGCCTCCCATAGCTGTGAAAGTACCTCCCACTCTCTGACTCACTCAACTCCGCCTACAGGACGCCAAGGAAAAAATATGATTGGCGGAAAATGGGCATGCGCACGTGAAGTGCGAATGATCAAGAGGCGGGGGCGGTGCCAACTGTTCCTATCTTTAATCTCGCGTTGTTAGAAGCGAGACCCACACACTCAGCGACATTGCTACGGCAAGAGGGATGCTGAGCTTACAAAGTCAGGCGGCTCTTTTTCTAAAAGTAACATTGAGGCAGAATCGCCTCTGAAATTCTGTAGGACAAACTTTTTTTTTTTTTTTTTTTAAACACTGGTGTGGTCTATACCATAAACAAACATTGCCCAAACTCTTTAGGAAGCAGAAGTATTTTTGAAACTACTTAGAAGCACTCTAGGTGTCCACCATGGTTGTCCACTTTTTTTGGACTGGAACAAGTCTGTTTTTATAAATGTTTGACTACATATGTTCTAGCGCCCGTTAATTTCATGGGCTTAATGTCTAATTATTAATAATTAAAAAAAAAAAAAAAGCTAGTGGGCCAGCAGGCTAATTTCCAACCCTATCTCTCAAGTAGTAATAGCAGGAGCTAAATCCAGTACATTTAAAATTATAAAGGGAACTAGACAAGATTGTCCACTCCTGTTCAACATCTCACTTGAGCCACTAATCCCCAAAGACTTTAAATCTCTTTACTCCCTAAACCTTGTTCCAGCCATTAAAAAAACATTAGCACAAATGGAAGAACACCCCCTTTGAACCTTAAAAGTATGGTCACTCTCTTCAAGAAGTTGATTTTCCCAAAGTTGATTTATCCCCTAACCAACTTGCCAATCCTGCTCAAACATAGTGATATTAGGATTCTTGATAGTGATTTGAATTATTTTATTTGGTGTTGTAAGAAATCTAAAATTGCCTTAACTAAATTATGTGCTCCTCATGTGTTAGGAGGCCTAAAGCTGCCTAACTTCAGATTTTTCAACCTCAATGACAAGATACCTCATGGAATGGGTCTTAGGTGGTGATAAATTCACAAATCCAGCTCTAGAACTTTTCCTCATATCTCATACTTAGTGATGGGCGAATCTCCCGCGATTCACTTCGCCTAGAGATTCGCGAATTTCTAGAGAAATTTGCGAATCGGCGAAAAATTTGCGAAACGAGTCGCGGGACGATTTTGTCGCGCGTCGCGTCAACTTTGTCGCACGTCTCGTCAACTTTGGCGCACATTGCGTCGTTTTCGAAGCGTCGCTTCGTTTTCGACGCGCGTCGCGTCGTTTTCGTCGCGTCAAAAACGACGCGCGACTGACGCGCAACTCTTTTTTCGGCAAATTTTTGCCAAGCGAAATTTCGCTGGTGATTCGCGAATTTATTCGCCAGTGGCGAATCGCGGGAATTCGCCGCGAATTCGACCTAGGCGAATAAATTCGCCCATCACTACTCATACTCATTTACTAGAGATTCTTCATTTGAAATGGAAAGACAGTCCACTTGAATGTAAAATAAATCCATTGTATAGGGACTCAATCTTCACTTGGAAACTTTTATATTCTAGTCATGGTTTTAATCATACGTTAACCCCTTTCATGCCCATTCACCTCCTTTGGGGAAAAACTAAACCTGGTTACTCTTCCTGTCTTGCACTTTTCAAGAAACGTCATCTGTTACTGATTAGGGATGTAGTTGATCCTATAAATGGGAATCTCCTTACTTGGGCAGGTCTGAAAAACCAAGCAAACTTAAAAATCTCTGACCACTACCAATATATGACTATTAAAAGCGCATTTCTTTCGGTTTCTATCAAAAGGTGGTTTGCCATCCAGAAACATTGGATAGCGGAGGCGATAACCTCTGAGTGATAAAGTAGGGCTCCTAAACATCAATTATTTGGCTCATATTTTTTGGGGTCCCCCCTCTGACCAGAAACACCCCCTGTCAGATATGGATTTGAGATGATCAAACTACCTTTTAAGGGACATTACTGCTACTCATTTAACTTCTTCATTGGTTAAATTTAATAAATGCTTTTTCTTGGAGGACTGGAGATCTCAACATTTCAAATTAATCCATCTTGGTTATGGTCAGGTAACATTTTGTCCCAAATGTACAGTAATCAGGAAAATGTAAACCTTTTCCATTATCTCTGGAGCTGCACTCACATTACTTTAGTTTGGCATAAAGTAAGAGATTGTTTTCAATGCTAAGTTGAAAATAAATCTAACTATATCTCCAGTTTACGCCCTTTTGAATATTGGCACCCCTTCTTTTACTTTGAGTAAACACTGTAAATCTGACCCTGTTTTGATTTCAAACTTGATTTTATGGTTTATGGCAGCTACTAAGAAGGCCCTATTTCTGTTCTGGATTTCAGAGTTAACCCCCTCTCTAACAGAAATTTTAATATTTCAAAATCATTTATGCTGGCAAGAGGCCATAAAAATAAAATTTGAAGAACACCACAATAAAACTACCTTTTCTAATAATTGGTTGCTTTATTTTGATCAAATAGACTCTAAACACAAATCTAATATTCAAGAGGTATTACTGATTTAACTATCCTAATTGTCTGGGTAACATGGTCTACTCTGTGTCAGAAAGTTTTGTGTTTCTGTGGCTCCACCAGGCGCGGTTTTAGGTTTGTTTCGGTTATGTGTTGTTTTTACAGTAGATCTGGTAATTAAACATTATTATATTCATCATATGTCTCATTACTAGTGATGGGCGAATCTCCCGAGATTCGCTTTGCCGAAAAATTCACGAATTTCCAGAGAAACGAGTCGTGGCACGCTTTTGAGGAGCGTCACTTCAACTTTGGCATAGTTTTCGGCGCATGTCGCTTTTGGCGCGTTGCGTCAAAAACGACGCGCGACTCGTTTTTCTGGCGAATTTTCGCCAAGTGAAATTTTGCTGGCGATTCGCGAATTTATTCGCCAGCGGTGAATCGTGGGAATTCGCCGCGAATTCGCCCCTGGCGGATAAATTCGCCCATCACTACTCATTACTCTATATAAGGCAAGTATAATCCTAATTTTTTCACATTTGTATTATTCATTTGTGTTGGAAACAGAATGATTAATACATTCAAATAGTTTAATCATATTCAATTTACGCTGTAAAAATAAATCCTGTATGTTTGTTTTTTTTTTGGAAAACCCAATAAAATTTTGAGAAAAATTCTTATTAAAATTTTGTGCTCCAGTAAGATAATTGCTGACATTTTTCATCACAGACTTCTCAGCAAGGCTAATAATTCTAAAATTAAGATTGCACTAGACAGGTATTGGCCATCAATTGCTCATGTCTTTTTTAATGTCTATAGAAACTTTAGCTAAAGTAAGCTATGTGGCAGCTCTTGTTTATCAAAATAAATGCAAATTGCTGAATGAACAACTCTGTTAAACATGCTAAACTAGTGTATATTCCTTACTTATAATTGCATCAGTGTTTTTTACCTTTGGATAGTATGAACATAAACAAAAATTGATTTGAATATAGTGTGAATATAAAACATTTCAATCATTTTGCATACAAATATTACCACTAATAGGAAATAGTTCACATTATTTTACTCTTTATAATTACTAGCTCTGAGAACAACATATTATAGTGAGTATAATGCAATATACATGTTTATTAGTCCTACCATAATAACAGTAAGAAATGCCATGCACATTACTATTAACATTCAAAGAAACATGTTTACAGTGTTATTTATTGGGGTGAGTACATAAAACACAATTACAGATGTAGTAAACATTGTTGGTCTAGTATAGTTGATAAATTAATATGCTGGCTGTAGCCTTTTGAAAGAACCCAGAATATCTACTTACACAAAAAAAGTTGATGGTCATATTAGATTTGTCTGTATCTAAGTACACCAGGTCCACTTTTCCAAATAAATTTTCAAAATAAATATATATGGGTTACTGGATATGGTGCTGAGAATTATGTTCCTGAATGCTTTCAGATAATTAAGTTTTTTGTTCATATTTTTCTCATTTTTTTTTCTTAATAGGATAATTTTTCTAGCACCTCAATTGCAGTTTTATAATGACCCAAACTAATTGAATCCAAGTCACTACACTCTGTTCATCATTTTCTCATCCATTAGGAGTAAAAATGGATTTCTGTCTTATCAGAGTCGGCCTGTTATTAGAGAGTGTATTGTTTTCGGAGTGCATAAAAGAACTATGCATATCTGCAAAGAATTTTGAGCTAATAGTATTATTTGCAACATAGACACCATTGATTTATAATGACTTTGATGCTGTGAGTTTATTCTGTGCTGATATGTCTAACATTAGCAAAAAGGAAATATTTCTTTGTCACAGATCTGTGACTTTCCAGTGTACAGTGATCCTAAAACCTGTTAATCCACTGCTATAAATAGTGCCAGACAGCAGTATAGCTGTGAAAGGGTCACAGTGTTCTTTACCCTTCAACTTTAACTAGTGTTTTGGGACTAGAGGCTAAATGTGCTGTATACAGTATAATAATGTTTCTTGAATGGATAGATGTCCGTATGCAGGAACAACAGGCTATTGAATCAGAATGCTTTTTATGAATTTCTCTATTACCGAGCAGCATATAGCTATTTTACAGTAGAAATGTTTTTAAACAATTTTGCTCTATAGGGACAAACAGGTTTTAAAGATTGTTTGGCCTAACATACCCTAAAGGGATTATTTACTAGTGCAATGTGCCCACAATGCAGCATTTTCCACAGAAGTCTAACGTAATTGCAGATGCCCTCTTAATAGTTTGCACCTCAGTTAGCATGAGATTTAGCAATGGGCCCTTTTCAGTATTTGTGTTGACAGAAAATTACATTCATGTATTGCCACTGTCTTTGTGTGCAAATTGTGTCATTTCAGGTGGAGCACTAGCATGTGATTCTTTAGGTGAGGCACATTAAGTCAGTTGCATGTTTAGATACCATACATAACTGGAGCCTTGAAAGTAACGCCTTCAATGTAGGTTTTAATTTCAGGCCTCTCCTACATCTTTAAACCATATACTTTGCACCTTATGAATGAACCCACTGTTTTTGGTGCATGGTCCAAATACAGATACATAGACATGTCAGGTGGTTATTTAAATGTGTATAGCTCTTGTTAAAATACCCACTTATTATGTAAATTTTTTAAGAACACCTATCCAATAGCTCTCACCAAAAAGCTTCCATTCAAATTTTCTTTTAAGCAGTAGAATCCCTGCTACTTTGGATGCCCTTTGGGGTTGTAAAAGTTTCAATGGCAGGACCACCATGGAGCCTACTAACTTCAGAGATCAGACTAGAAAGTGCTAAGGAACTGTATGGACTTGGAGAATGCAATATAGTAGTTGAGATCAGGTAAAAAGTCAGTTCAGGCAGTAGGAATCAGTCAAAATCCAGAAGCCAGACAGTAACAGAATTGAGCAGGATCTAAGTATCCAAAAGCTATCATTGGCAATGCACTCCTACTTAGATTTGTCTCCATTTGGACTCTCCATTCCTGTATAAGAATAGGCTAGGATAGCAATGGCCTTGGAGCATGCTTCGACCTTATTGTTTAGAGCTTTGAATGCCATGATTTTTCTATTGGATGCTTTGGCCCAGTAATAAGAAATGTTGGTAACTATTCTGAACATAAATGATCGATATAAAGGATTTCCATATATTTACAAGAGGGTGGCTGTCTTATGTCTGATGTATTGTGGAAGCCACAATAAAAAAACAGCTTTGTATTTCTTGTTATAGGCTAGTAGCAACCGCCCATCCCCAAGTATGCAGGAAATACCTATAGGTTAAGTCATGTGCTTGTGCAGGAACTGTAGCACAGTGAAGAACATTAATCTTCAGAAGATACAACATATATCAGCAAAGTGTAATAGGTAAATAAAAACCTTTGAAAGTGATCATATTGATCTGCTATTTGGTGAGCAAGTTAAAAAATCTAGCAAGGTGGTATGTTTTGTGTACCACTACAACAAACAAAACAAGCATAGCAGCAAGAGGGACCAAACATGTATGCTACACTAGTAGCTATTCACCAACAATTAATAGTGGACTATTGCAAGGTGTGCAAATGGCTTTCACATAAAGTTTTGCACATCTGGCTAGTGGTAATTGCTACAAATTATATAACTTTATTAACTGTCAAACAAGCATAGTGTATGTATTCACATTGACCATAAATCTATTATGAAATGTTGGTAAAACTTTTTGGTTATTGAAATTGTATATGTGAAGCACGTGTGAGGGAATAGTACAATAAGTAGTGTAGAAGCATGTAAAGTATCCCTATTTATTTTAGAAGATAAGTTAACAAATATAAAGGCAGGTACTTGAAAGGTGATTGCACCCTTTTTGCATTTCTGTCTGGGTGTTTGTTAGTGATGGGCGAATTTATTCACCAGGGGCGAATTTGCGGCGAATTCCCGCGATTCGCCGCTGGCGAAAAATTCGCCCAAAAAATGAGTCGCGCGTCGTTTTTTGACACGCCGAAAACAACGCGCTGCGCGCCGAAAACGACGCACCGCGATTGACGCGCGACTAGTTTCGCAAATTTTTTCGCCAATTAGCAAGTTTCTCTGGAAATTCGAGAATTTTTCGGCGAAGCGAAACGGGTGAGATTCGCCCATCACTAGTCTTTGTAAATAGCTTTCACATAAAGTTTAAAGTTTTGCACATCCGGCTAGTGTATTTGCTAAACATTACATAACTTTATTAACTGTCAAACAAGCATAGTGTATGTATTCACATAGACCATACATCTATTATTAAATGTGGGTAAAACTTTTTTGGTAATTGAAATTGTATAGGTGAAGCATATATGAGGGAATAGTACAACAATTAGTGTACAAGCATGGAAAGTAGTCCTATTTATTTTAGTAGATGGGTTAAGAAATATAAAGGCAAGCACTTGAAAGGTGATTGCCCCCTTTTGCATTTCTGTCTGGGTTTTTGTAAAGAACCATTAACCCTTTAAGTGCCAGCAGAATTTCACATTTTGGTTATGTGAAATGCCAGCCATTTTTGAAACATTTGTTCTCTCTCGCTTTAGGGGCATTTTATGAGGGGAAACCTATAGTTTACCTAGGAGAACTATACATACTATACATACACATACTATACTATACATTGAACAATGTATAGTTCTCCTAGGTAAACTATAGGTTTCCCCTCATAAAATGCCCCTAAAGCGAGAGAGAACAAATGTTTCAAAAACAGAGCTTTCTAAATCTGAGTTTTCATGTATTTCCACCTCTGCAAAAAGATTTACAGCTCTAAATACAAAAAAATGAAAAATTCCTATTTTTCACAGTATATACATTTATACCAGAAAAATATTTCATTTTACGCATGAAAATCCAACTGATTTAGAAAGCCTCATGTCTCTAGAACGTGTCAATACCAGATATTTATAGTTTTAGGGAGAATTAGGAGAATTAGTACAGAAAAAACTCCCAGCAGCACCAAGGCAGAAAATGGCATACTTTAGATTCCAAGGC
>CM044436.1:73961490-73974498 GCA_024363595.1 Xenopus borealis
GAAGTTCGCGAACATGTTCGCGAACTTTTTTTCGGCGGTTCGCGCCATCCCTACTGACCACCAATGTTTCTGTGCATCAATTGTCATCAAATTTGGCATAAATTCTGGCAATAAGAATTTGGTGATTCTTATACAACGCACTACTATTCTACCTTTCATTTAAAGCAGCCATCTCTCTGGTATACGCTGAAGTGCCCTTTCAAATTAGGATGCTCTCCACATAATCCTCTGTGCTTTGCCATATGGGGGTTTCTCTCCCTAAGCAGTTTTGTCTGTTTGGGTTCTGATATGGCTCTGTAGCACAAACTGGTAATTTATTGGAATAGGATAACGGCAGCACAGGGTATTGCAAAGTCCACCAAAACCCAGCACCTCACAGCAATAAACAGCTGATATTTTAGTTTTCAAAAAACATTTATTTCCCTTTTGTGCCTGTGGTCTTCTTCGTTGCCTACGTTTCTACCCTTATCCTACACTATTTTTTTTTAACTTTTTTCTAAATAGTTACTTAAGGAAATTATAAATATTGCAGTGTGTATTAATGAAGGACTGGCCAGATCTATGGCAGATAGACAAATACAAGAGGTCCTCTGCACTCAACACATTATCAATATATTTAAGACATTGAGACAAGTTTTGGAGTTTTACTTTGAAAGCAGCAAGTAAGTTGCTGGTAAAACTTAGTCCCTTTGTAAAATGTATAATGAAGTAATGGAATTCTTAATGAATCAGATGCAATTTTAGTGTAGGACTGGCCAGATATGGGATGACATTGACGTAGTTGGCCAGCTTAAATATATTGCAATATATGGACAAACAATCCCTGTTTTGTTTAAAAGTTAAGGCATTTTTTAGTAGCTGTATGCACAAAATGTCTTAATAATTATAATGGGTTGAGTGCAGAGGACCTCTTGTATTTGTCTATATGTATTTTGTGGTCACAGCCTCATTGCACCCCTGCCTAATGGTTTTTAAAAATGATTGGTCAGCACAACTTTCCCTTGTTAGTTACAGATCTATGGCAGTACATAGGGAGAGTATGCAGAACCGGGGATAATGGCTGTGCTCCAAAGAGCAAGGATTGTTGTGGGGCAGAGTTAAGTAGGGGTGTAAGCCCACAAGACTCCAGGTGCTGTTAAAGAAGCACATTTTCTGCTATTTCTCCTTTATTACAGGTTTGGGATCCTTAAACAATAAACCTTTTATCCAGAAAGCTCCAAATTACAGAAAGGCTAAATCACATAGGCACAAATTCACCAAAGTGCAAAGAGTCTAGTGCTAATTCACCAGCATGATGTCATTTCGCAACTTCGCCAATTTACTAACAGTGTCTCACTAATGAATTAGATAGACTAGCGCAACTTTGCACCCTTACGTGTGTAAATAGCGCAACTTCGCTACCGTTCGCCTCCCTGAGCACAACTTCGCATTTTAGTGAATTTGTGTAGCACTGGTGAAGTGCGGTGAACGTCGACGAAGCCAAGATAGACCATAGACTCAATTTTATCCATATAATCCAATTCTTTAAAAATATTTTTTTTACCACTGTAGCTTGTACTCAATCCCAACTTAGATAAAATTCATCCTTATTGGAGGCAAACCAGCTTATTGGGTTTATTGAAAGGGATATCGTCATTGGAGTTTTTTTTTTTTTTTAATAGTGCTGCTCCAGCGGATTTCTGCAGTGAAATCCATTTCTCAAAAGAGCAAACTGATTTTTTATATTTAATTTTAAAATCTAAGATCAGCACTTAATAGTAAAATCCAGGTGCCACTGAGACACATTCAGTTACACTGAGTAGGAGAAACAACAACCTTACCAGGCAAAATGACCCTATATGCACCTATACAACAATAATGAACTAAAAAAAGAATACACTTGGCAATGAAATTTTACATTGGAAATTATTTGCAGTGTAATTTAGAAATAAAAAATACACCATAAAAATCATGACATAATCGCTTTAGTAGTAGATTGAAAATATGAATATCCAAATTGCAGATTGATCAGTTATCCATATTAACACCAGGTTCCGTAGCATTCCGGATAACAGGTTTAGGTAGCATTAATTTTGGCTATCATTCTAAATATGGTAGGAAATTATAATAATGCTTGTGCACTGTCCGTCCATTTTTTCTGTTGTTTTTTCAGTGGGGGTGAATCCTTCCATTAAAGTGACCCCCTAAAACTGTAAGAATGTTGTGCCTAGTTTTACAGCAAGCTTATTTATCAACACTGTTGTATTTTCAAATAATTTAGGATCGAATCTTCAAGCACATATCAAGCAATAGCTTAATGTGGAACAAGCATCCCAGGGGACTGTTTGTGCTGCCTCAGTATTCTGCATATCTGGGAGACTTCCTATACTACTACTCTAATCTCGGTGAATGCTTTTCTCCTCCATTGTATTCTCTCTTTACCGGGTTCTCCATTCACACCCAGAAGCGTTTATATTCTTTGTTGGTCTCCCGTCAGCTGCAAGCCCAACTGGTGATAAGGGCGTCATTTGCTTATAAGGGCCATATATATAGCATATTCAATTGGTCATGTTTGTAATCATTGTCCTTTTTATGGATTGATATTGATAACCATAAATTTGTTTAACCAGAAAAGAAATAATTTAGTGGTAGCCATTTTTTTCAGATGCAAAACCACCTTCTAAATTTACTGCTGTGATCTATGCTGTAACGCCCTTGGTGTCTCATTGCCAACCAATCCTGAAGCAGCTGGTTGCTTCAGCAAAATCTCAGTACTGTTATCAGGTAAACATCTTTGTTCACTTCTGTCTATTATACTTTTGTGTGGACATTACATATAAAACCTAGAGACTACCCAGAGAAAGGAGGCAGAAACAAATTATCATCTTGGCATAAACAATTGGGACTGTGGCTGTGGGATAGCAGGTGCCTATAGTAGCAGTGGGATAATAGTCTCTGGGAACAGAGTGTGACTGTGGAATAGCAGGTATAGTAGGGAGAATTGAAGTTTATAGTAATAGGGAATATGGGAAGTAAATCTGATCTCTGCAGGGTTTTTTTGGGGGATATATATAACTTAAAAAAAATCCTTCTTTCCTGCTACTATTGGTTAAGGTCAGAGGTGCTCAATGTTAGCCCAGCTGCAAAAAAGAGCTATCTTAGTCAGCAAACAATTGTAGAAACAATGGCACACTCAACAAAATACTTCTGCAACAAAGAATGTTCCTTAATCCAAGATGAGATCCCAGCAAACGTTTCGGGGACAAGCCCCTTCTTCAAGTGCTACTTACAACAGTGTGTGCAAATAAATACTTATAAGGAAGTAGCCCCTCTCATCTGATTATGTGATGATATAATAACAATGATTGACATTAACTTAGACATGTGCAATTACATCCATAGTGTCCATTATACAAAAAGGATACATTGTACCTAAGTTTAATCAAACATCAGTTTATAGATTATAACCTTCCATTTTCAGATGTATCCACCCAATCCATTGTGCTGATATACATAAAAAGTAACTGTGACAAAATATATAAAATATATAAAATCCAAGGTACTGCAGGTAGTGAAATTTCCCAAAAGGGGTGGTAATATGGATAGATTACTTTTACAACAGGAAGTCCTGTGGATAGAGAGATTACATACATTATCACCCATGTTTTTAAATGAGGAACTAAACTATTCTTGTTTCTATTGGTAATGTGACGAGTGTTAAGCCAGTCTTTGTAAATATGGAAATGTGATTACCTTTGATTTTATGAGTGTATATATATATATATATATATCTTGATATATAAGATGTTATCATTCGATCTAATTTTTCCTATTCGATCATTCAATTGATCGAATTTCGTTAAAACCCTTCGAATTCGATATTCAAATTCGAAGGGTTAAAATTCAACCAAAATACGATGGTCTAAATCGAGGGTTATTTAACCCTCAAATTCGAACAATAGTAAATCTGCCCCTTAATCATTTTTTAAATTGATTTAAATTGAATCTATGGGAGATGTTTTTTTCCGTAATTCATAGCTTTCTGGATAATGGGTTTCTGTATATTGGATCCCATACTTGTAAATGAAGGCATAAACATTTATAATGCTAATTTTCTTTGTTACATTGCTAACAGGATCGAATTACATGCATGTAAATGTACAGATGAAGCACCCTTTGGATTGTGTGTTTGACACAGAATAACTAAACACAGATTACTCGCTTGTCCCACCTAACACAGAAAATTGCGTCACAGCATCCCATATAATTAAAGGGTTCATCATTGTGAACAATGCTTTGGTATGCTAATGAAAAAGTCAAACGCATTAAATGAGTTAAGATAACTTTAGATAACACAATTTCTTCAATTAAGCCATTTGTCATGACGCATTTAATACACAAATCCAAGTCACTGCATCTGTATGTATTTTGAAAATCAGTAAACAGTACAGGTATGGGATCAGTTATCCAGAAAACCGTTATCCAAAAAGCTAAGAATTATGGAATTGTCATCTACCATAGACTACATTTTATCCAAATAATCCACAATTTTATTATTGATTTCCTTTTTCTCTGTAATAATTAAACATTATCTTGTACTTGACCTAAACTAAGGTATAATTAATCCTTTTTGGAGACAAAATAAATAAATATTAAAGGGTTTTTCTAGTATGCTTAAGCAATGAAGATCAGAATAATAGAAAGATCCATTATCTGGACAACCCTAAGTCCCAAGCATTCTGGGTAAAAGACATGCAGTATGAAAATTACAAAGGAAAATTGTAGAGATGATAGTAGTTCCAAAAATGCAAAAGACCATTTAAATAGTTGTCAATAGTTTTATTATGAAACAAAAGTAATTACTTTGTCAAACAATTTGTTTTATGTTGTTTGAATATATCTGCATACTGTGTCATAAACTACACATTTGATCTTCTTATAACATTTTTTTTATTACACTTTGTTTATTCTTGGAGTGGATATATTTGCAAAAATGGTGGGAACCGCATTTGGTTTTAGAGCGCTTCTAGAACCCCTCATTATGTAACAGTCAGGCGTAAAATGTGTAGAACACATTCTGAAAGTAGAATTTTTGGTTCCTTGCAAAATTCTTTCAGATAAGCTATTGATATGTTCGGTATGTTGTCCAGCTTGCATTAACCATTTTTAATTTGACGACTATCACATGGAAATGGATGTAGAATCACATCAGGATATTTAAATTTTTGACCACTTCGATGAGGACACCTTTTCAAAATGCAATAAGGCATTTTTTCATGGATCTATTGGCACAGATATGGTAAAAAAAGGTTATTTACAATGCTCATCATGTACTGTGTTTGCAGTCCTACCATTACTATAATGATACATTCATAATTTTTTTTTAAAAAAAAGTGACTCCTTATCTAAAACTAATATCACACAGGGCTGATTCTCAGACTAAAGAAAAACACAGGCCGATATTCATCCATTCCTGTTCAATTAGTCTTCTCTTGCTACTGCTCTTGTAGAAAATGCATCAGGCATTCTGCACACACAGTCTGCTGCTTGAATCAGCTATGACTCAGGAGTGTCCAAAATTTTTGGAATTGAGGGCCACATCTGGTGAAGTGAAAATCTGTGTGGGCCTGACATTGCCCTTTATTGTTTGCATATGGGAATACAGATTTATCATCAATTCCAGGATTTCCTGGATTTTTTATTGTGGATATTTGGGCTCATTAGCGAAATGATCTGCCACTTGGTGTATATACGTAGCTGCCTATGTGCTAAAGATGTTAGCAATAGACACATACTGGCACGTAGTGACGCACCGCTCACACAGAGACAGCAGTATAGACCAGGTGGCAAATCATTTCACTAATGTGCACAAATATTCCTGCTATCTGATTCATAATTTCACTGTGCTGGCAGGTCACATAATTCATTTCATGATGGAGGCTGTGGGCCAGTAGATGTGAAAACATTCCCCAACATGCCCAAGCTATTTGTATCTGCAATTTTCAACAACGTGCACCAATAGGAGAATTGTTATAAGAGTGGAGAAGGAGAAGCAGTCAAGTGGGGCATTTAGTTAAAACCAACAGCAACTTTTTGTTTATGGATCCACACACACACATTTTTCGCCAGTAGGGGAAGGGTGCCTTTATTTATTTTATACCCCCACCAACATCAACATTTTGGAGAGTACATCCTCTCTTCATCAGGAATTAGCTAAAACCATACATTCAGTTGTTCATAAATATATTACACATATAATCATAATGTTTCCATATATAAATAGTTCAGGTAGGTAGTTCAGGTAGTTAGTTCAGGTAGACACACTACAGTCAAGGGTTTTTTAACATTTAGTAAAATTGATCAGCGTATCATAACTATAGGGTTACCAGAAAATCAATACAATGCCCCTTAAAGTGACCAGCACACAAAGAATAATGCCCACAAAAATTGCCCAGCATATATACACTACGGGGGTGCCCAGAAAATCAAGACAATGTCCCTAAAAGTGACCAGCACTTAGAACATTACCCACAAAAAATGCCCAGCATATAAACACTATGTGGGTGCCCAGAAAATTAATGCAGTGCCCCTAAAAGTGACCAGCACACAGAACATTACCCACAAAAATTGGCCAGCATATTGTCAGGGCCTGAAGGCGTAGTTTGTAGTGTGGACCAAGGAGGAAGTGCACAGTTCGAGGTATCCAAAGGGTAAGGCAAAGAGTAGTCAAATCCAGGCGAAGGGTCAGTTCAGGCAGCAAAGTTTTGAGGTCAAGATTCAGGCAAAAGGTCAATTAGCAAGAGTTCAATCCAAAACGCACCCAGGAACACAAGTAGTAGAACCTATAATTGGGCAATGATCCAGAGTCCAGAGCACCTTTAAATAGGCCTAATTTGGCGCTTAAACGGACGCCTGCGTGGTGGCGTCAGAATGCGCGCCTGTGCGCGCTGACGTTTTGACGCGCGCGCCTGCGAATCTGCGCCTGCGCCCAACCTGGCGCGTTTGAACAACGGCAGGAGTCCTCACACATATAAACACTACAGGGGTGCCCAGAAAATGAATTAAGTGCCCCTAAAAGAGACCAACACACTTAGAATAATGCCCACAAAAAATGCCCAGCATATAAACACTACAGGGGTGCCCAGAAAATTAATACAGTAACCCTAAAAGTGACCAGCACACAGAACATTACCCACAAAAATTGCCCAGCATATAAACACTACGTGGGTGCCCAGAAAATTTATACAGTGCCCCTAAAAGTGACCAGCACACCACTCAGAATAATGCCCATGACAATTGCCCAGCATATATATATACACTACAGGAGTTGCCAGAAAATCATTACAATGCCCCTAAAAGTGACCAGTACACTGAACATTACCCACATCATGCACTTAGCTAATATACTGAATAACTTTATTTAATGGTGATGAGCATAAAAGATAAGGCAGAATAAGAACTGTGCAGAAGTTAAACAGTTCATGCACACTGAACATCATGTGCTCAGTTCTGCACACTTTGCCTTTGACGATTTCAGCTCAGCAACTGGAGGCAGAGGGGCTGTGCAGGACTTTTCTTACTGTACTGTCATAGAAACTACAAGGGAGCCTTCTATTGGACAATATGAATAAGTGGGCAGGGCTAATGGGGTCAAGAGCTTCTCAATGTACCAGCTCCGTATGCAAATTAAGAAAGAAAAAAAAGTCACAGAGCTATCTGCTGTGCAGTGCGCATGTTTCAGTCTGGGGAAATGTCTGTTGAGGGAGAAAGGAAGCTGCACAGGCTGGGACCAGGTACTACATTCACTGACACGACTTTACCACTTCATAGGAAAATTGAGCAACAGGATGGTAAGTTAGTGAAATACGTTTCTGAGGGTGTATTAAGGCTAAGGTTTTGGGATAATGTTGTTTTTAGACTTTCTTAAGAAAAGGCTATGGATTACTACATGAAAGACAACAGGAACATGTCTTAATC
This sequence comes from Xenopus borealis, assembly GCA_024363595.1. Taxonomy (NCBI): domain Eukaryota; kingdom Metazoa; phylum Chordata; class Amphibia; order Anura; family Pipidae; genus Xenopus; species Xenopus borealis. Next base: position 73,969,447 of record CM044436.1, read on the forward strand.
CTGCACATTGCAACTGGTGCATCAGGTAAAAGTTCTTACCTAAGCGTTGCACATTGGTTCCCTCTGCAGTAGCAGAAACAAATGAAAACAAATTATAAGTAAATGCTGAACTCTTCGGTTGCGCAAATATAGCTGCCCGAACATAGAAGAACATGGGGGGATCAGATAGGGAATGTAAAAGCATTGGGAAAATACTTTTATGACAAACTGATAAATAGCATACAAAGGCAATATTATAATAGATGGTGTCTGCATCTCTTTAAGAGGATATAAATACTTTGAACAGAAATAAAATATGTCCATACAATAAACACTCCCCAACAGATCCAACCAATGAACCCAAGGACAACAGTTCAGATTAGAATAAAAGGAGGTTCCATTCTATGATATAGAATATATTTTCTTTACATGTCTTCCCATGGCTACTATACTGGCACAATATATAATTTCAAAGAAACGTTTGAATGGCTTCATAAAATGGTAGTATACAAAGTTACTGAAATCAACTCATCAGTACATAATTGATCCAATAAAATGAAAATCTGGTGTACAGCAGATCTTACAAGCACAAAGAATTCTGCCTTGTACTGTATCTCTGGGCACTCGTTACTAGGTCCTCAACTGTCCAATACCCAGGGGCAGATTTATCAATGGTCGAATTCAAGGGTTTTAACCATGGAATTTTGGTCAAATTGCAATCCTTTGAATTCGAATAATTGAACAATCGAATAAAAAAATTTGAATGGTTAAAATTGTTCGAATCGTTCGATTCAAATGATTTTAACCATTCTATTGAATTTTTTTATTCGATCTAAAAAACTTATAAAAACCCTATGGGAGCTTCCCATAGGGTTTAACAGCAATTCGTTAGGTTTAATCTTCCGAACTAGGTGTACTGTTTTCACACTATACTGTGCCTTGCATAATATAGGTTAACCAGCCAGCCAGCTTAACACACTCCACATAAGACTCAGCAATGAATTCTCAGACTGCTCTGTGAGTTGAATAAACTTGAATGCTTTATCCTTATATAAGAGTTCTTGGTAAAACAACATAATAATATTGCATCACAACCTGTACAGCATATAAACACATGCAAACACATACAGGAAACATATCATCTTACATACAGATGGTTATGTAACCAGGGCCTGTGTAAAAGTGAAGGATCCTGAGGAGGTCTGTCCCTCTGCTTGTAAGCTGCCTGTGTGTGCTCAAAATGGATAACAGCTAAACTAATAGTAATGCATACAGCCTAACATTACAATGCCATCAGATAAGGTATAAACAGCACACTCCCTGCCTGTGGCTTTGTAAGTTAGATAAGTACTCTCTTTTCTATCTTTTCCAGAAAGTTTTTGAACTTGCTTCCATTGTTTTACATGAAGTCCTGTTGTTTAAAAATTACCAGAAGGGGCTGATAAAGAGTTCACTTTCTGAGTCAGGAGCATTGCAGGAGTAAGAAGATTGGTACCAGAGGTCTAGCATTCATAATGGCCATAAAGGTACTCAAAGTCTCATGGGTCAGATGCGTACACTTATCTTGGAGTAACATCGCATCCAAAATACGCCTGGCTACACCTATCAATCTTTCCCAGGCACCTCCCATGTGAGATGGATATGGAGGGTTGAAAACCCATGTGCATCCTCTGTTTTGGAGATAGTCTTGTACTCCTGAGTCAGCTATGCAAATGTCTAATTCTTTACAAGCTCCTACAAAGTTTATTCCCCTGTCAGAGCGGAGCAACTTTGCTGGACCACGAATCGAGAAGAATCTTCTTAAACAATTGATGAAGCTAGAAGCTGACATAGTTTCGATCAATTCAATGTGTACAGCTCTTGTTGACAACATGTAAAGAGAACTGCCCAGCGTTTGTTGTCAGCACTACCTCCTCTTGTGCGGCGGGTCACCACTGACCATGGACCAAAAATATCAATGCCTACACTAGTAAATGGTGGTGCAGGAGTCACTCTGTCTTCAGGCAAGTCTGCCATCTTTCTAATCTCCCTCTCAATTTACAGCAGTTGACACACTTGTAGATCACTGCAGATATCAGGCGCTTGCCGCCAAGGATCTAGAAACCTTCAGCTCTGATTGCACCTTCTGTTATGTGACGCCCTTGGTGTGCCACTTTATTGTGGTAATGTTTCATAATCAATTTGGCAATGTGATGATCATGAGGTATAATGACAGGTTGCTTCTCTTGCTCAGTCAGTGCCGCAAAGGACAATCGGCCGCCCGCTCTAGTGATGGGCGAATCTCCCACGATTCGCTTCGCCTAGAGATTCGCGAATTTCTAGAGAAATTCGCGAATCGGCGAAAAATTCGCAAAACGAGTCGCGGGACGATTTTGTCGCGTCGTGTCAACTTTGTCGCGCGTCGTTTTCGCGAAATTTCGCTGGTGATTCGCGAATTTATTCGCCAGCGGCGAATCGTGGGAATTCGCCGCGAATTCGACCTAGGCGAATAAATTCGCCCATCACTAGCCCGCTCTCATCGGTCCATTTCTATCTATAACAGGACTAAGTTTTTTGAGCCAACATTGCTTTGGAAGTGCTTTATGCTCACTTAAACAGGTAGACTCTTTTTTTAAATATTCGTGCTGAACAGAAGAGATTATTGTTGCTTTAGACTGTGAGATCTCCTCTGAGTTGACTCTCCCTGGGAAACATTTCCAACCTCTACTTTGTACATTGCTTGGCTCTTTCTGGAAACTCTTAGCTACATGGATAAGTCTGGCAATAGTCTTACACAGTGACAACCAGTTAGAAAATCTCTCAAAGACATGTGAATGGAGGAAGGTGTCAGAAGCTTTGGTGTTGAAGCTTGCAACTGTAGGTTTAATTTCAGGATCAGCTTCAGGCTCTATGAGTGGGTAATTTTCTGCTGAATTGCCTAACTCCTCTCTGTCTGTGTGGTAGATAACCAGTTTGTGTAGGTATTGAAGCATAGTCTGCAGGATTTTGTTCTGTGGGCTCATAAGCCCACCGATCAGGATGGGTTACTTGCCTGATTCTATTCACTCGGTTGGCAACATACAGGAAAAACCTTCTGGAGGTGTTGCAGATATAACCTAGTACAGTTTTGCTATCTGTAAAGAATCGCACAGCATCTAAGTCCTTATCTATTTCATTACAACTCTACCGCTAGAAAAGCGGCACATAGTTCCAGATGTGGAATTGTGTGGGCTTGTTTGGGGCTTAACTTAGACTTTCCCATATCAAATCCAACCGAATACTTATTGCAAACATCGATTGTTTTCAAGTAGTCTACAGGACCTATCGCCGTGTTGGATGCATCTGAAAATACATACAGTTCTTTTCTACTTGCTGCTGACAGGGGAGTAGACACATAACACCTGGGTATCTCTATGTGTTCCAAAGCTTGCAAGGATTCCTTCCATTGAAGCCACTCGTAGTTTTTCTTGTGGGAGTAATGCATCCCAATCACATTTCTTAGATGACAGTTCACAAACTAATGCCTTACCTTTTATAGTTACAGGTGCTACAAACCCAAGAGCATCGTAAACTCTGTTCACTGTAGACAAGATTCCTCTTCTAGTGAAAGGTTTTTCTTCTTGATGCAATTTTATGAAGTCTCAGATTAGACTCTGCCAGCATCTGTTTTGTATTGTTTAGAATGTCAATTGCTACCTCGGGGTGCTGGTAGATGCAAGTCTATCATCTACATTGAAGTGTCTCAACACAAACTGTTTGGCATCTTGTCCAAATTGTTCTGTACTTAGAGCTGCTTTACACATGCAGTATATAGCAACAGCAGGAGAGGGACTGTTTCCAAAGACATGGACCCTCATTCTGTATTCAACTACTTCTTTGTTTATGTCATGGTCCTTGTTCCACAGAAAACGTAAATAATCTTGGTGGTCTTCTCTCACCAAGAAACAGTAAACATCTGTTGCGCTTATGCTGTAAAGGCAATAGGTTCTTTCCTAAAGCGCATGAGAACCCCTAACAACATGTTGTTTAGGTCAGGGCCACTTAACAGTACATTATTTAAAGAGACACCTTCACACTCAGCACTTGAGCCAAATACAACTCTTATTTGGTCAGGTTTATGTGGATGGTAAACATCGGCAGATACCAGTGTTCTTTACCTTTTTCCAGTGGTCTTGTAATCTCAACATGGTCATTATCCAGCATCTTTTTAATGAATTCTGTGGTCTCTTTTCATTCCTGGTTTACCATGCAGAGTTCTGCGAAGTGAGGTGAGACGTATCATGGCTTGCTCTCTGTTGGAAGGCAATTTACACCTGGGTGTACGAAAAGGCAATGGAGCGACCCAGCTGTGGCTGTCGTCTTGATAGGTGTCTTTGTCCATGATCTGAAGAAACGCTTGATCTTCTATGGATAGAGCTTGCTTGTCATCATCCTTTTGATTTTTGAAACATTGTTGTTCCTAGCTTATCAGTCTCTGGATTGAAGCTGATGTCTTCTTGGCTGCACAAAGAAAAGTAATTGAAATGCGTTAGGTTATCAAAACTTTCTTTGACTGTGAACCTGTTCTGACATGGGTTCAATGAGGTGGTACGCCCATTCGGTAACAGACGTTCTTAAGGTACTGACTCTATTAGTCTGGTGAGTAGATCCCAGGCAAACTTCTCCTACTATTACCCATCCTAATTCCAGTCTTTGTGCATAAGGGGCATTAAAGAGACCATTGATTTTCTCATGCACCTTGTGTGCTTGTAAAATATCTCTTCCTAAGAGCAAAAGTATGGAAGCCTCAGGATCAACATCTGGTATGAGGTTAGCAATTGAACGGAGGTGGAGATGGTAATAAGCTACTTCTGGAGACGGGATGTCTTCCTTGTCATCTGGTAACATATCACATTCTATTAATGCAGGTAAAGGGAGCTGTGTTTTTCTGTCAAAGGATTCATCAATGAAACTTGTGGCTCTTCTGCCTGCAGTTTCTGTAATGCCTGCACAAGTCTTTAAAGTGTATGGAGCAACAGTAGTTTTAATGTTGAAGATTAGTGATGGGCGAATCTGTCGCGTTTCGCTTCGCCGAATAATTCGCGAATTTCCAGC
>CM044436.1:74012595-74034054 GCA_024363595.1 Xenopus borealis
CCAAATGGAGCTCCCCTTCTCCATTTAGGCTTGGGCGTTTCCCGGCCTCTTTGTACATTGATTAAGAAAGTGACCTTTCACCCAACAGTAAATGCTTAGACACACCTTTTGTGTTTTAGTGATGATCTCTAATTTATTGGGTGGATAATTTTTAAATTTGAATTTAACAGTTCAATTAAATAACTTTAATTCTGAAATAAGCTCTTTGAAAATGTATATATAAAACCTTCCCTGGCGTGTCTTTGGTAAATCAGAGTTTTAGAAGTACAATATTACTATTGGCAAAAAGTGACTACTTAATGATTGAGCATTATGTGGAATGTCACTACAATTATTCCTGAGTGCTGTGAATTCTCTCTAGGTTCAGTAATTAGCCAGTGAAGTATACATGCTAATCAACTGAAAAGAGCTTATGAAGATGTTAAAAATACCTTCTTAGGTAACTCAATAAACAAAAAACATTTTAAGTTAACATGCATCACATAAAAAGTATAATGGCTCATATACAAGGATTGAAAGTCATAATGCATCTTTAATTCGTGCCATGTCAATTTTAATGGACAGCTTTGTGGAGATAGACTTTTAAAGACCATGGAAATGCTGTAGAAATAGCCTCAATGTAATGATCATTGGTGTAACAATAATGTTCTTTTTGTCAATTGTATACTTTTGTATACTGTTGATAAAAATAATGTTCTAATTGTATTTGAAGTTATGTGCATTGGAATAAAAACATAACCTAAACATACACGTTAATAGATGTGTTATTCTTTCTCAAAAATAACTTGCCTCCACCAGTAAACAGAAATACAAATTCTCATTTACGTTTCTAACTCAACAATGCAATGTTCTTCCCAGAATTCCAGTAAAAATGTTTCCTGGCCCCTTACAGGGGATTTCAGTTCCTTTAAATGCACACAGGTTGACTCCATTTTACTAATGTTACTATTTAAGATAATACTGTGTAAATCCTGTGTATGTGAAATGACGTGGGGCTCTATCCAGAAACTCTGCTACTCAGGGGTTCAATACAAAACATTAAAAAGAAGAAAATAGCACAGCAAATGTGCTATTTTCTTCCAGTTTATTGAGATACAGTTTTTCAGGGGATCCATCCCCTTTCATAAAATCAGGGTTGACCTGATTTAAGAGTATTTGGGAAAGGGGCGTGGATCTGCCAAAATATTGTGTGGAGATTTCAATAAACCAAAAAATAATTAGCGCATTTGCTGTTGTCAGTGCCATCCAATTTCCTTGTAACTACTAAAGGCAGTTGGTGGAACCAGGGCATATTTAAGGCATTCACAGCAAGGGGGTTTATGGGTGCAACATGTTTAAATTGTCAGTTTTATACATCAGTAATAAAGCCAAAATTAAATACAGTTTAGGGGGAAACACTTTGCATTGCATTGCATTGCATTGATGTTGAGGGTCCTTATAATGCAATATTTTGTATGGTGGCTGAGCAATGACATCATTGTTGTGCCTAATTTTTAACAAATGTAACAGCTGTTGGTGAAAAAATGTGCATGCATAAAGTATTATTTTGTATAAGTTAGGTATTTGGGAACAACAGAAATGTCCTGTAAAATTATTAATGTCCATTACAGTGATACACCAGCCAAATCCATCACAAAGTTCCTATTCCAATACAACCAAGGTAATCTGTACACTCCGATTCCCTGTGTGGAGTGAGGGTCATATGTAGTTTCTGCTTGTGTATTAAAAGCACTTTGTGGAATTTTACATGGCATCTGAATGGAGGTGAAAATATACATGGCCAAACTCTCCTATTACTTTTGTAACATTTGAGTCTGAATGCACACTGTACCTATGAAAAAAACACATTTTTGTACAGCTAAACTAATAAGGCATTGATAAAGGGCGGATGTGGCCCGAAACATGTCGTGTCTGTAGTCTTCAATAAACACTTTGTAGCAGGTATCCTGCCTGGATTGCTCTCCTCATTTGTTTGGATGATTAATAAGGCATTGCTTTGGAATGTATTACAATAAAGTAACAATACAACAATGAATTTTCTAATCATTTTATATTTTGTAATCCAATTTTTTAAATGGCTTCAGTATGACAGTTTCCACTTCAATCGTCCAAAAAAGGAAGCTGTGTAATTAGGTTTAGTAACAATTTTACACAATAATAATGTTATGTAATACTGTGGTCAAAGGGTGCTTTTACTGTGATTGCTTTATACATTTTTCAAGTAATTCTAGAATGTCAAAGCAACCTAAATTGGATTGATGCAATGTCAACAAAAGCTTGGAAAAACTGATGACTTTAATAGTGTCTATCAAATTGCAGATCTCCTTCTTCATTTTCTCCAACACTCCATAAATCAGTGATTGCATAACCTTGTCTATTTTTTCGGTCTCCAAAGAACCCAGAACAGAAGATCATTAAGCGAGTGATTGCTCTTGAAGGAGACATGGTAAAGTAAGTTTTAAAGCAGAAAATAGGTTTTAATCATAAAACTTTCATGATGTAACATATTTACAGCTTACCACTGTTTTACTACTATTTCAACTATTTCAGAACTTTAATATTCAAATTAAGTTTTTCCATAAACCATACAGTAAATAATTACATTTGCCACTCTCAGACCAGATGGTGATAATCCTAACCTGCATATTCCTGTCCAGTATTCTTAAATAACATTAACTTCCCTACCTGTATATTCAAATTGGATTTCGTCTCCAGTTATACTTTTTGTATTTGATTCTTTGAAGAATACTTGTAGTCCTTCTTAATGGGACAGTATACTTTCTTTTTCAGCATTGGTTCAATAAATACTGCTTGGACTGATAATTTTTCCTTTCCTCCCTTCTTAGAGCTACAGACTGTTATATTTTTAGACAAACAGCAACTCATGATACAGAGGCTTCTAAGTTGACTTCTGGTTTGTTTGACTTTGCTCTGTTGAATGAGTTGAACAAGGCTTTACTTTAATTTTCAAGGTTTGTCCTGTTTAGAGTGAAAAATAACGACATCCATAGATAGTTGTATTTTTGACATTCCTGTTGACATCTCTGCCTGTAGTTCAGTCCAGCCAAGCAAACACCCCCAATTGTTACTGTTCCCCACCACAATACAAGTGACACCCAAAACCCCTGTGAACTGTGAAGAACACACGCTAGAAACCCAAGCTGATCAGGGTCCATATGCTGGACAGTATTTCTTTTCTGCAGTGGGCCCCTTGCTACACAATCTCTCTTTATGATTAGTCCTGTTTTGGTGAAGCTTAGAGGCTGGTAGAATCCCAGAATGGGCAGCACTCCAGAGTTTAGTTTAAAAAAAAGCCTTTATTTTAAGTAGCAGGGCAACATTCACAGCAACGTTTCAAGAAAAATCTCCAGACCTCATAACAAGTAATGAAACTATGTCTGACCAAGGATTGTCGTGTTGGTCCTGCTAGCCTGTGGCTGCTGCTGTGACCACCAGTCAACTAGGGATATGGCTATGTGCTCTGTTGCCTGTTCAGCTTGATTGACTGGCCTCTGCTTGGGGTTCCTCCAAAAGATGCTATGCACAAACCCGATCCTGTCCCGCCTTGCATTTTGGCACTGCGGCTGCCTTCTTCCAACTTTACCAACTCTGCACCGCAATTAGTGATATTAGTGATATAACTTTATTAACCAAAGGAGGCAGACCTTCCTCCAGTTACTGCAGGAATAGGACTCCCATGACTCCTAGCTGTGCTTTCTCTGGAACTCATGCAGTGATGCATATCCCTTGGGTTGTGCTAAGGCTGAGGAGCTCCAGGGACCACAATTCCCTTCTTGGGTGCTTGGGACATCAAAAAACCCATGCTGAAGTCTTGAGCTTCCTCACTCAGCCCCAAAGATAAAATAATGTAATCATTGGTGTTCCTACACTATCACTTTGCATCAGAGTCCGCTATCTGCTGCTTCTGCTCCCTTTTGCTGATACTGAAGTGGGAGACCCTCCACAGTGATCCTTCCTACTGGGAACTTCTTTGTAATGTCTCATCAAGTCTCCTCCCCTTACTTTGTCCAGGGATACTATAGGAAGTGAAGGGAGGAAGAGATTGTAAATATAACTGTTAAAATTACTACTTCTGCAATTTGTTTTGTTCGATACTGTAGGAACAATTAGTACAATTGGCTTTTCTTTTTGAAATAAGATTTTATATTTAAATGTTTCTTGAGTATATTAAATATTATAGTTAAACATTAGCTGATTAGTTGTCTATACAGTCACAGGTGACAAAAGATCAATAAACCAAAATTGTTACATCAAAGGAACATTAAATCAGTACACATTTCCTCCATATTTATTTTTTACTTTTTTACTAGCACAAAATGTTCAATCTGGACCAAACTAGATTTAGATGGAATAGCTTGTTAGTTAAACATTAGCTGATTAGTTGAAACTCTAGTTACAGTCTATACAGTCACAGGTAACAAAAGATTAATAAACAAAAACAGTCACAGGTAACAAAAGATCAATAAACCAAAATTGTTACATCAGTACACATTTCCTCCATATTTATTTTTTTACTTTTTTACTTTTTTCTAAGCACAAAATGTTCAATCTGGGCCAAAGTAGATTTAGATGGAATAGCTATAATTGCATAGATACCTTTATAACCTGCTTTCTAATAAGAATAGTTGATAAGTTAAATAAAACTTTAGCATTTTACGGCCAGGACCCTTGATTTCAATTCAGAATTTATCTCTCTGTACAGTGATTAAGAGACATGTTTAAATCCCATTGTGACCATTGTTCTTTTGAAAAATCCTTCAACTACATAATCCAAGATGACATGGGGGCAAATTCACTAAAGTGCAAAGCGTCTAACGCTAATGATAAGTCGCCAGTGTGACGTCATTTCGCAACTTCGCAAATTCACTAACACGGGCTCTGGGGAATTTTTGCTAGCGAAGTAGATAGACTTGCGCAACTTCGCACCCTTATGCCAGGCGAAGTTGCGCATTGACTAAGGATCAAAATTATGCAAATTCACTAAAATGTCCATTGCGTTAACACTTAGGCTAGACTTTACTTCGCCAGGTCAGACCTTGCGAAGTTCAATACAATAGATAGGAGTTTGAAAAAAAAATTGGAAATTTTTTCTAAGTCCCAAAAAAACGCTGGCGTGTCTTACCATTGTAGGGTGATAGTCTGAAAAAGATTGGATTTTTTTTGGGGGGGTTATCCTCCTTCCCCCCTACATTTCCTAACATATGGCAACTCAACTATACAGGGGGCACATGTAGGGCAATAGGACAACTTTATTTTATTTATTAAAGTTTTCCTGGGCTTGTGTAGTGTAATGTAGTGGCTGTAACATATACTTCTATTATACACTTAAGTTTGCGCCGTATGCAAATTAAGCATCGCTAGCGTAACTGCGCTTTGCCTGGTGAACTAACGGTAGCGCTACTTCGCTAACGTTCGCCACCCTGAGCGCAAATTCGCATCTTAGTGAATTTGCGTAGTGCTGGCAAAAATTCACCTGGTGAAGTGCGGCGAACATTACCGAAGCCAATGCTAGCGAATTTTCGCCACTTAGTGAATTTGCCCCATAGTCTTTTGTACCTGGAGAATATTAAACAGCAAAGATGCAGCTTACCACCTGACCTTGCCAAAGCCTAACAAAGTGTGAAAGAATCAGACTGTATAATTTCACTGTTTTCCATCAAAACGAAAACTGATTTATACAGTATATCAGGAAGTCTATACCAAGGGAAAAACAACAAAAATATGTGTATTGTAGGCCTGGGAAGAGACATGCTGCTCAAAATAACTCATAACTGCACAAGCAGTTATTCTAAAGACACAAATATAAAGCACTAGCATGTATTATTAAAAAATATAGAAATTGCATGAGATCAGATTTGTAACTGCAGAGGCACAGACATTGCAGTTGCAAGGGGGCTCGAGAGTGTAGAGGAGTATAGGGCTCAGTAACATCTAGTCACCCCACTCATGGGTTTTCTCCCAAACATGAACCAAATACAAGTAGGTTAACAGGCTTCAAAAATAATATTACAGAGTGTGTGTTGTATTAATGCGATATGAATTTCTGCAAATGTAATAACATTTCTGTAAATGACAGCTTAATTGCTATGTAAATAAAGATTAATAAATAAACTAGCAAGCATCTAACAGTCAATACAGGAACATGTGTATATCTGCATTTATATTTACACACATATTACCAAAATGAACTGCACACAGGAGGACTAAACAACTTAGAAAAGGGTTTCATACAATCAAGAAAAATATGATTCAGTGCTCTTTGTGATCACAAACAGTTCCCCAAACCAACCAGTTATAGATTGTTCTGCATTGTTGCATAATTCAGGAAAGGTGTTCTGTGGCATTCTGAATAAAGGCATTTTTGTGGCATAGCTGCAAAGTATCTTGTTATACTGGGAGATTTGTTTTGCTCAGGCCAGTAGTTTCCAAGGGAGTGCTACGTGCACCTACTGCATTACCTATTGTACCAAATGTTATACCATTGTCCAGTGTAATGAAAATGTCACTGCTGTCTGTATTCTCTCCTTACCACCCAGCAGTACACACCATTGCTGTTCAGTGTTCTCCTGATGGGGGACTCATGAACATCAATATTCATCAATGTGAGACAAGCCTTCAGTTGCTTAGCAGTTACCCAGGGTTCATTTGTAATCTCTCACACTATTAGATGCCTTGCAGTTGGAGTTATCTTTGAAGTTCAACCATTTCTGGATAGGGTAACAATGGTCTTAATTTTCCTCTATTTGTACACAGTCTGTCTGACTGTTGATTGGTTGGAGTCCAGACACTTTATATATAGTCTTGTAGTCTTTCCAGCTTTATGGGCACCAAGAACTCTTTTTCTGAGGTCCTTGGACCTCCTTTGTTTGAACCACAATACACATCCACAAATATGATGTATGTGTGATCAGGCTTTGCTGGATCTAATAATTCCCCTGCAAATCAAAACATGTGGCAAATTGAACTATGTGCTGAATAAAGCAGACTCTCTCATCTGCAAAGACTTAAAGGTTAGTTAACCAAAAATGTAATGTATAGAGGCTGGAGTGACTGGATGTCTAATATAATAGCCATATTATGCTCTATATAGGATTTACATGGTAGTGTTCATTCCATCCACAGGTAACCCCTAGGCCACTTGTTTGGACCAATTTATACAATGGATTATCAAAACCTTTAATCATAATTCTAAGGATAATAAGGTCCAACATATTAGCTTTTCTTAACAGTATAAGTTACTAATCTTACTGGCACAAAGGCCTATAAGGCTATAGTGTGCAATTTGTGGGCCATATTTCAGCCTATAAGAGGCAGCTGGGCCTGCTCCTGCTTTAAACACTTGAACTTTCTGACACCATTACTACAGGTTGTCCTTTGCTTAAAAATGTTTGGAAATGCACTTTTAGACCATAAATCTTCAGTACTGGTGGAGTCTAGCATTTCCCTTAGAGGCTGGCTTTGTGCAATTTTTTTAAACGCAAAGAAAAGCCTACTAGGCATTTGGCTAAATGAAAGAAATCATGCTTTCCACCTCTTATATAGGGTTGTTTAAATGGAAGCACATGTGGGAAGGCATTCTGATTTATTTTTCTTTTAAACGATTTAAAGCTAATGAGGATTAAAGTGAAAAAATGCATTGCAGAATCAACTTTAAGTACATTTGTTTCTGTAACGGCACAAGACAAATTATTATGAATCATTGATTCTTTATGAAACAATACTATCCTTGGAAAAAGTCAAGCAATTCTTATCTAAATTTGTCACAAAGAGCGTAACTGAAACTCCTGCAGTGGATATGTTGATATAATCTAAACTGCAAATAGCCTTTCTTATAATAAAAGTACCACTCAACACACAAAAATTATTTCCTTTGAATTGTAAAATGCTTTTACTGCTGCATATCCATTTTGCTCCTTCTACAAAATGAAATAAAGGGTTGTAATAATGCATGTTGTCATTATATGTATTTGTAAAAATAGATTATTGTTCAGTTATCACCAAGTAAAGCTGAAGAAGTGGCACTATAGATGCTTTGCTGATGAAATAGTTTTTAAAAGGATTTATTTAATTCAATATTTTGTAACCTTTTCTAAAAAATAAAAATGATGAAGAATTCACTACTGGAATTATATGATCTCCGCAGTACAATACTTGAGGCTGAAGGTTTTTCAGAAATGTTTAATTTTTGTCTGTAAAAGGACTTCCTGATATTAAAAATAAGCCTTTTTACACCAGGCTATTAAATGGATTGGTTCTTTTATGAAAACAACTAAATAGCATGATTGTACCTATTTGTCTGTGTAGTCTTTTCACCCCTAAAAAAATTATATAAAAATAACATGTAACAGAATGGCTTACCGAATACCTGGACTGGGTTTGTCCCAGGTTTCTGACAGAATGGATCCAGACCATATAGCTGGCCCAGTTTTTCTTGCACTGAGGTGGGCTAATTTAAACAGCTTTTCCCAGTGTGTGAGAGAATTGGGTAAAAAACTCAGAAGAAGACTGTATGTTTCCATTGTGGACTGTTCTTTTCTTAAAGGGGTGGTTCACCTTCAAGTTAACTTTTGGGGGAGGCACAGACAGTTCAGACATACAAGTTAGGGCATGCCATTGGGTGGACAGTGCAAAGGAACTCTGTCCTTACTGCCTACCATAGAACTGCCTTTTGATCACTGCACTCTGTGGCATCAGGATGCAACATTGAGTGCTGGTGTGCAGAGTGCTGCAGTTCCCCAGACACATTCTGGATTATTGTTATTTTGGTAATGGACCGCTTTTATTAGTAACCAAACTTTTCCTTTGTTTGGTGGGATTAAAAAAAATCATCCTTAAAAAATCATCCTTAATTAAAAATAATTATTCAGAATTATTTTAATGTACAGAAGTATTTAGTATCTATAATAAAGAGACTTATGTCTCTTTATTATAGAGACATGGTTGATTTGAAGGAATAAGTTCAGTATATTAAAAGAAAAGCTGAAATATTTATACAGGGTAGGAATCTTTGGAGGCTGAGGCACTGTCTGTAAACATAAAAGGAATTGAAAGACCATTTAGGAGGTTAATGCTACTCAGTACTGTTTAAAAATAGCATGTAAAGTAAATCAAAAGTTGTGTAGATATAATTTACTAAGGAATTTGTGGTTATGTAAAATGTAGAACAGGAGAAATAAATAACATTATATATAGTATTGCATCTTGTATACAACCTCGTAGTACAGCAAATATATACAGATAATGTTTTTTGTGTGGCAGGCAATACAATAAGGGTGCTCCTCTAACTTTAACAGACAAATGTATAGTCGCAGACATGTTACACTAAATGAGACAATAAGGGTGAGCGGCTTTTGATTTCTATGGGCCATTCTAGCTCAGACAGCGAGATGAGTTGCTAAGCTAGAATTCCATCTATCTCTTATTGTTTTCTATTGTTGCACATTTAATATAACCCCAAAATTTCTTCTGTGTCGCAGAATAGAAAAAAAAATATCTTTCCACTTTCTTTTGGCTCTTTATAAGCTGCCTAAAGAGTAGATATATGAATATTCAAGATATTGATTGCAGACAAAAACCTCATTGTGAATAAATTTACGTTAGAGTTTTTCAAACTTTAATATTTACATTTGATCAAGCACAAAGAGATTCTATAGAAGTCAATGGGCATGTACTGTAAATGAAGCATTCAAGTTCAGGGTTTTTTTTCACTTGAAATGCTTTAAACAGTGGAAGATGTTTTATGCAATAATATCCATAATATCCCTTTTTGTGAAAAAAATATTTTTACTATTTTTGCATGTTTTTCACAATTTCAATCAGAACTAAAAAAATTATAAAATTGAACCTCTCCATGTTTTCCTTCTCCTCCTCCCTGTTACATGCATGCCTACAAGATTTCACCAGAGAAGCCCACTTCCTATAAATTTCGTTATTCAACAATATCAGAATTGCAAATGTTCCCTTAAAACTCAGCTGCAATAAAACATGCACTACTTGCCTCTAACAGCTCCCTTACATAAGTCTTCAGTTCCCACTGTAACACTTCAACCTTTATCATTGCATCCTGGTGATGTATTATCTCCTCCTCACTAACAGTCATAACACTAACATAATAATTCTTTGAAAAAACTTAGATTGTATGCCCTTGACCAATAGACTTCAATGCAGCTGGCAAACTTTTCTGCAATATTGTGAATTTTCAGTAAAGAGATACAGGTCAGCTTCGCCTATCACTACTGAGGACTGATTCACTACAGATTGGAACCTGAGAGTTTGTTGGTGCTATTTATTTAACCAGGACTCAGGCATTCAAAAGTACAAACTAAGAAAGAGCTGCATGCAGTTTGCATATTAAGCAGTGCACCAAGCAAGGAATATAGTACTAAAAATAATAGTGTGAATATTATAGGCTGGAATAGGTATTACTGGAAATGCTTAGTGATTGTATTGACTGCAAATGATCATTAAAAATATGATTATTGACTATGGTCTCAGTGCTACGATATTGTAGGTCCATATGTTCAGTTCCCCTAAAAGGAATACTTACTGGCAATCTTAACTTAAAAGAACAATTCATTCTGTCGAGCAAATTACAGATCCACTTTCAAAAATGCACAGTATAGAATTAAGCTTGCTGTTACTTTCTTTTTGTCTCTTGTGTGTGAGAAAATTAAAGCAATCTTGTCAAATAAATGATAAAGCTGAAATAGGTACACTGTAAAGTACATTCAGTTGTTGAAGATTTCATTGAATGATGGTATAACCAAAACTTAAAGTTAACATTTAAGTTCATAAAAATAAGACAAATGTACTTTGTAGATGAAAAAGCTAATTATGTGAAACATGGCAGCACTTCATTAATTGTTTAAAAGCACTTCCAGCATATTTGTAGTAAATCTATTCTTTAACCCACCTTTATAATTTAAACTTCTCTGAATAATAGACTGGATAATGTCTAGGTAATACAATTAACTTAAAGGGGCTTTAAATAATGCATATTAAATATGTGGAATGGTATGCATAACATTTACAAAAATTACCAAAAGTTGGACATCTCAGGCTATATTTATACAGTAGTGCAACATTATGTCTACACACAAGCCAGGGGTATGTGATAAATTTATATGTAGTGCAAAAAGCAAAGCATACTGTATACAGGCATCACACAGAATAATGTGAAATGAAATAAAATCCATACAGTTGTTTATTTAATTTGAAATTTATGTTTGTAACCATAAATGTTGGCCTCTCTCCTTTTCTGGTAAGCCCTGCGATTGCTTTCTACTTAATATTTCTGGACCGTCCTGAGAAAAATATTTAGCAACTGTTGGGAAATAGAGAAAAATAAACTGTAAAACCTGCATCTATTTCAGATTCCAGAAACAACTAGTATTGCATTCCAGATTGAATGTGGGGAGTAGGATGTTTAGAAATGCAATAAACCCCCCCTCCTTTATAATGCCAACTCACCACTTTATTATTCAGCTCTCTCTCTCTGTCGATTAATACTGGTTAGAGAGAATAGTAAAATATTAACTAGGATAGATTTTTCATTTTAATAGATTTATTTTAGTTCAGTCTGTTTTCTTGTCCACTTGAACACAGTGGAATACTTCATTTTCTTGAAACCAGGGCTACAAATAAGGTATTTGTTGAACAGTGTGCAGGATTAGTTGTCTGAAGATTCTTTTTTTTGTGCATTGTATTAACCTTTGCTTCAACAAACTATATGGATGGAAATAAGACAGGTAGTTTGTTCATTTCCTTCTTGATGCTCACAAGACTAATATTTTCACTGATTTATTAAACTTGAGATTTTTTCCCCTCCAGTTATATTGGTTTACTATAACTGTGTATACATCTTATTTTCTCTAATGATTACTGTTAATAGTACTTGCACTGTTTATCTCTTTTCCTGTGTGGTAAGTGTATGTGTGGTGCAAAGTTGTTTTGTTTAGCAAATTCACCAAATAGAATCTAATAGAATAGAACACAATTAATTTTTAAATGACTTGACAGAAGCAGCCTCAGAACTTGTGCCAACCACAGCATACACTAATAACTCCCCAACCCCAATAATCTTTTTGAGGTGGAAATGCAGCAACTTCTATTATTATTAGCATTGACCTAAAATACCTGTAACACAGCTAACTGTTAACATAGGATGCAATTTTAACAGCCATAAACCTGCACAATCCTAGCACTGCTAAAAACTGCCAAACTGACCCATTACCAGCCTCTTCCTCTAACTGAATCCACTTCCTGGGGCACTGACGTACACCTGAGGTGCCAAGTCTGCTAGCTCCCCTATAAACATAACCTTCACATCTTAGACTCAACCCACCTCCACCAACCCTCAAAATCCTATACTTGTTGTAGTAATAGGGATGCTTGAGAAATGAGAGACAAATTGCCCATGGAGACAGTATCCTATAGACCATTAAACCATTCTGCAGTGAAATAAAATTGATGAATCAGATCAAAATGGAAGAACTACATTCTAGCTATTCCTGTAGCTGTACTGTAGTACATGGGGATAGTTTACTATTATTTGTTTGAATTCTATGTCCTGATATTTAGTTTTTTAATTCTGTCATGTGTTTTAATGAAACCATTTTTCCTATTTTTGGTTTGCTGTTCTTTGAACTACATCTTTATTTTTTTTCTTTAGAATATATCCACTTTCCCATGTTTTCCTTTTTTGCTCACGGTTATCTTTCTTTTGTTTTTTGTTAATTTGTTTTAGTAGTGATCTGAAAATGTGGACACACGTTACAATTACTACTTTGCTTTTATTTATATTATTCACTATATACCATGGTTGTTATCTTACCTTGTCTATTAATGTTTGTTAATTTTATCATGGTTTTGACCTTAGTACTGCAGTATTTAGTGAAGTCATTGCGTTGGTGTTGTGACGCCGGTGTCATCCCACATGGGACATGGGTGCCGCCATGTTAGATTAAGCACCGAAGAGGAGCAGAGTGCCATCGGGTTCTCCTGACAGTACCTGACCTTGGCTTCTGAGGAAGTTGATTGTAGAATTCCCTTATGCAAAAAAAAGCTGTTGGAAATTGCTGGTTTAACCAGGGAGACATGAAACGCATTCGGAATTCTCATTTCAGGAGGAAGTGAAAGTCAGACTGCCACAAGATTATATCTCCGAAATGGGGAAAGGACTGACTTGAGAGAATGAACTTTTAAATGAATGCGGACAACCACACCTTGTCTCTGACCTTGTATGGAGGGGAGGATCTCCGTCTGTGATTGGCGAAAGTCTTATGCACCAGAGCCCTCTTCTCCAAATTCAAGAAAAGAAGTTGAGGATCCAGATGATGAAGAACTGAGGCTGAAGAGAAAGCGTCTTTTAAAGTTTGGAAAGCTTCCAAAGCAGGAGGAGGCCAGGAATTGCGTTTAGCTTCCTTCCGAATGAGAGCAAGGATTGGAGCAATACGAGAGGAGAAACCTTTAATAAATTGGCAGTAGTAATTTGTGAATCCAATGAACCTTTGTATTGCTTTGATACTTAAGAAGGACTTCTGTATTGCCAAGATTTTGGAGGGATCCATCTTGAAACCCTCACAAGAAATACCCCAGGATGGGAATCTTGAGCACCTCAAAGGTACATTTCTCCAACTTGGCAAAGAGGGAATTTTTCCTTAAATGAGAGAGTACCTCCTTTACTTGAGAACAATGACTTTCTAAATCTTTAGAGAAGATCAGGATATTGTCAAGGTTAACAACCACCGATTTCCCCAGTACATCATAGAAGAGGTTGCTGTAGTTTTTAACTGAAATTTTATTAAGTCCATGGTAATCTATACAGGGATGTAAACACCATCCTTTTTCTCAACAAAGAATAAGCCAGCCCCTGCTAGAGAGGTAATTACCCCCTTGTCATGGAAATGATGTCAGACATTAGGGGTCTGTCATCAATAGCAAAGACCCGCAAGGGAGTGGGCATGGGATACAGAGGAATACCCACTTCTTTGGCGAAAGCAATGTCTATGAAGTTTCCTGCAGCCCCTGAGTCAAAGAATGTAGATACTTGGATAGTCTTGGTGGCCAGGCAAATCTGGATAGGAAGACGAAAATGGTGAGAGTTTGCTTGGTGTCTTGGTGCAATGCCACCCACATGTGATACCCTGGGTCTACCTTGGGGATGAGAATCTTTAGGTTTCACAGAGCAGGAGTCTGTTTAGACCTCGGCTCAGGGCTGACTGAAGAACTTGCAGGATAATGGCTGCATTCTCATAATGAAAAGACCTCTTTTATTTTAACACAACTGGTGAGTACATATGACAGAGGGTCAAACTAACACGTTTCATGCCCTCAAAGTCGGCGCTTCATCAGAGTTTGATTTTTAGGGCACGAAACGCGTTAGTTTGACCACCAACCCACTGCCATAAGTACTCACCAGTTGTGTTAAAAAATGTTTTTTCATTATGAGAATGTGGCCACTATCCTGCAAGTTCTTCAGTCAGCACTGAGCTGCGATCTAAACAGACTGAAGCAAGTTCCGGGTTTGGGAAGTCCCGGGTTACCGCGAGTGAGCAGTGACTGACAGGAACGGCCACATCGGAAGGGTGAGCTCCACTATCCTCGCTACCTTTAATTGTTTGTGGTTCACAGAGCAGGAGTTGGCAAAATGACCTTGACCGCCACAATATAGACACAGACCTGCAGAACGCCTCTGGATTTTCTCTTGTTCCGAAAGACGTGCCTTCTGCATTGGTAAACAGGAACCTTCTGGGAGGAACAGGCAGAAGAAGGTTCTGGAAACGTGGAGCCAGCATAGTTTGAAATTTCTTACTGTGGCATCAAAAGTCAAGCGGTTTGCCCTCTAAACGAGACGAGAAAGTAGAAAATACTTTGAAATTCGACCATCCAATTAAAATTTGGCATTCCTGTGATTGAAGAAAAATCTTTGATTTGAAGGATTTTAGAGTATGATCAAACGATTTTTCTTCGATAAAATAAAACTGGTCTAGAAGGTCCCCATAGGCTAAGATAGCACTTTGGCAGCTTTTATTTGACAAAGTAAAAAAATCAAAGGATTTCTAAAGAGACAGTATATCGACAGAATATCGAAGTTGAAGGATTTTACTATTCGATCATTCAAATTGAACGGTCGAAGTAACCTATTAGATGGTAGAAGTTTTTCAAAAATGTATTTTGAATATCGAATATTTACTTGGATCGATAGTAAATCAGCCCCTTGATCTTGGTAACTTGCCCTTTTGATAATACATTGTAGTAGATGGTGCTAAAAAGAAACTGAGCAATATTTTTCACCAAGCAGGAATTCACAGCAAAATGTCATACAAAAAACACAAGCAATTGAATACAATGCACTGTGCACAAAAAATGCCAACTGTCTTCAATGTTTCACAATTGTTTTGGCAAAGCAGAAAAGGTCCACTCATCAATACTGATCATAAATTATCATGACTAATGATACGCAGGATTACAGTTATTCAGTTATTTGGGATTGGTTGATTATAATGTAAAGGAAATTAAAACATTTTCCAAAGGTTTTCAAAACTGGGGTTGGTATCTTTTTCAAATAGCAAGTGATGTGGTATCTCCACATCTTAATATTTATATCATCATTCATATATGAATTAAAAAACAGGGTTGGATAACCTACTGTATGGGAGTTATTTGGTATCTTTACAGTAAGCAAAAATGCATGTCTGAACAGGAACAAAGCATATTCAAATGCACTGACAGGTACACAGTAGGAAGAGTAAAAGACACTTTCTCTGCCTTCATTTATAATTAATGAAGTGCCCTCATCTAACCTTAGGATGTTAATTAAACCTAAACTGATTGATTGAGAGTATTGAGAGAAAGAACTAGGAACTTGCAGGTAGTGAA
Source organism: Xenopus borealis (assembly GCA_024363595.1). NCBI lineage: Eukaryota > Metazoa > Chordata > Amphibia > Anura > Pipidae > Xenopus > Xenopus borealis. The sequence goes on from CM044436.1 coordinate 74,028,496, forward strand.
GACTGTTTCCTGTATATCTCTGTTGCTTACAATAAAAATTACTATTTTAAGGGATTATTTTATTTTAGAATTAACTGTTAGTATGTGTGATGTTAGTATTTATGTTATATGTTTGTTTGTTGACTGGTAATGTATTGTAAGAAATAGTATTCTAGGTTTTGCATGCATCTGAATAATTATCATTCAGTTGAACCAAATCTACTGTAAATCTTTAATATCTTAATCTTAAAGTACTTCCTTGCAGTCAGAGCAGATTTACTAATTACTCATTATTAGATTGTACTCATAGGTGTTTGGCTTCAGAAGGTCTTGACTCTTATTTGTGCAGGCCAGATTTAGATAATGCTGGGTTTGGTGTGTTTCTTTGGTGCAAGTAAACCACTGGCCAGTGTAGAATATGTATACAGAAAAAATGTGATAAATGTGCCTTGGTTATTCTTAAGTCCCTGTCCACCACCCTATTCCAGGGTCCCAATTGCCTAAGCACTTCAATCAGGCACCAATCAAAGATATCAAAAAGGCCACAGGAAGTCACCAATACAGCATGTAATGAATATAATAAAAGTTGCAAACACAAAAACATTTTTATGATGTTTTATTACATACAGTGCTCATTGGTACAAACTATAAAATTTGCATTCTTTCTTCTGCTAGAGGATATGGTCCCTCAACAGTTTCAGTTAGCAAAAGGTATATTACATTAAAAAGGAAGACATTTTTTGCACTGTGAATATTTTTCATTAACGAATCTAGCAATGCAAGAATCAACCAAAGGGTAGCGCAAAGCCAGAATATTATTGGTTTGTCTAATCAATCGGGCAGTGTGGCAGTCCAACAGCATACTTGCCACTCTCCCTAAATCCAAGCAATTAGTGTAAGTTTTTTGTGTATGGACTAATCAATGTTTAGCAGAGATAAAGTTTTTGAACCACCCACTAAAGGGTATTTTATCGGGTTTACTATGGGTCACACTTGGCTGTTGTGCAATGATCTACTAGGGCGAAGATGCAGCAAATTATTTCTGTTTAGCAATAAGGGTAAGGTCACACAGGCAGATTTGGGGAGATTTAGTCTCAGCTAGTTGCCTCTTCTTCTGGGTGACAATCTCACCGAACTGCATTCCTCCTGACTTCCGCCTGCTATAATGAGAAATAATTTGCGGCAATGCACTCGCGGTGCTTCGATTTCCAAAATTGCTCCAAGTTGCCACAAGAGCAGGTGGAAGGCAGTTTGGGGATATTGTCACCAGGTGACTAAAAACCCCCGAATCTGCATGAGTGCCCCTGCCCTAAAGATCTTTTAATTTGGCATGTTTTTATAATCATTTCCTTTTAATAACACAAATGTATTCACACTCCATATTATGACTACTTATTGTAGATTGTATTGTGATTTATATTTTTATTTAAATGCTGACATGCTGTACAACTGCAAATTATTTTTCAATTGAACAGAATTGTTCTCGGCTATACTGTATTAAACAAGGAAGCATCAAGAAAGATACACTTGAGAAGGACTTTGTGTGTAAAATGGCATGAAATGAAGACACTGTTTCAGATTGTTCTTTCACCTGACTGCTTTCAATGCTTCAATTTTCATTCATAAAACAAAAATGGAAGAGAGAATTTACAGTCCATATAAAGTAATCCATTCACATGTCCTTTACAATCTGGTAGCACTCAGTTTTCTGTAGGTATTCATATGGGCTAAAAAATGCTAAAATTTTGAGTATTTGGAAAAAAAAACCGACACATGACCTTTTAAACAAAATGAATATTGTTAGCCTAAGCTGCTTGTCTAAGTGGCAGCACAGTTTTGGATATTTTAAAAACCATTTAAAATATGACATAAGTGTATTTAACAATGTCTAAATTCTTCTCTTAATATAGATTTCCATATAGGCAATGTTGAGTTGAGTGTTCGATCACAAAGATTTATTTGCACTTCCTACACTCTGATGACAGCATACCACTTTTTCTCATATGAACTCTATTGCCTGCTATTAATATTTCTGCTATACTACAATTTATCTTTTTTTAGCATGCTGTCCATTGTTTAGTGATAGCTCCTGCATTCCCTTTTAATTTCCTTCATTCCTTGGTGGCACTCGGTCACCTCTCACATGTCTGCTTACCTCATATATTGAAAGCCACAAGTTCTTTTTTTTTCAAATGCAAATACTTATATTTAACTATTAAAGAAATATTATGTTGCCTTTTTTCAAACCTTTGTCTCTCACCTGCTCTTTTCTGAGAGGCACAATAATATGAGTCTCTTACAACTCTGTTGTTTCTTGATTGTTTTTGGATCCCTGCTGTTACTTGGTTAATATTCATGTTCTGCATTTGTAAATTGCACCGTTCTGAACAGGAGGATAGTAAAACCTGATATCTCTTAAAAGGTCTTTGCCATGTAACAACATGATGATTGTTACTTTTTTGTTCCGTTATAGCCTTATATTCTATAGCAATTATTCTCTGCCATTTCCACACACTTAGAAATTCCATTTACATGTCAAGGTCAAGGTGCAACACTTGACAAACATCCTATAAATTTTCCAGGAGTACAATAAATGAATATGTTTAGGAAATGTTATATATTGGCATTAAATATTAAAAAGGTAAGGTATGCCATTTAATACAGTATTAATTTGAGTTTTTTTATCTTTAGATGGATCCTAGTAAATTTGTTAAGACAGCATTCAAGTAATTTCCTATTAAAAAAAAACACTTGCATGTGTTCAAAATTTGTGCCCAGTGAATCCAAACACAAAAAAAACATGATCAACACACACACAAACACACACACACACACTGTGACAGCTAATATATTTCTAAACCTCTATGGAACATGTATGTATGAATCAAGCCTAACCTTATGAACAAAAGCATTGTTACAGGCAATCTTCTTGACAATGGCTAATTAGCTAGTCAGAGTTTAATACAGAGTTATGCAGATTAGTGTTTGGGCTTCATGCTATTGCTCATTGATCTTATTTATAAATACATACATATTGAATGAATGAATGAATGAATATGCGTATATCAAAAATGTCACATAGAATTATAGTAGAGTAGCTGCTAAAACTGTGTTTTCCTTTATCTGTAACATTATGTGCTAAGAATGTCCCAACCAAATCAAAAAACACAAGCTCACAGAACAAACTGTAGAGCACACTGCAACATGGGCAATTTAGCTACCTTTGTCCATTATGGAAAATTATAATTCTGCTACACATGGTGCACTGGTTTTATGAACAAAAACATGCTGCAGACCATAATTATAATGAGAAGCAATTGAAAGGATTCCTGGTGTATTGTCACTGTAGGTTTTCCTTAGAGGCTATGGTGACATAATATGTTATTCAAGCCCTTAATTATACAGTTTACTTAAAGAGCTTCATTAAGTAAAAGTAAAAGTAGTAACCTCTGCTTTATGCTTGCAAATACATGAAGTTTGTCAGGTAAAATGGGCAACTTAAAATTAATTACATGCTCTAAAAATTATGATATAATTGGTATCACTGAGACCTGGTGGGATGAAACATGTGACTGGACTGTGAATTTCAAAGGTTACACCCTTTTTAGGAGGGATTAAAAAGGGGGGAGGAGTGTGTGTGTGTTTGTAAAGCCTGAATTAAAGCCATGCACTAAATAAATAACCATTGCTGGCACTGGTAAGGGTGTGGAATCCCCCTGGGTAGAGATTTCTACTGGGCATAAGGTTACAAAGAAAATTTTCATTGGTGTATGCTACAAACCACCTCATATAAGTGATGCATGAAGTCAGCTACTTTTACAAATAGAAGTGGCTTCACAACAAGGTCAAATTATTATTATGGGTGACTTCAATTATCCAGACATTGACTGGGGTAATGGGGTTGCAAAGACAGATAAAGCTAGTAGGTTTGAAAATATGCTAAATGACAACTTTTTATCCCAGCTCGTTCAAGAACCTACAGATGCAGCCACTGGGATTTGTGAGTTAGATGCGTCATGACTCAGGGTTAACTGAAGAAACTGTGTTATCTAAAGTCATCTTAACTCATTTATTGCATTTAAACTTTTCATTAGCATACCAAAGCACCATTGTTTTCAATGGTGAACTCTTTAATTGGATGGGATGCGGTGACACAATATTCTGTGCTAAATGGGATAACTGGGATAGATGAGTTAAATTTTTCTCTGTCAAATGCACAATCCAAAGTGGCTTAATCTGTTCTAGGAATAACTCTCTTTTGGATCTTCAATTCCAACAAACAAATGATTCCCTTGTAGAAAAAAAGATAAGATTTATTATCCTTAGGTCTGGCCTCAGGCTAGTAAATTACTAAATAAAGTGGGGTATTCTATTTCTCTTTGCTTATATCTCTTGGATCTTGTAATAACTAATAATACTGAACTCATCTCTAGCATTTGTGTGGGTAAGCATTTAGGGAATAGTGATCATAACATGGTCTCCTTTGAGATTCTGTTGCAGAAGCAACTCTATATGGGAGTAACTAAAACATTGAATTTCAGGCATGCAAACTTTGACAGTATAAGGGCATCTCTGAAACATATTAAGTGGGAAATGCTTTTCACAGGGTTAAACACTGAACAAAAATGGGAAGTCTTTAAAATGCTGCTTAATAAATATACGTCAGTATATTCCGCTTGTAAGCAAGGAACGTCGTTGTAAAGCAAAACCTTTTTGGTTCAATAGAAGTGTTGGTGTTAAGGTGGGTAAGAAAATATTTGCTTTTAAGGCTTTCAAGTTAGCTGGGACAGCCAAATCATTTATAAGGTACAAGGAGGTCAATAAATCATGCAAAAAAGCTATCAGGCAAGCTAAAATCGATAAGGAAAAGGATATAGCAGTAAGCAGTAAAAAGAATCCAAAATAATTTTTTAAATATATTAATAGTAAAAAACTGAAAGAGGAAGGGGTAGGACCTTTATTATCAGAGGGGGGTCAGCTGGTTGATGAGAACAAGCAAAAAGCTCAGATTCTGAATGCATACTTTTCGTCTGTCTACACAAATGAGGAACCAGCTAATGAAGGTTTCCTTATTAATAGTCCCAATTCTAATAATACATCTAATGATGCATGGTTCACACATGCTGAAATTCAAAACAGACTAGAACATGTTAAGATAAACAAAGGTCCAGGGCCAGATGGGATTCATCCCAGGGTAATTAACGAGCTTAGTTCTATGATTGCTAAACCTCTCTACTTAATTTTTCAGGATTCATTGAGGTCTGGCATGGAGCTGAGAGACTTGCGAATTGCTAATGTGGTGCCACTATTCAGAAAGGGATCCCATTCTCTGCCTCAAAAATATAGGCCAGTTAGCTTTTCGAAGGATTAATAAAGGATGGGATACAAGACTTCATAGCAAATGACAATACTATGAGTTTGTGCCAGCATGGTTTTATGCGTAATAGATCTTGCCAGACTAACTTAATTTCATTTTATGAAAAGGTAAGCAGGGACCTTGATTCTGGGATGGCTGTGGCTGTACAGTGCCACACAGAAGGTTACTGGTTAAATTAAGGAATGTTGGCCTGGAACATAGTA
>CM044436.1:74053480-74068872 GCA_024363595.1 Xenopus borealis
CCGCTGTGTGCAAGCGGTAGTGGCTGATGGAAGCGGCGCTCGTCTCTCTCCTCCTTGCGTTCCCCTTCTAGTACCACGAGGATGACAGCTATTAGTGTATAGAATGGTGTTTCAGTCAGTGGTTTTTCTGAACAAAGGGGTTTCTAAATGGCTGCCTTTCTTATAGATCCTTAGATCCAGGAAATCAACCGACTGCTTGTCAAAAATGGCTTTACATCTAACTGGAGAAGGCAGTCTGTTTAAACTATCAATCCATTCAGTCAGGCTTGCTGTGTCACCCACCCAAATAAGGAATAGGTTGTCAATGTAGCGTCTATAGAGCCAAATTTCCTCTCTGTCCATGGTGATTCTTTCATATTCGAACATGAAAAGGTTTGCATGGCGCGACATTTGAACCCATAGCGGTACCAGCAATTTGAAGAAAGTATTGGCCATTGAAGGAAAATAAATTTTTAGTCAGCTCTATGGTGAGTAGTTCACATAAAAGAAAAATTGTTGTGTGACAGTAAGAAAGGCTGTTGTATCAGCTGAAACGTCAGATATATATATATATTTGTGCTCATATGTTTACACGCACACACGCATATATATATATATATATAAAATTCTATCAATTTTTTTTATTTATCACTTAGTATGACTTTATGACTCTCCTTTAGCACTGGCAGGGAAGTGAGTTATGTGTCTAGTTGCTGCTTGACGTGACATTATAAACCCTATCTTAGTCCCTACAGCAAAATAGTATTGTATTATATTCTTCTTTCTTTGTGTGAATCATGTTGTTTGGGATTCTTTTTATATAAATGTTGTTCTTGCTGTGGTACCTTAGCAATGGGTGATCAGTATTCACTCTATGTTAGAGCACACAAGTTTTTTGCAAACTTAATTGTGCAAAGCGCAAAGACTGTATATACAAGCATAACTTCATTTCATATTGTTAAATGAGATTAAATGTATAACAATGTCAATTTATGCATGTAAACTAAAAATAATGATTTTTCTATTTGGACTTTCTTAACCCACCTGGGTAATGGGAAGGCACACATTGCATATTTTGTTTTGTATTGAGCACAACTAGTAAAAGACTAGAGGGCACTTACATCTGGTTACATCTGGGTGCCATCTGTATAAAAGCAGCATTGCATGCCAAGCAACAAGAGAGGTGGTGTAAAGGAAAAACCTTGATCAGCACTAACAACTAGAGGGAACCAGGAGACTATTGAGCTATACAAAGCACCTTAAAAATATAAGATTTTAAGCAAACAAGATCTCAAATGCCAGTACATATTTAGGAGGAGGGTGTGATTAGCTGTATCAGATGCTACAGAGGAAGATATAAGTATGCAGTATGTAGTACGAGTATAGAGAAGTGATCAGATTTTGCTTGGAGGGAAAAGTATATAATATTAAGTAGTAGGTTGTTTGTGTCAAAAGGGTGCATATTTAAGAGAGAGTCATTGTGTCATTGTTCAGACAACTTAAATAATATATATATATATATATATATATATATATATGCAGCTTCATTGAATACAATATATATATATATATATATATATATACTGAACATGTGAAAGTAAGCAAAGGCACAGGGCCTGATGGTGTTCACCACTTTACTTAACTTTCTAGGAATCTTTGAGGTCTGACATGGTGCTGAGAGATTGGGGAATTGCTATTATGGTGTCTTTTTTCAAAAAGGGCTAATTTGAGAATGGTGGTAGGGAAACTTTTGAATGGGCTAATAAGGCATAAGATCCTAGAATACATTTTAAATAACAATTCTATGAGTTTGTGCCACCATGATTTTACATGCCTAACCTTGTCTGATAAATGTGCCATTATTTTCATATACTAGTATTCCAAACTATCAACATATCAGTTTAATCATAAATACTCCCATAGACATTTTCTAGAACATCATGAGTGTCTGTGAAGCTAACCTATGACTCTACATATTGCCTACAAATGCAGGTTTATTTTTTTTGCTTGCCTGTTATGCCTAGTTGCCTACTTTATTTTCCTTTAATCATTTAAGGGTGTGTGTATTTGTGGCATAAAGTCACAGGTAAATGAAAACATTTTCCTAATTTCACAGGAAGTTGACTTTGAAAATTAAATAAGACTTTTTTTTCAGAATTCAATGATTTTACCACCTTTCCTATGTATCTGTTTCTTCATTAGTATTATTTGTGTTCTTTACAATCTGGGTTTGCTTTTCAATGAATCCCTGAAAACAGAGATTTAGATAATAATTGTTCATCAAAACTATTATTTAGGTATTTATTTATAAACAAAAGACATATTGAATATATCTTTTAACCAAATAAATAAATAATATATAATCATTCCTGCATTTGCTCAGGCATTCAATGTTCTTATTTAACTGCTGACAGACAGCCGAGTATATGTTTGAATACATATATCACTGAAACACAAACTGCTGTGAACCAGTCCATGGTAAGTATTTATAATAAACAGGAAAGCATTGGCTATATCATATCAGGTATGAAATATATTCATTTTTGAGATCATATATAATGTGTATAATTAAAACAAAAAAAATACTTTGGTATTATGTAGATTTTTTTTTATTACCTCTTCTAAGTAAAGACAGATACAAATTCCAGCATTAAAGTCAGGTCACTCATTCCAATGGAGATTATTATGATTATGATTATAGCTAGTCATTGCATTGATACCACCATTCATAAAGCATGTTCTATTATCCTCATATTCATGTAAATAGTTGCCATGGTGCTGGCCACACTAATACTAATGCTTGGAATGTATTTGTATTTCTCGATTTCATTTCAAGTGTTGTACCTACCTTCATTACAATGTTCTCTAACTCTTACATAACCTTAATTAGTTACGTTCTCTGTAACATGGATGACATGCTTGCTATACTTATTTATATGAAGACTTTAAACATTGAACAAATCTTTTTTCATTCAAAGGCCACTTTCCCAGTCTAACTAGCAAAAGCTAAGGTTTCCCTAGAATTAGATAACCCCCTACTTGCTTCCTCGGCTTTATGATGGGCATCTCTCTTTTCTTAATTTTCACTTATAAACCCTCGATTTTCACCCATCAAATTTTTATCAAATTAAAACCCCTCAAATTCAAATCTCCAGTTCGAGGGGTTTTAACACAATTTGATTTATCGAACAATAGAATAAGAACAATTCGATCGATAAAATTGTTTGAATCCAACTATTTTAACCATTCGATTTGTTATATTCAATCAAAAAAACTTGGGAAAATCCTATGGGAGCTTCCCATAGGGTTATATAGCAATTTGGTAGGTTTAATCTGCCAAAGTAGCCCAAAAAAATTCGAAATTCAAATTTTATTCCATTCGAATCCTTCACACGAATTTAATAAATCTGCCCCTAATTGTGCTGTTTTTGGGGCACTTCATCCTGTAACTTTCAGATTCATTTTGTTCACCTGTATGGAATCCAGTTCACCATGATATAATTGGTATCTGTACCTATGGTGAAATACCATAGGTATATTATTATGTAGGGCAACCATCCTTAACCCTAACTGCTTATTTTTTATTGTCACAGACCCTATAGCTTGTAATTGCTTTCTGGTGACTTGCTGTGCCTGTATCTGACAGTGCTACTACCTTTGTAGGTCAGGTGCAGCCAATGCCTGCAGCCTTAGACAGCTTGCAAGCATATTAGGACATTTAATAGACTGCACGCTTCAAGGGGGAAGTAGTATGCCTGCGCTGTCCCTTTAAGCTTGTGCAAGCTAGGAATGCAGACTGTTGCCATATTAATCTTGCAAAGATGACAGCTCTGCCAAGTTCAGGCTCAGCAGAACGTGATATATTTTTTATTTTTGTATTTTTATATTTTGTATTCTGTTTTCTGTCAGTGATTCTTGGAAGATTATTAATGATTCTGCTTTCTTGAACATCGCTGTGACTTTTTTTTTTTTAGAAATTTTTTAAACTATTTTAAAAAAATATATAAACTAGAATTGATGGTGTAATTTTCAAGTCCCCAAACCTTATTACAAGCTAGCTAACAGCAGGTGTCTCGAAGCAATCTGTGAATCCACTGTGAGATCTATCTAGTCTGTGATGGGATTATTACAGCCTTTAAAATCCTCACCCTAATGAATCTATCAACCATAAATGGCTACAGTTTGTTGCAAACATTTATTTTGATGTGCAAGGGAAGCTTTAGCATTTATTGTGTTTGATTATTTCCCCTTTGATCATATGTCAAGGAGTTAGACATGCCATTTTCCTTGCTGTGTATTTAAAATCCCCTTGATAAGACATGATAATACTTAAAGCCAGTCATATTTAAGATTAGTGAATGCATCTTAATTTCTGTCTTTTTTTTAATAAATATATTTGATAACGTATTCTTTATGTCCCACATTAGATGATGTGAAAATATGGTAGTTAAAGATTACCGGCTGATGTTGAAGTCTTTGTCTGCCTTGTTTTGACATGGACCCTCTCTCAGGTAGAGAATACTGATATAAAGCTAATTTTTGGGCTTTTCATTAAAACTGGTAGACATTGTTGATCAAGGGACTTAGGAACACACCAAACTTGCTCTTGTTCTCAACAGAATATTGAGATTGTGATTGTCTTCTGTCCACTATATCAATATCAAGCTGCTACAGATACAGTCACTTGGATTTGTAAGTTAAATGCATTGTGACTCAGGGCTAATTAAAGAAACTGTGTCATCTAAAGTTATCTTAACTCATTTAATGCATTTAACCTTTTCATTAGCATACCAAAGCACCATTGTTTTCAATGGTGAACTCTTTAATTGGATGGGATGCTGTGACACAATATTCTGTGCTAAGTGGGATAAATGAGATAGATGAGTTAAGTCACGACGCATTTAACTTACAATCCAAAGTGACTGCATCTGTATATTGTGATTATTGAGGTAGTTCATTTCAGATATTTTTTTTTTCAGTTTTTTCTCTTTCATTCTTTTCCCATTACTTTTTCAGTTCAGTGTGCTGAGAAATTACTTCTTATGCTACTACATGCCATGAAGGTAAGAAATAGTCATCTTTGACACTTGCTGCACCTATGCCTCTGTTCTACATCCACTATTGACTGTTTTGTGAAAATTACCATCAGGCCTATGAACACCTTCACAGGTGCAGTACATACAGGATAGTAGAAATAGTTATAATAATGTGGGTCTTTTATACAGACTATGTGAAGGGTATTGCAAATACAGAGTTTGGAATGACATTTGGTGGCATGCCTTAATTATCCCTTTGAATGTATGATCTTGGCCTGAAGATTGTCTTTGGATAAGCATAAACTAGTTCATGCAGTTTGACAGACTATGGTGCAGATTCACTAACCTGTGAAAATTTGCCAGCATCCACATCTCATCCATCACAACACTTCGCCAGGCAAAAATTTGCTCATACAATGCTAATTTACTAAAATGTTCAGTTTCATCCTGTGTGCTGACTTTTGCTAGCATTACATTGGTAAAGCGAGCAATTCAAAGCCAAGATGAGCTAGTGTTTATTTCTGCCCAGTGCAAATTCGCTAGAGATCTTGCGCTCAGGTTAATTTGCATATGGAAGGAAATTTAAAGTTGAATGGACATTATGATATATGTTGCAGCAAATACATTACATTTTGACTGTTAATTACATATGTCCAGGGAACCTTAATAAAGAAAATAGAGTTGTTATAATCAGCCCACTGTATAGTTATTGTTCTATATGTTAGAAAATGTATAGGGGAAACCAGTTACCGAACATTTTTGTTAGGACTTTTGCGGGCTATCAATTTGAAAAAAGAAAAGATGCTAGCATTTTTTGAACTTTGATGCTTTTTCCACTCACAGAATATGATGTAAGTAACAAAAGATTGTTGCACTTTGCGGGGTCTGAGCTGGTGAAGGCAAGTCTGTCAAAAGGTAGCATTTATTAAAATCTGCATTTTAGTGAATTTGCTGAGTAACTTCTATTCACCAGATCAAAAAGTTGCCTGGTGATAGAGTGCGAATGACCACTAACTAGGGATAGCCCCTCTCCCATGCTCCCATCAGAAGGACACTCCCCAAGCCTTTAAAAAGCCAACCACATCCACCTACTGGTGTCTTTTTTCCCCTTCTCCTTTGCTTTTGGATTTTGTTTCCATTGGAAGCTAAATTTTCTTTTAACTTTAGGAAAGCAATAGGCCTGCTCACAAGGCGTCCTAGGGACAGGGGTTTTGGTCCTTGGTACCTTTTCTTCCCCAGCACATTACCTCATATCTTTGAGTCTCTTGTGCTTCAGTTCCTGGATCAGGTGAGGCCCTGGTGTGCAACTTTTGCTACTGCTTGTCTGCCTGTGTTTCAGTTGCCTTCATGTATTGCTGTGAGAGCATTTGGTGGCAAGTGCTTGTCCCCCCATCCATGTACCCTCCTGACTTGCATTAAAAGCATCCAGTGGCAGTGGTGTATGTGGCCCCTACACCCCATTTTTACAGATGGGCAAGGGAGGTATTGGTTAGTTTAGACATAGTTAGCGACCTGAGCCTTGCTGCCTTCTGTTACTTTTGTTTTCTTTTGTGTTTTAATTGTGGCAGTTTTTTCTTGGCCAGCTGCCTCCCCCAACAGACTTTCCTATGGTGGAGGAAAATTGCTCTATAGCTCTCAGCCAAAATGGTCGCAGACTTGAGTCCTTGTAGGAGGCACTAACACTTGAACAGAATAATTCTCTTACCTTATGTTGGCAGTTATTACAATAGAGTGTAATCTCCTACATCTGCCAGTCTTAATCAGTTCAATTGTGAACGAATTGAGGAGATTTTAGGGTTCAGTGCTGCAAGTCTGTCTAGCTTTAAACAGGATGTGTGGATGTGTTTTTATTTGTCCAAATCTGTCACACAGTTTCCTACACTGTGGGGATTTCACTTTTACACTGGCAGAAAATTGTACATAGTCACAGGGCTCTCTGTCCAGGTAACCTTCTAGATAGACACTCCTATTAGCCTTTCTTACTCTTGGATTTCACATTGCTGTTCTATAAAAGTAGGAATTCCTTGTGAGGCTCAGCCACTCATGATACACTCCTGATACATCTGACTCAGTATGGCTCTAGTCTGGTGAATTAGAAGTTCATTTCCACAAATAAATATGTTCCTTACAGGTGGGATTAAAACAGATTTCGTGGGTGATTCTAAGCATCTCTCCAGGGGTTACAGCCTACATTCATGAGATTACACTTTAGCTTCACTGGGGTTATTTTGGTTCTGTAACCTTAGGGGTAGCCAGTTATACAGATGAAGCCACTTTGGATTGTGTGTTTGACACAGAATAACTAAACTCAGATTTCCCATTTTTCCCACTAAACACAGAATATTGTGTCACAGCATCCCATCCAATTAAAGCGTTCACCATTGAAAACAATGGTGCTTTGGTATGCTAATAAAAAGGTTAAATGCATTAAATGAGTTAAGATGACTTTAGATAACACAGTTTCTTCAATTAGTCCTGAGTCACGATGCATTTAACACACAAATCCAAGTGTCTGCATCTGTACCTCTCACAAGACAATTGTGGGTCAACCAATAAGGATTCTTTCCTTAGGTACTGTAGTGGCTCTGGTCACCACAGGGACTATCTTCTGGTTAAGGGGAGTGGTACCAGTGTTTCCACTGTTAGTTGAGTCTCCCTCAGCACAGGACCTTACACAGTGTAAGGAATTCTAACCCAAGGTATGTCTCAGGTGCCCTTGTCCCTGTTCTTCTGTTTTCTGTTAGAACAGTTCTGACTTCTAGGCATTCCAATATGTAGATTGTTGTGTTAGCAGCAGTAATATAATTGTTGTGTTAGCAGCAATAATGTAATAGATATTCATGATACATGCTTCAGGTACCTCATGGTGCATTGTATGCCCTGTGATTGTTGTAATATTCTAAACCGGTCATACCTACAATGGGTCTGTTTTGGGTTCTTACTCCCACCAAGTGTTTCTTACAGGTGCCTTGTAATCTGCACTGAAACTAGGCATACATGTGATGGATGCTTTCTGGTGAGTAGGAAAGCAAGCATTTCAGCCTGCTGAATTCACAATGTGCAGGGGTGTCATCATCACTCTCTCTTCTGGAAGGGTGAAGTGATTATGTTAATAGACTCACTTGTTCCTCACTGTGGGCTAACACCTCTCTCTTTCTCTGTAGTATAAAGTCTATACTATATGGCTATTCTCAGCCTTGTAAACCTATTTGGAGGTTTCACCGTGTGTCTCTATATTAACTTATAGAGGTTGTATGATTGTGCGCTATCTAGTCAGTGTTATTCCATTCCTGATTACAGATACTTGTTGAAGCCAATTCCCTCCATTTGGAAAATCGTAGCTTGCTACATCCAGATGAGTACTGACATGGAGTTCAGTAAGGGAAAAGGGAAGATTGTGTCATATTTACCGCGTTCTTGCTTTCCTAGACTAATTCCATGTCAGTACGACCTGCCCTTTTCCGGTCATTTGTTACAAAGATGCCGGTAGGTGGGTATGATTGGCCTTTTGAAGGCTTGAGGAGGGTGTTTTTGATGGGAGCATGGTTGAGGGGCTATCCCAATGAGTACTGAAGTGGAGTTCATCTAGGAAAGGAAGATCACGGTAAGTAGGACACCATCTTCCCTTTTGCTTGACATTTCTCATTCTAAGAGTATAGGAAAAGGGTATGCTTCTTTTCCATTAAATTGCTTAATATGGCTTGCAGTATGCAATTATGATCCTTTTACTTATGTTTTCTATGTAATACAGCTCAAAGTACTTATAATTATAAACAGAAAGCTTTTTCCTTCTTCAAAAAACAGTTAATAAATTGCAGTTTTTACCAGTTCAGTCAACCATAATGTAATGTTTTCCATAATAAAAAAATACAAGTTAAATTCTTGGTTTCTCTTATATTTAAGGCACTGCTGCAAATGCACATCGGTGTTCTTGATTTTATTTTCTGTTCTGCAGTTCTACCTTCTGTTTCTCCATTTCCTCTGAGGCATTTACAACAGTCATGATATAGCATTCATACCATTAAGAGAGTTTGTTTCAATTTTAATGAGCACAAGCTGTGTCAGGTTGTACACCCAATTAAAGTATTTGCCACTGGGTATCTATTTCTCAACATTGCTAAACACTTTACACTTTGCTTCTAGACTTTGGTATATGCAAGCCAGCAGCTTGAAAACACAATGTTTACACACAAAACTATTTGCTATTTGACCTCTGCATGTCTATTATAAACAGGCTTCACTCACAATAAGTCCACTGTAAATATATTTCTGAAAATATTTGTTTGGAATTTTGATCATTTTATAGGTGCCAAAACAGGATTGGATTGCATTATCAAAATCACAGGAACTAGATTGTAGGTAAATTGATTCTTTTTTTTTTTAATTATTTACTATTATTTTAGAGATCCAGTAACTCCAACCTTTGCAGAAACATTTTTTTTTATTTTGCATAGCCTAGTGATCTAGTTTTTATTTTTATGCTGAACAATGCCTTGAAGTCACACTTTTTTCTTACCTGCATTCAAAGCAGTCATATCCCCACCCTTGCCTGTCTGCTGTGGATTTTAATTCAGTTGTATGGCCTATGGCAGATTATGATGCTGTCAAGCAGTATTGATTGGGAATGCTCAACTCTGATTCACTGAATTTATACTGAATTCAGTATTAAAAGTTCTACTCAAATAAATATGAACTGATGGGGTATTCTGATTAATGTCTTATGTTTGCACATAGAGCCATGATGATCAGAATCAACTGGAATTCCATCAAAGCTGTGTCCTAATTATGTTGTAGGTAGAGTATACATGTAGTTCAGTAAAGCGTAAATTAGGTCATTGTCTGCTGAAAGCTTTTACTTAATTCATCTTATCTTATTTGTGCCCCTCTAGTACACTTTATTTGCATTTAGTTAATTGGATTGGATTCCTCCAAAGTAAGCAACATATTAGAGCTCATTCTCGTCTCACAGCTCTGAGTTTCTGTGAATTAGAGATAAAGGAATCATAGAAAATAATCTACAGTATTTTAGGTTTTTAAAATTAAAAGGGAGCAGTTGAAAAATCAATCAGTATCAGTAAAGAGATTGTGTTATGCGAATACCAGTGGCAGCTAATTATGTTTCATGACAATTTGAAATGGCATTGCCCTGTATCTTACTGACTTTTTACTGCAATATAAATCACTGCACACTACATCATCATTATCATATCTCTTGACAAAGTTCCTTCAAGGAGCACTGAGGTATCAGGATTAGGCCATGACCTCGTGTTTTTGTATGATGGCTTTGCTATTTGAACTTATCTAATAACTCCTCTTGGACCTTCAATATATCTTTCCCTCCCATTGGATTTCTTTGACCCAGAAATTTTTTTCGCACTAAAAAAAGGTTACATTGGTTTTTAATTGTGGAACAGTAGCAATTTGTATTGCAAATATATTTTATGGTAGCCGCAACCTTATTAATAACAAAATAATTTGTTCAACCCAATGTACTATGAAAAGAAAAAAAAGTAGGAATATGTACTAGAACTGACAATAACAAAGTGTATAAAATTATTAATTACTGCACTAGGCATGCCTTCCTTCTTTAGGCAGGTATAAATTTAGAATTTTGGCAGAATAACACATATTGCATATTATACAGAAAATACTGATGATGAGACACCTGATAAATAATCAGTTACATGCTTTGCTGTATGCAAATTTTGTATTCACTGGTTATTAAGCTTAATTTACCGTTCATTTAACAAGAGTAATATAAATAGAATGGGCCTACATTTTATCTCTCAACATTGTAATTGTTGTGTAATCTGATCTTGCTCTGTTTTTCTATCAGCCATTTTACATTATTTCTTCAAAATATACAGTGGTCTTATTGATAATTCAGTTCTATTGTATCTTCATATATCCATCTTGAAATTTTTTATGCTCATACTTAGTGGAGTATTATTATTATGCACATTTACAGTTTTTTTTAGAATATGTATAGGAACAGTCATGGTTACTCTGAAAAGGATGTCATGTACTTCAGTAAAGAAATACTTCCAGAGACAAGATTATAATTAAAATTAAGTCTCCAAGACAAAATTGTTGCAGAGACAAAAAAGTTGCCATAAGAAAAAACTTCAGTTGACTTTAATGCATTTGACAAAGAAATTGCAGAGACAAAATAGTTGCCACAAGAAAAAAGCCCATTGACTTTAATGCATTTGGAGTGAGAAAAAGTTTCCACACACTTATTGAATTCAATGGATTTTGCTAAGTTTTCATTCATCACTTGTCAAAAGTGTTGACTATTAATTCTCCTATAAGATATTATTCCAAGCATCTAGAGATACTGGATGTAAAAATGCCGTCAAAACATTATTTTTTTTTTTTATTCATAATAGCTGATTTTTATGGATGTACAGAATTTTGGTAATCATCTAATGTTTTTTCTTTCTAAAAACAGGACACTGGGGCACAAAAACAAATATGTGAAGGTTCCACGTGGTCATATGTGGGTGGAAGGTGATCATTATGGATATAGTTTTGAGAGTAATGCCTTTGGACCGGTAAGTGTTTTTTAAGATATTTTTAAATTAAAATGGTAATTGTAAAGAAAAAAAACAACACAAAGATGCACATTAATATGGAACACTATAAATTTAACAATCTGGGAAATAACCAGAATTGATTTAATGGGGTAGAGTTCTAACTTGTAATCTTTAATATGTATATAACTATTTATTAATTTGACTTGTAGAGTGGCAGAAATGCCCTCATACATTACAAGACACTACTAATCTATGTCTATACTTTTAGCTGATACACTCTCAATGGCAAATTGTGTCAGGACCATCCAATGGCGCTCCGTTCCTCTTCGGCAACGCGTCCAAGATGGCGCCGCCCATTGCCGCCACGTGGACAGTGGCACCAGCTTGATGTTGGTACACAGACACATGTCATCACGCTGCGTCTGGCACCAAAATTTGACCCTTGCCTATCCTTGACTTCACTGTTTTCTGCCTTCCTTTTGGATTTATTGCCTGGACTTGTTTACTATTTTACCTTTTCCCATTCTGTACCGTAAACTTGGACTTTTAACCCTAAAAGCTTCCTCCTTGGTCCACACTACTCCCACTGGGAGCGATAGGCCTGACATATAGTGAGATAAACAAAAGTCACTTCTTGAGTGGCAGGCACTTGTCAGATGGTATAGCAATCCCTTTGGAGCTCCTGGACTCACTGCACTGTCACAGTAGTAATGCATGACTCTTCTCCATACAAGTATTGCATGTTGCAAAATGTTGTAGGGTTGTAGGCTCATTTTTAAATCTTCAACTGAAGCCATTCCAGAAAGAAAACCCTATGAGAAATGGTTCTGACTCATCCCGCTCAGTGGCACTGCACCCTGCCCTATCTATTTGATAAACAGATCTATTGCTGTTACCTGTGGGTTAAGATGGTATGCATTTGCTTGTTTGAGATACTGTATCGCCTATTCTTTTACGAGAATCCCTATAAGAGTGAACTTATGATATTCTTTATTATTAGCATGAAAAAAGCAAAAATTAATAATGTATTTTGTATTTATATGAAAATTTATATTATTGTTTGAAGGCCTAAACATTAGCTTTAAAGTTTCTTTCCTATTCGTGTATTGAGTTGGTGAATTGAGTATTTAAACAATTAATTTCAAATGCTTAATTCTTTTAATAAGAATATGAGAATTATCCTAATAAAATATCAGTATCTTCAAGCTTAAAGCTTATTTTTCAACTGTTCAACTTTTTGATGTGTTTTTGTATCTATCGGTTGACAGAAATGAAAAACAAAATTTGTTTAGATCTTTCACTGTTTCAGCAGCAATGCAGTTATTGTGAAATGTCCAGAAGCAATTTTCCAATTTTGAATCTACAGTCCTCTTGATACATAGCATGGCGCATTCCTTATGGTTTTTTCTTTGGAGCTGATCTTTTTAATGCTTTGAAAATATCAGAATGTTTGCTTCATTGCTTTGTAGCAAAGCCTCCAGTTATTATTTTAAATTATTTGATGCTGATTAGATAGGCTTTAGTCTGGCTGTAGAATTAGAAACAGAACTCAAAAATCTGTATAATCACAGCACTATTCAAATATGCTATATTTATTATTGCAATATTTCCTTTATAGCACAATTTGTTAAATTTTTAAATGTGGAAATATAGGCAATAAAAGTTGCTACAGGAAAAATGTGTAAGGCAAAAACTTTGTGCAAACAATTTTCTTTTTGACAAAATTTAATGTATGGTTTTGTGAATGGGCAAAACTATTTAACCACTGCAACATTTTGTGAGAAAGTTATTAGTGATAGTGAAAGAATCACATATTAAAAGGGGGGCATGGCCGCATGGCAAGGGAGTGAGACACGTTTGTGTGGAGCTCCATAGCATTGGAAAGCATATAAGTTCATCCCGCATTTTATATCACGATGGGGAAACATAGCAAGCTCTACACACCTTCAGGCTTGGGTAAGCCAAAACATCCGGCACTCACAAGCAGAATTAAGCACTTCTTCCCGGGGCCCCAAGAGCTACCTGCACAACAGGAAGAAGACAATATGGTGGACGCACCCGCTTCAAACCCAGGTGACGGTGCAACTGCTGAGAGTACAGCCAAAGTAAGCGGAAAACTTGAAGGGATGCCACTGATAGTGGACTTACAAAACTGGGGCACTGACCTTAAAAACACAATATTTTCCGAAACTGCAGCACTTAAACAGGACATAATCTCAATACAAGACTCGCTTGATGAGCTAGAGGATAGAATAACAAAGATGGGCACTGATACAAATGACAACACCAAATCTATACACAAACACGATCAAGCTACTTTCTTAGACCTAAGATGACATACAGAGGACCTAGAGAACAGAAGTAGGAGAGGTAATATCCGCATACGCGGGGTCCCAGAAAACATACCAAGGGGCAGATTCACTAAGATCCGTAAATTCGCCAGCGTAGGCTTTGCTAGCGTTCGCCGCACTTCGCCAGGTGAATTTTCTCCAACGCTATGCAAATTCATTAAAGTGAGAATCTGCGCTCAGGTCAGCGAACGGTAGCGTAGTTGTGCTAGTGTTACTTCGCTAGGCAGAGTGCTGTTACGCTAGCGAAGCCTAATTTGCATACGGCGGGAACTATAACTTATAATAGAAGTATATGTTACAGCCACTACATTCCACTACAGGAAACCTTTAATAAATTATATAAAGTTGTCCTATTGCCCTACATGTGCCCCCTGTATAGTTGAGTTGCCATATGTTAGGAAATGTAGGAGGGAAGAAGGGTAACCCCCCAAAAAATTATCGATCTTTTTCAGACTATCACCCTCCTATGCTAAAATACGCCGGCGTTTTTTTGGGACTTAGAATTTTTTTTTAAAATATCTATTGTATTGAACTTTGCCTGGTCTGACCAGGCGAAGTAACGTCTAGCGTAAGTGCTAACGTTGAGGAAAAAGTTCATCTTAGTTAATTTGCAAAGTTACGATCCTTCGTCAGTGCGCAACTTCGCCTGGCATAAGGGTGCGAAGTTGTGCAAGTCTATCTACTTCGCTCGAGAAAATTTGCCAGAGTCCGTGTTAGGGAATTTGCGAAGTTGCAAAATGACGTCACGCTGGCGAATTCGCATTTAGCATTAGACGATTCGCGCTTTAGTGAATCTGCTCCCTAGTGAGGAGCTTCGAGACTTAGCCACAAAATTGTTCTCTGAAGTATTGAATGATGCAGCCAAGCCAGATATTGCAATAGAATGCATACATTGAGTTGGGACACAAAGAGGAACTACCCCCAGAGACATTTTTTGCGGCTTAGCGCACTTTGAAATTAAAGAACAGATCTTACAAAAAGCAAGGAATGTAGATGGCATTCATTTTGAAGAAAGCACCATACACTTATACCAAGACTTAGCCGCAACTACCATCATCCAAAGACGCCTATTAAAGACAAATAAGACTAATAGTAGGAGGAGACCTGAACACCACTCTGGACCCTGTTATCGATTGCTCTTCAGGTAAATCCTCTTTACCATACAAAAATATAAAAAATTTAAAGACACAGCTACATGCCTTAAAGGTGATAGATACCTGGAGATCGGTCAACCCAACAACTAAAGATTCTCCCATAGTCAAAACACCCATAGCCGGATTGATTACATCTTGATTTCACATGATGCTCTAGCATATCTCTACCATCATTGAACGTAAAACAATTTTCACGGAAGCTAAATGGGAGTCTATTACAAAACTCAGAGATATTGGAGAACTTGGTTTAAAACACAAAAGAATATTTCTAGCAAAATACTAACACGGCCACTAATGAGTGTAAGGAAAAACAGCTTACCTGGCGGGCAACAGGGA
>CM044436.1:74111642-74122000 GCA_024363595.1 Xenopus borealis
TATATATATATATATATATATATATATATATATGTTAGCAAAAAAATTGCCACAGTCGACAGGCTCAGTTAGAGTAACTGATTTTAATAAACAAACAAAAGAAATTCCAGCATCACAGCAATTGTGAGACAGGGCTAAATCCAGTAAGGTGCAAAGGAACTTTATCGGAGGGTGTCGGTGTTTTGCATTAAAGGGGTTGTTCACCTTTGAGTTAACTTTTAGTATAATGTAGAGCGATATTCTGAGACAATTTGCAATTGGTTTTGATTTTTTATTGTTTGAGGTTTTATAGTTATTTAGCTTTTTATTCAGCATCTTGCAGTGTCAGCAATCTGGTTGCTAGGGTACAAATTACCCTAGCAACCCTGCATTGATTTGAATAAGAGACTTGAATATGAATAGGAGATGGACTGAATAGAATGATAAGTAATAAAAAGTGGCAATAACTACATTTGTAGCGTTACAGAGCATTTGTTTTTAGATGGTGTCAGTGACCCCCATTTAAAAGCTGCAAAGAAACAGAAGAAAATGGCAAATCATTAAAAAACTATGAAAAATAAGTAATGAAGACCAGTTGAAAAGTTTCTTAGAATTGGCTCTTCTACAATATACTAAAAGTTAACTTGAAGGTGAACCACCCCTTTAATCAATGCCTATCTGACTGAGGCAATTCCAGTGTTGTGTGGGATGATACTGTATAGACTGCTCACATCAAGGGAAACCAGCAGAGTGTTAGGAGGAACATATGTATATATATAGGACCCCCTCCTGATTGCAGTGACTGTGAGACTGAACATTTTAAGAAAGAAAAAGTGCTGCTTGATACCTAACTGCAACTCTGCCTGTTAGTGAATCTCACTAAACCCTCCTTTTCTGAGTTTTTCTCATTACCATCTTTATCCACTTAGGGGTTTGGTGCTGCTAGGTTAAAAGCTTATATAACCCTAATAGTGTTACTGTTTCTTTAAATAGCTATTAGCCCTTTACAATCCAGGGCCCTGAATCTGTTTTGCATATGAAAATTACTGGCATTTATAGAGCAGTGTCTCCGCCTAGGGAACACTGAGGAGCACAACTAAGGAAGGTTCAATTAGGAAAAATAAAATACACAAGTTTGCAATTAAATAAATATAACTTTATGTAAAACTGTAGTGAAAGACCTTAGGCAATCTAATACACAATTCACTCCTGAACTGGGGACAGGTGGGACCTGCCTTACTCACTATAGGTATCACTCTTAGTGTCTCTGTAAGGGGTTAATACCCTCACAGTTCCGTTTAAATGGAATGTCCCTTCCCAAGAGCACTTATGTTCCCAGGTAGCTCTAGCTGCCCCAATGTACCTTTCCCTTTAGAGTTAGTAGCCATTCCCACGTGGCAGGTCACAAGCAAGACCTGTTATCACCCTGGGGAATCGCACAGTGGCCAAAATATCCACAGGCAGGAGATAGAAAGTGGTTCTCCCTGAAGCTCAAATGCTTTCTCAAAGCAGAGCACAACACAGCCCTTTTCAAGCAACTCTGTCACACTTCCCAAATCTGACTCTGGCTGGCTACTGCCAGAGAGGTTCCTTTATCAGCTAGGTCTCTATAAGCTTGATTTGCCTGTGCATTTGGCTCCAAAGTCAGGCACTCCCTGTGTCCTCCCCCTCTCCCAGGGATACACTGGGGCGCCCAGCCAGTCTCCAGCCTATAATCGTGCTGGATGATAACACAGACAGGAAAACAGGGGATGTACTTGTGACCTTGTTGATGATAGTGGCATGTGGTCAGAACACAACAATTCTTCTTCTTCTACTGTTAGAAAATCAAATCTTAGTGATATTTCCCCTGCGACAGTGTACAGTAGCATGCAAATAAATGCTATTGTTCTGATATGGTTCTTTTGTGTGACTTCCATGATTCTGTATATGAAGTCTGAGCAAACAATGGCTTGATTAGATTTCTTTATTTGTCAATACAGACCATATAAACAGTTATACAGCGTATCGAAATTTCACTCAGCCCCTCCCTCTACTTGGTGCATTTACATAAAGGAAGAGCATTTGAGGATACATGTAAGGTGACAGGTGCAGGCAACAGTTAGTTTTTCAATAGTATGTTAAGGGCTCTGATTGCTTGTGGGAAGAAGCTTTTGCAGTGTCTGGTAGTTTTTGTTTAAATGCTGTGGAACCTTCTTCCAGATGCTAAGAGAGAGAACAGAGAATGAGATGGATGGGATATGTCTAGTGATGGGCGAATCTATCCTGTTTCGCTTCACCGAAAAATTAGCGAATTTCCAGCGAAATTCGCAAATTGGCGAAAAAACAAAGTGTGACTCTTTTTTTTTTTACGCCAGTGAATTTTTGCTTGCGTTTCACGAATCGCGGGAATTCACCACGAATTTGCGCCTCACGAATAAATTCGCCCATCACTAGATATGTCTTTTGTTACGATATTTGCCTACCGTACAAAGTGTTTCTGGTACAGTGGGGATATGGGTGAGGGAGGTTCTCCTATGATCCTTTCTGCAGTTTTCACAATTTGCTGCAGATATTTGTTTCCAAACTATAGTGTGATGTAGCTGCAGAGAACACTCTTGATGGTGCCTCGATAGAATGTTGTGAGAATCAATGGGGAAAACTGGCTTTCTTTAGCTTCCGTAGAAAGTGGAGACGTTGTTGAGCTTTCTTTGTGACAGAGTTAGTTTTCAGGGTCCAGGAGAGGTCATCTGCCATATGTACTCCTAGGAACTCAACACTGTTGACTATCTCAACTGGGGAGCCATCGATGAACAGTGGAAGTATGTAGCAGAGTTTTTCCTAAAGTCAACAACCATTTATTTAGTCTTTTCGACATTTAGAGTCAGGTTGTTGTTCTGGCACCAGGTTGCCAAATGTCTGACTTCTTTTCTGTATGCAGACTTATAATTTTTCCTAATAAGACCTACTACTTTTGTATCATCTGCAAACTTGATGATGTGATTTACACTCTACTGGGCAGTGCAATCATGTGTCAGCAGGGTAAATAGAAGAGGGCTAAGCACACATCCTTGGGGTGAGCCTATGCTCAGTTTTAGAACCCCAGAGGTGTGATCACCTATTGAGACGTATTGGGGTCTATCAGTCAGAAAGTCTAGGATCCAGTTACAGAGGGTGGTGTTTAGCCCTAGTAGTTCCAGCTTATTTACCAGTTGTTGCGGTATAACAGTGTTGAATGCTGAGCTGAAATCAATAAATATCATTCTGACATATGTGTCTTTTTCGTCAAGGTGAGATGAAGGGCAGTTGAAATTGCATCTGTGGAGTGATTTAAGTGGTAGGCAAAATGCAGCAGGTCTATGTTCTGTGGGATTTTTTTTCTCATATTTTTAAGTACAAGTTTCTCAAAGCACTTTGAGATGATAGGTGTGAGTGCTATAGGCCTATAGTCATTGAGGCAAGACACAGTGGACTTTTTTAGCACAGGGATGATTTTGGTGGTTTTTAGGCATGTAGGAACAACAGCTGAGCTGAGGGATGAATTGAAGATATCAATGAAAATGTCTGCAAGCTGTTCAGCACATTCCTGTAGCACACGAACTGGGGTGTTGTCAGGTCCTGCTGCTTTCCGTGGGTTTATTTTACAGAGGGTAGTCTTGACTTCTTTGCTGGTAAAACAGAGAGCCTGGTCATTCTGAAAGGATGTAATTTTCCTTGTAGGTGTCCTGTTTTCGCAAAGAAGTTGTTCAGTTCATTCGGCAAGGTTGCCTCTTTGTTGCTTATTTGATGTGCAGACTTGTATCCTGTAATGGCTCAAATGCCTTGCCACATTCACCGTGTGTTTTTAGATAGTAGAAAGTGGTTGTTTATCTTCTTTGCATATTCTTGTTTTGCCTCATAAATCGCCCGCGATAGATTGGCTCTAGCTGCCATGTAGGCCTCTCTGTCTTTTGACTGGTCGGCTGTAGTTTTCCTTCAGTCTGGTTACCTCTCTTTCGGTTCCTTTTGCACCTCTTCCTTGGCTTCCTGTGCTTAGGGAAAGCTTTTGTGCCGTGTCTCAGGAGCTTTGCATGTTTGTGGCAGGTTTTTGATGATGCTGAGGTCTGTTTGTTCTGGGTTCTATGATTATATAGGATTCCGTAGAGGTGCAAGTTACTTAGCTTGTCTCTCTCCATTTCTGTTTCTCTGCATTTTCCTATGTCCAGGAGCTGTTGTCAGTCATAAAGGTATTTCACTGTATTGGGACCTGGTACAGCTGTTGTGACTGGATAGAGGACAAGGGGACAAAGGATGGAGCTTTTCTGCACAGTCGCAGTGCTTCCTGTTTTTTTATTGCACTTCTTCCAACTTTCTTCCAGTTTGTTCAGCTCGTTCGATTTCACAGGACTGGTCAGGGATGTGCAATCACATTCAGCTGACTGTAGCTATGATGCACAGAGGGGTGCAAAAAGGATGCACAAGGGATCTGGCAACAAGGGTAAATATCCTGGCTCAGGCTCCAAGCCACTGCATGCCACTACTCAGCACCACACTTCCTCCCCAGGCCTCACCTGGCAGGGGGCAGCAATCTGAAGCCGCCTGTAACACAGGGTTAATGCCCCAGCCCAGGTGTACAGAGGATTTAGATGGCAAGGGTTAATACCCTGGCCTAGGCCGCTGCTCAACACAACAGGCCTTCTCCCTTGGGCTACACAACTAGCAGGGGGCAGCAGTCCTAAGCCACCTACTCAAGGCAACCAGCAGCACAGGGTTAATACCCCCAAACCCCCGGGCCACTGCCTCTGTTCAGCAGAGCACCTTTCCGGGCCTTGCCTGATAGGGCCTACCAGGGGTTAATATCCTGGAGCTTGTCAGGGAGCAGCGGTTTAAATGGCACCCCAGCACCACAGTGTTGAATATAGTGGCTTTCCACTTTTTTAAATATTGTTGCTTAGCAAATGGCATTAGTGCAATTATGGTGCAAACAGAATAAGTATTTATTCAGATCAGTATGAAGAGTTCCTCGGATTCTATATTATATAAGGAAACAATATGAAACAAGCCAGTTTCCTTTGGAGAATTTTAGCAAGTAACAGGTTGGGAAGCCAAGAGGTACAGAAGACTGAGCTGGAGGTTAAAGACTATTGTACTCTCTGTATTTTATATCTATACCAAATTGTGTCAATCATTCAATAGATTCAACTCTGTTACTCAGATTTACCTTTGCAATAAACATTTATTATTTTTTTTTCATAAGAAATCATGGGATGTTTTCAATTTAAAACAAAGCAGTTCCAGAGTTTTAAACAAATTCAGTCTGCACTAGAAGCAATGCCTGTTTTTTAACCTGTAATAAAGCTACAGGCATTAAGTGCACATTCAATGAATCTGACAGAAATGACACTAATTTATAAACACTTTAATACTGTAATATCCATTGTTCAACAGAACTGAAAAAGTAGTGGTGCTTTTCTCAGAGGATTCCTTTGTTAACACAGTTGCATAAAAAGGATTTATGCTGTCACCAATGCATTTCTTTCACAGCCCAGAGGGATTTAGAAAAGCATAATGTGAGTTTTATAAATATGCATGTATTCTCTTTTTATATCTGTGGTGCTTTCCAAGTAGCATACACAGAAAGCTATCTAACAAAGAAAGTTCCTGAATGTACCAAGGGTGTAGCACAGACACCGAAATCAACAGCCATAAAGTTTGTGGAAGCTGGAGCGGTAACCAGGAACCTTTCTAATACTAACAAAGAAAGTTTGTATTGTAAATAAGCTAAGAAGACAAAGCAATAAACTTCAAGTCTCAAAAAATATTTTGGTAAAACATTTTTGTGTCATCAAAAGTAAAAAAAAGTAAGAGATTTTTTGTATGTTAAAGTTTTATCATCAGTTTCTTGAGACTTGGGGAACCCAAAGGAAACAGAAATGATATGATGGGAGAGAGGACATGCAGCAGTGACAAATACTGCCAATGATTGTAAGACAATGCACAAATGCTATAAATATATGCTGTATAAACTTCTGCAATGAAAGCAGATATAGTAAAGTAGCACTTTTACATATAATAACTAAAAGTGTAGTGTGTAGGTCCTGAATTAAAAACATAACACATAAGTACAAAATTTATTGCTGAAATGTGATAGGGAATTGCTTAGGACCTTAGCACACAGCTTCAAGTTCCATTACTGCTTTACAATATTCAGGTGGATGGTGCAAAACAACTTGCCATATCTTTTTTTATTTATACAATATTTCCCAAAAATGGTGCTTACTGATTTTATTAATATGTTATTTAACTGGTGCTCAATGATGTCACAGGTGTTGCTGAAACATCTGTATTAAAGGAAGAAATACATGAAATGCCCCTTTAGGAACTGCCTCAAATTATTATTTTTTTCTTTACATAAAAGATAAATTTTTTACCCTACTTTCCTATCTCCACAGCATGGAAAATTTCAGCGAAATTCGCGAAACGGTGAAAAAATTCACGAAACGAGTTGCGCTGATGTTTTGTCGCGCGCCCAAGTTGGCGCTTATATTGACGTGCGTGTCCCTTTTTTTGGAGGGACATTCCCTCTTTTGACAGCGCAACCTGCAGTCCCTCATTTCATTTGTATTGTAAAGTCCCTCTTTTCTCTGCACGGAATAGCCAGAAAAAGAAATAAAGTTTCTAACTTAATTGGCTTTTGGCAGAGAGCCTAGAACAACAGCTAACAAGTGCAAAAAAGATGCTTTTTAACAATTTTGATATAATAAAATAAGTAATTGATTGTATTTGCAACAGTTTAGATAAGGAGAAATATTTTCAAACTTTCATAACCTACCAAATTTAGTAAAACGAACATGTTAATTAGTGGGTGTGACCACAAAAATGGGTGTGGTCAAAATGTTGCAGAGCTACGTATGGAAAAAAAATTCTGTCCCTCTTTTTATTTCTAAAATGTTGGGAGGTATGGAAATGTGAAAAAAATTGGCATCTTTTGCTTTGTGTCTGAATGTGCTGAATAGCATTGGAGTCAATGAGAAGAGCAATTTACATGTGTGTTTCACTTAGTATACACACATGTCCTGCATTGTTAGTGGACTCTTATCTTTTCAAAAGAAAAAAAGGCATCCCATTTTGCCAGCTTCTTAAAAACATCTGTGATTATTATTTAAAATAGTGAAAAATAAAAAAAGCATATTTTAATATATTTTCATTTATTTATAAAAATATTTTTCACTGCACAGATTGTGCTGTTTTGAAGTGAAGCGGCGAACTCGACGTGCAGCGAAACGAAACTAATTTATTCGCCCATCACTAAGTTTGATTAATCTTAATATAGTTTCAGATTTACAGATAGTTACATCTTTCATTCCTTTTTAATAATTTCCCACTTTTGCTTATGAATATCCTGCTGATTTCCTTTTGGACACTGTTATTGCCTCTGCTGCTCGTACAAGTAAAGTGGTCATGTTTGAAAGTTTTCTTTCATGATCCTCAACCAATACAAAGGCAAAATGTAATTTCCAGTTCATAAGGTTAATATCTCATTCATTCAGGGCATTAATCTCCTTTTAACATACTGTTCTTCTCAGTTATTTAGACATCTATACTTACTCAAACCTCACAATGATTCTCTAAACTTCCAAATTTAGAGTCCTCTGAAATGAATAATATATTCATTATGCCGTTATCCATTTTGTTTTATCTGCATGTATTGTTGATGAAATGTTACAAATTTGCAACAAGCACAGATATACTTGGAATTGTACTTCAAGTGAGAACATTTTTGGAATACTGCCCAATCTTTTTCCTAATGCAATTTATTTTCAATTTATTTTGCTTAATGTGAGCTGTGGGGGGAAAAATAGAAATAACTGATTCAATTCTTGTGATATGCAAAATGTGTGGAAGACACCACTTGAAACGTAACACAAAGACACCAAACTATATATATATATATATATATATATATATATATATATATAACCAATTCTTGTGGGCTCACTCCATACAGTTATAGGGATGTTGAAAATTAGACACCCTCACAGATAACTCTAGGAGTGATAGGCAGGATATTTAGTTGAGCAGTTCAAGCTCCGCCAGGAGAAATAGAGGGATTAAGATCCCAGGTACCAATTACCCAGAATCAGGGAATAAGTGGTTAAGATCAGGAACATAGGAATACCCTGCCTGCATTTAAGATAAAGCTGTATCCTGTTTGTACCTCTCACCTCTATTCACTGATCTGAGTCTATGCCAAAGGGGGTTGAACTATATTGGTACTGTGAGTACATTGCTGTTTGTACATTATGTTCACTGCATGCTCGCCTTGTGATCTCTGTGAGGATATGTTCACTGTTTAATAAATATAGTTGTTCAAGCATTAAAGAAAACCGCTGGCACCCAATTTGTGTGAAATAGCACCCGTTACATTTATACTACACCTTTCCTCCACCTCGATGCGAGGGCTCATCCCTGAGAAAAAGAGTCTCATTCGTGGTGTACTACCATTTGAAAGTAGCTATAACTATCCCTGTCACAGCAGTTTACTATAGCGCTACAGTCAAAACATAACCTGGGTTCTAATCCAATTAATGAAAAACATAGATGCGAAATGACAGCACTACAAGGATTTCCAAAGCAAACTAAGGGGCAAATTTACTATTATTCCCCATAATTAGCTCAACCAAATTCGATATTCGATTAGCATTCGATCGTCGAATGCTAATTGAATAGTTTTAGGCTACCTTTTATTCGATATTCGATCATTCGACGATCGAATACAAATTTATTTGATCAGTCGAATAATTTATTCAATCAGTCAAATAAATCATTCGATCATTCAAATAATTTGTACGATTCGAACGATCGAAAACTTCGATCGTTCGAATCCTATTTGATCAGGACATAGACTCAGAAGCCTATGGGAGGGTTCCCATAGGCTTCTATTGCAATTTGGTAGGTCCAATCTGGCGAAGTAGGCAGTTGAATATTTAAAATTTTTTATTTTATTCGCTGATCGAATGATCGAACGTTCGAATATTCGATCATTCAAATCTATTCGATCATTCACTATTCGATGATCGAATATGCCAAATTTGCATATTCGACCAATCGAATAGATCCTACGATCAAATTCTATTTTATTCACATGAATACATGTGAATTTAGTAAATCAGCCCCTAAGTGTCAAAAAGACGTAGGTTTATTGATTCCAACATTTCAGTTCCAACTAGGAACTTTCCTCGGGGATAAACCAAACAAAGTGTACAGGAAGATGTTTAAAAACGCCAGTTTGGCGCCAGTGAGCATTGCTAGGCAACCAATACAGTGTGAAGTGAACTACCACCAAGAAAGTGTTCAAGTAAAGGATACAGATGAAGCCACTTTGGTTTGTGTGTTTGACACAGAATAACTAAACTCAGATATCTCACTAATCCCACTTAACGCAGAAAATTGTGTCACAGCATCACATCTAATTAAAGCATTCATAATAGTGAACAATGGTGCTTTGATACAAATGAAAAGGTTTAATGCATTAAATGAGTTAAGATTACTTTAGATAACACAGTTTCATTTAATCCAGAGTCATGACGCATTTAACACACAAATCCAAATGGCTTCATCTGTATATCGATAAGTGTAATGGTATTGTCCCGACCAACTTCTGATCACACTGATATAACTTGTCACAGGGGCATAACCAAAGGATTGTGGGACAAAGGTATAATCAATATGTGGTGTGGGCGTGTCCTACACCCCGTCCATGGTCCTACAGAGGTGGGGATTACTCACTGTGTTGGGAGGTACTGTGGGAGGTACTGTGGAAGGAGGCGGACTATGATGCCTTTCACAAACGCCCATCTGAAACCTAGTGTGCCGAGCTTAGCAACCACTGTGGTGCTGCAAACATAAGTTTGGAAAAACAACACTGGGAAGTCAGCCTGCGTATTACCACAAGCCTACTCGCTATATTGTGTGATCCATTACGGCTGCCCGGATGTGACCTGATCCATTCCACCTGTGCTCCATACCCACATGTCATGGCCAGTTAGCCACCATTTTACTGTAAATTCCCAGATATGTTATGTCCCACAGTATATCCTGGGGTACGCCTGCTACCTCATAGTTATGTAAAGCCCCCAATGGAGTGGCAAAGTATGCCGCTGGATACCTAACCTTAGGACATTACTACAACTAAAACAAAATCCACTCAATGGCATAATCTGAAGCCTGATGAGAGACAAGCCATAGCAACATTGAAGAAAGACACCAATTTAGTCATCAGACCGGCTGACAAGGGCAGAGCTATTGTTCTATTGGACTACGGCTATTATAGAAATGAGATTCTGGGACAACTTTCGGACTTTACTTTACTACTACTAGGGATGGCGCGAACCGCGGAAAAAAAGTTCGCGAACATGTTC
>CM044436.1:74215437-74225448 GCA_024363595.1 Xenopus borealis
GTGCACCAGGTAATCGTTTTGGTTGGAGAGCCAGGGTGTGCGGGCTGAACAATTGAAACAATATAATGAGAACCCATTTAAACAAATACATCCAAGACACAAACTTGTTCATTTATGTATTAAGG
This sequence comes from Xenopus borealis, assembly GCA_024363595.1. Classification (NCBI taxonomy): domain Eukaryota; kingdom Metazoa; phylum Chordata; class Amphibia; order Anura; family Pipidae; genus Xenopus; species Xenopus borealis. The sequence continues at coordinate 74,215,563 of CM044436.1, forward strand.
GAAATATTTCACAATTTGTAAAGGAAATTTTAATTAGGTGTTTTAATTAATGAGATGAAAATATGGTCAGGTGTGATGCCCAGCTTTCACTATCTAACAACAAAGGTTTGTATAAGTGGGTCATGTCTCAAACAAATGACATTACTGAGGACTGAGGACCATTATTCTTCTTTCTGTACCTACTCCTTACTTAACAAAACTATTCTATGCAAATCTATGATTAAAAAAATTATTACAGATGCTCTCCAGGCAAAAAGCTTACAAAAATATTTCTAATAAATTTGTCCTCCACTTTCAGGTGCATAGTGTAGAATTGGAGGCAATTTAAAACCATTGTTAGTGGTTGCCAACATATCGATCCAAGTGTACGTTTGCTAATCAAAAGGCTATTGGAAAATTGGTTTTTGGACGATGACAATAAAATCATTTTCTTTTGTTGCTTTAATTAAAATTATTATGTTTGGTTAAAGGCAATCACTGCACTCTGGCCAAAGAAACTATCATCTGTGAAACATGGTGCTTGTCAAGATCATGGTTTGGGCCTGCTTTGCTGCCTGTGGATCTGAATTGATGGAGTTACATGTAGGTACTGCAAGATTTAAGCAAAATAAAAGCTGTTGTATCATGTTAGCCAGTATCAAAAATAACAAAAAAAAAATAGCAAAAATAAATAAAAAAGGAATTGTAGAAGTGATACTTATATTTAGCTAACAATAAAAATACATTGCAAGCTTTTGGAGCACCATGGCCCCTAGTTCAGGAAAAATACAAAGCTCAGTGAAATATATTCATGGGCAATAAATAAGGAAGTTACACATACCTGACCCTAAATTAAGGCCCTGTCCTAATTTGTTAAATAACTCCATACATTTGAATTCTTAGACCTTCCTTTTCTATTCAGTTTTAAAGTTCCCTTTTAGAATTAAAAGAAGAAAGTTAATGAGTTTAAGTAAGACTTGGCCTTAATCTGAAAGAAATGTTCTGAATCTGGCAGTTTATGCGAGAAAGCCCACCTTTGGTTAAAACTGTTCTGTAAGGTGGAATGAACTAAAATTCAATTTACAGTAGTTGCAGATATTGTGGCACAAGTGAAGTACACCAACAGTAAGGGGCAGATTTACTAAACTCGTGTGAGTACCGAATTGCTGTATGGAAGCTCCCATAAGGGTTTTCCAGCTTTTTTAGACCGAATAAAAAAAATTTGATGGAATGGTTAAAATCGTTCGAATAGTTCGATTCGAGCGATTTTATCTATCGATCAAATTTTTTTTATTTGATTGTTCGATTATTCGAATTGCATTTAAACCCTTCGAATTCGAATATCGAATTTTAAGGTTTAGAATTCGATAAAAATTTTATCTGCCCCTAACTGAAAGCAAGGTTACAAAATTTAAATTAATTTGTATTTACTTTACTTTTTTCAGCTAGGCCAATCTTATGTTCATGCTTTTCTGATTGCTTTAATATATGCTTCATTGACTTCCTTGTACCTTCTCCATGTATGTATCTACCTGATTTTATCGAGGTTTCCTAACTTGTTGATATAAGTGCTTAACTTTTTGCATAGATTTCTTTTTCTCACAGAGAGCTCTAAAATTTTCATTACTTTTGGGGCATGGCTAAGCAACTTCTTGCAGCACTTGGGTCAAGTCTTTGCCACTAAGTTAGAATTGGATTGCTGATTGACAATTGTTTCTTAAAAACTCTGCATTGATTTATGGTCATCTTTCATTTTCTTCTCATTCATTTTGCTCAAATATAGCCAAAGTATACAATAAATAGTCAACAACAGATTTCTCAGTTCAGCACACACTACAGCTACTGATGAAGTAGAATATCAAGTCTGATAACATGTCAAGTTTAGTTGCTGTTAGCATAAAGATTATTTATTTGCATGTCTCCATGTTTTTAAATAAAGAGATATAAAGTGCTAGTTTTAACTGACTGTCCGACAACCTTTCAAAGAGAGTTTAATCAGATGAGCAGAACAGCTCCTGATAAACTTGCCAGAGGAATTCTAAAGAGTTTCTTGGAAGTGAAAATGCTGTTGACATAGTTTATGGCGAGCTACCTCATTTGAATGCCACGTATCATTAGATTTATGCAACACATAGCACTAGAGATCTATGCATACAGCACAAGGCCCTCTGTTCTTTTCCCTCTTTGCTAGGTCTTATTAACCATATTTCATAAATACTGTTGGTCTCATGGGCTCAAACTATATACAGTATTGAGTATAATTACCCTGGGTGTTTAGATAGACAGATATTTGTTTAATAGAAATACATTAATAAAATAAAGGATACTAATCCAAATGGAGAGTTAATATTGTAAGACATGATGATTAACTTATCCACATATTTAAATATGATAGTGTTGCCCTAAATATTTAGGGTATTGTCAAACAGTATAAAAAAGGGGGATTGTGGGAGCACTCTAAAGGCTAAGTAAAAGTATATTTAAGTATAATGTAAGTGTTACTTACAAAGCACATTACCTGGGCCCCTGTGTCATAAGTAATTCAGTATAAGTGGAAGTGCATATTGCTTAAAAACAGGGGTTGTACAAAGTTATGATCATAAAGTTGATAAGCCACCATACCACATCAAGGTAAACCCCATTTGGCGGTCCCTAACTTGTTTACATAGTATATAAAGTATTTTATTTCTCTGTATAATAGCATTACCTGTAGTCAGTGTGTTGAGCCTTGGTTTCAATTTGAGGGCTTAATCCTCCCCCGCCAGTATGTAGCTTTTAAGAGAGAGAGATTCCCAAACCAATACCCATTTTTTTAAAAGCATAGGACCACCATTAGATTAAAGGGGGGGTATAGGGTGCTACAACCACAGAAGCTAAGCCACAGCTTCCGGCTGCAATACAATATTAAAAAAGGGGGATTGTGGGAGCACTCTAAAGGCTAAGTAAAAGTATATTTAAGTATAATGGAAGTGCTACTTACAAAGCACATTCCCTGGGCCCTTATCTCATAAGTAATTCAATATAAATGAAAGTGCATATTGTTCAAAAACAGGGGTTATGTTGTACAAAGTTAAATCATAAAGTTGATAAGCCACCACACCATGTCAAGGTATTGTCAAACAGGTAGGTTTTTTCTCTTGTGCTACTGATCTATTGTATTATATTTATATATATAAATTGCACCACTAATAGCTAATCAAAAGGGCATATTTGTGTATGAATTAGAACTGACAATAAAGGGGAGATTTATTAACATTTGAATTCAAATTATTGCCACAAAAAACTATTTATTGACTCAAAACCTCATACGTCGGTATGTAAACTCACAAATTCAGTTTTTTTGGGCTTATAAATTGTATAAATTGTTGTGTTTTCTAATGATTTTTTAAGAAATAAGCTAACATTAGTGTTTTTTAAATTGTCAGTTTATTCAAAGTAAAAAAACTCTAAAACCTCACAAATTTAATTTTTAATAAAAAAAGCCCATAAATTACTATTTTTAACTGCTTTCCCTTCAATTTATGTTAATATTGTTTTAAATGTTTTAAAGATGATCTTCTTTAGTTGAGCTTTTTCACATTAAAACTACTTGATAGCATTGTGTCTAACCAATGTATTTTGTTGGAAAAATATTTCCAAAAATAATTCATAGGAGAGTCATGATTTAGAGTTATCAGCAGGAGATTAAAGCTTATTAACTGATTCCATACCAGTTTGTGTCATTTATAATACCTGTAAATATTGAGTTCTAAATCCTTCAAAATATTTTCGATTTAGCTAAGGGTTTTATACATTACTTTCTGCAGTATTGGTATTGAGAACAGTACTTATTGTAAAATACCAAATACAATTTCATTTGCTTTATTATAATTTTAGATTATGAATTAAACATTTAAAATGCTTGGACGAAGAGTTGGTTTGATTGGTATTTAAGTTGCTTTTTAAACATTTATTCAGTATCTACATTGATTCTTGGTAACAAAAATATATTTATTGAATTTAAAAGCCCATATTAACTTGCATTGCATTTATTCCAGTCCAAATGTTATTGATTTCCTGTGGCTTAATGATTCATTGGAGTGTGAGAGCACAGCACATAGTTTCAACCTGCACAGTAATGAAATGTGGCTGCACAAAGCAGTACAACACTTTCTGATGAAATGACTCTTTGATCAAATCAATACTTTGATTAATGTGTTAATGTGCAAATACTTTCTGGTCTCTTGTGAAAGTGTTAATAACTGGCTAAAAATTTGAAATTTCTAAATTTATTTTAATTCCTTTACCTGGAACAAATATTATTCTCATGGGACCTCAATTCCCTCAATATATTTATTATGGCATCTCAGTTCCCTGTAGCTTGTGCTTGCCACCTACTAGTGTCATAATCTATAGTTAAACCAGATTCTTCCTTTTCTCCAATCATTTACAATTACATTTAATGCAGACATTGTATACCTACTGGATGTAAATGAATTCAAATGCAGGTTAAACACTATTTAGAACTGCACAATAAAATATTCTAGCTAAGAAAATACATTCCAATCTTTTCAGTTTGAAAACCAGGCCTGAGGTTACAGTGCAGAAAACAGTACACTACTAAGGGTCATTTCATCAATGTCCACAAAAGTAATGAAGCAAAGCGTAGTTCAGCTTATTAGCATGCCAGCTCTTGGCCTTTCTCAATGACTGCTAGTGATTTAGTAATATAATTACTTTAAAAGTGAGATGCTTTGCCCACAAGGCATTTCTCCATGAATGCAATTTAGAATAATGGAGTAATGTGTCACAACTACAGTTTTAATGTTCAGTTCTGTTTTATGATTTATTTTGAATAACTAAAATTGAGACTTGGATTTAAGAAACAATGTTTGTTGCAACATGTAAGAACTCTTGATATAACACTTTCATAAGTCATCACAGTATATTACAAAGGTTTTTAGATATTGATTTAACTGAATTCTTTTAATATATGTCAGTTTTGGATCTGATCATTTTTGGGAGTCTTGAACTTATATATTTGTGAAATGCTTCCAGTATATACAGTTGAGCCATTATTTTGTGAAGCAAAAAGCTTCAATAAGAAACTAAATTATCATGAATAGTGATGGGCGAATTTGCGGCGAATTCCCGCGATTCGCCGCTGGCAAATAAATTCACGAAACGGCAGCAAAAAAAAATTCGCCGCCAAAATATTCGCCAACAAAAATGAGTCGCGCGTCGTTTTTGACGCGACGTGCCGAAAACGACGCGGTGCGCGTCGAAAACGACACAACGCGATTGATACCCTGAAAGGAAAAAGTAATCCACCAGTTTATGTCTCTGTTTTTCTAATAACCCCCATTCTGGAAATTGATCTTAGTGCTGGCATAGGCATCGATAGGTACATATTTTATTTTTACAATTCCCCTTCCTTCCAGGCCCTGTGCCTACTGGAGTCCCTAGTAATTGCTTAATTCCTGTTCAGTCAACCCAAATCATATATAATCTGTTGTTTTATATAGAACATTTACACAGTGCTTACAGAGATTGTACATTGTTCACATCAGTCCCTGCCCCAGAGGAGCTTACGATTTAAGGTCCCCGTTACACACAAACTATCGTAGTTCTGTTAGGAGCCAAGGAAACCTGTTTGAATGTTTTTCGTGTGTTGGAGGAAACCCAAGCAGACGTGCGGAGTCATACACTATACAAACACCAAAACTAGAATGGAACTCAGAAGTGCTACCCACTGAGCCACTGTGCATATTTTAAATACATACCAGCAATCTACTATAGTTGTAAGTTAAAGGGGATCTCCATTGCGTGATAATCCACAAGTCTTCTGTACAAGATAACATTCTGTCTACTGTATTCTAAATTCTACTATGCCACTCCTATACCAAGGGGTGGGTATTTATATGGTTATCCCTTGCTCCATAATTGTAGGATTTTATGCAAATTTATGTTTAAGGCATTTGAGCAGGTAAGGGATAAGGTCCGAATATATTTCTATCAAATCTGAGGAGTATAGGGCCAAGTTGTCAAGACAAAAAGACAGAAACTTAGCATCAATATAATTGCTTCACAAACTCAGATCAAGAGTAGTGACCTTCCCCATATATACTGTATAGTAAAAGTTTATTATATTTAAGGCTCTCTTGGAGCAGACTTTCACCCGCATTTCTTTGGAAACCAAACATCAGGAATATTATTTATTTATTATTCACACAAACAATACTACATAGTAAGTAAAGCCTAGGGACAGTTTAAATGTTAGGTCAGTCACTAAAATTCCTGACTGTTGGGAACTTTTTGGCATAAAGGAATGTTTTTAATGAATTGACACATTTGACTGCTATCAGCATTTGAGCATTATTCAGATCTAATGGATTTTAAAGTTCAAGGCTATCAAATGCTAAGGGGCAGATTTATCAAGGGTCGAATTTCGAGGGTTAAAAACCGAAAGTAAAATCTGAAAAATTCATATATTGAATTTGTAGGATTTTATTGATATTCGATGTATCAAACGATCGAATAGCGATCATCCGATTTCACGAAAAAATTGTACTAAACATTCGATTTCTTGGAAAAAATGTATGATTAATACAATTTTTCAGACTCGTTTTGGATGCATGCGTCTGTTTTTGGACGCCTGGCGTCTATTGCCGGCATCGAAAAAACGGACGCCGGTGTCCGTTTTTTTGATGCTGGCAATAGACGTCCAAAACAAGGTGAAATTTTGCCAGCGTTTCCCAAATGTATTCATCTGTGGCCAATCGCGGGAAGTCGCCGCAAATTTGCCACAGGTGAATAAATTCACCCGGACACTGTCAGATGAGTTAGTAACACGTTTATTAGAGCTGGAAGAGAACAAAAAATAAGAAATATTTATTTATTCATGTTTATTCATAATGATTACATAAGCCATTTATAATGAAAATATTGCAAGAAAAGGTGTATTTTCTTCTGAGGCCCTTTCATGCCACTATGTGTAGTATTGCTCACCACCCACAATGTTACCTTAAGGAGACTTGTTTGTGTCATATCTTATGTATATATTGTGTGGTGTATTTAAGAATGCTAACAAATACTATTTAGCACACATTTGCAAAGTCCCCTCCCCTTTGACCAAGAGCAGCTGAGAATCCAGTCCTTCCTGTCTCCAAACTGCCTTTTCCACCTTCCAGTGTCCTGGTTCTTGAATGGACTGCCTGATGAACCCATGCCTAACTTATTGGTCACTGACCAATCAGAACCTGACATGTACTGTACCTATGATCAGTCTTTTAGTTATTACAATAGGCTAAGTTAGGCAGAGAGTACTGGGAGTTCCTGAGTGAGGATACAGATACATTTGCCAGACCAAATGGAAGGATGAGTATCAGGGAGGCAGTAGATTTAGATTCAACATATTCATATTTGTAATTGTCCTTGTAAATATTTGTTATATATTATATGTAGTGTAACTTGTTTTATGTGTATTATTTCTGTATATATGTGTCTAACTTTTATAAATAAAGGTATATTTTGAAAGGTTATTTTGAACTATCCCTTATATCCCTTAAGGAATACTTATGGACATGTGTATATGAGAATAAATATACATATTTACATAACTATATCCTTGGTCAACACACACAAGTAGGCAAGACCTTTCATTTACCCAATAAAAATTAAACAGTAGAGGAGGTAGGGGTTTTGCATTCACTAAAGGTGGCCATAGACTGGGAGATCCGCTCGTTTGGAGATATCGCCAAAAGAACGGATCTCTAACAATATGCCCACATTGAGGTGGGCGATATTGAGCTGATCCGATCATGGGCCCTAGGGCCCAATGATCGGATCATAATGGAGGAGAAAATCTGACTGGGTTTTTTAACCTGCCCGATCGAGATCTGGACGACTTTCGGCCAGATATCGATCAGGGAGCCCGTTGGATGGCCCAACACACAGGCCAATAAGCTGCCAACTCGGTCTGTCGGCAGCTTTAATTGGCCCATGTATGGGGGCCTTAACTCCCCATTGAGCCCATTTTAAGAAGATAATTATATTTTTCCTTTTTCTCTGTAATAATTAAATGGTTGCTTGCACTTGATCCTATCCCATCTAAGCTGCATGAATCTATATCAGTGATAAAACTATCCTAATGGGTTTATTTCATGTTTAAGTGTTTTTATTTTGTAGACTTGAGTTATGTCACTGGAAAAAAAAACCCTTATCCAGAAAACCGGGTCCCATGCATTCTGCATAATAACTGTTAATAACTGTGCAATCATGACAACTGTAACATGGAAGAAACCCTGTCTTCATTTTTAATCAGATATTTTAAGGGTAGGTTACTTTATTGTTTCTTTGTTAGATAGATAGACATTTTGCCAAAATAAAACAATTTTAGCTTCATACAGAATCTTCTGTTACAAGGATACATTTTTTTCTCAGCAAAAAATATAAAGTTCACATTGCCCCTTGAATGAAAAATAACCTTGATTTCCACACAGCTTTTATAAGAAATGCTTTCATAACTCTATTATTGAATACTGAATAATAACTAACTTTTACTTCAGCAGAAAATCTACAGAGCGAGCAAAGTGCAAGGGGTGACATCTGTTATACCATTCTGACTTGCTTGGTTCTGGCAGAAAGCCTGTCTAAAGTGAGAGGGAAAAAAACCTTGTGAAAAAAAGAACAGAGAAACAGAAAGACCACACTCTCTTTATCTATTCTTGAACTGCCACTAACTTGTCAGGATGGCTTTGTGCTGTACAGTGAGCAGAATGGCCCATCACCTGACTGTTAAAGAAAAAACATAAAAGTGTTACTGCAGCTTCTTTCAAATTTTTCATTTAAAGGATATCCCATTTTCTGTTCAACAAATGATACATAAAAACATTTGCACAATGCAAAGACATTAAAGAATGAGCTGTTTCATTAATGTCAAATCAAAACATGAATATGTTTTCTCAGTCACTTTTCACATACACATTACAGTGTAGTGTAAATATGGAGCACTTTATCTGTCTTTCAAATAAAAATATAGTCAAAAGGATCTATTGAAATGTGCACACACTCATATGACATTTGTCAGAGAATAATGAGGATTGTAAAATATATGGCAAATGAAACAAAACTCTTCTCTTTGCTGTAGGAAATATATCCAACAGATCAGGTAATCTCTTTCTTTGCATCACTCATTTGATGATTAAACCTTAACCTTTTTGTTTTTATTGGTCAAACTAGAAGTTACTGGGCCCCACAGAAAAGTTGTTTTAGGACTCCCCTTCTAAGCTTTGTGGAACTAGACATATATTGAATGGCACAGTACATGGGCATTTTCCTTTAGGGAAATTGGGGAGCTTCACTGGTCGTCTTCTGTCTGATACTATTTACTAATTTATTGTGATCTTCAATTAACTATTATATAAGTTAATACTTTGGTTTGTCTAAGATTAGTATTATGAAGGCATTATGATTATTTTCACCCTAATGGAGTTGTTTACTATCTTTTATAATAATACACTAATTTATTAATGGCAATGAATGTAATTCCAAGTACAAATTAAAAATTCGAGTTCATGGGAAACTTGACCCTCGACTCTTGTTAAATCTGCACCTTACTAACTTCAACTTTAGTATAGCTCCAGTTTAGAGGATTTTAATTCCCTTTTATTCAATTTGTGTAATTTTCTCCCTAAATATATACATGTATGTGATCCATTATCCGGCAACCCATTATGTGTGGGAAATGCTTTTCACAGGGTTAAATACTGAACAAAAATGGGAAGTCTTTAAAATGCTGCTTAATAAATATACGTCAGTATATTCCGCTTGTACGCAAAACCTTTTTGGTTCGATAGAAGTGTTGGTGTTGAGGTGGGTAAGGCTTTCAAGTTAGCTGGGACAGCCGAATCATTTATAAGGTACAAGG
>CM044436.1:74229097-74240854 GCA_024363595.1 Xenopus borealis
CTGAGTTTAGTTATTCTGTGTCAAACACACAATCCAAAGTGGCTTCATCTGTATGTACAAGGGTGCATTTTTGGGGGTGTTTTCTGATTTCTATACATTTAGGGGTAGATTTATCAGGGGTCAAATTTAGAGTTCATAGGAGTTTGTAAAAACTTCCATGAACTCGAAATTACGTTTAAAATGACCAATCAAAATTTATCAAAAATTTTTTAAACTCAGGTAGCATAGATTCGCAAACTCTAAAAAAAAAAACCTGAATTTCAGGAAGCCAGCAAACAACTCCAAATTTATCCTAAGACACCCACCATAGGCTAAACTGCAATTTGGCAGGATTAAAGTGGTGAATAGTCTAATTTTCAAAGGGCCAGAACAAAAATCAAACTCTAATCAAATTTTGACTATTCCCTAGTTGAATTAAAAAAAAATTACTTTGACCCTTGATAAATCTGCCCCTTAAAACGTGTATCTGTTCAACCAGCACCCACAAATAAACTATTTATTGTCAACAAAACCCCTATTTTAAATGAGAGAGATTTCAATTCTATAGACAAGAAAAAAAGCCAGGGATGGCCTTTGACCCCTGTTTATAATACTGTATGAGAACTAAAGCCTGTGTTTTTTTTTTACAGAGCTGTTAAGTAATCTGATTTTTAAACAAATACTTTTGTTGTGCTCAACTTGTATAGCAGATCCTATGGCTTAATAACTTGTGCCTTGAGATAATGTATTGAAGATTGAAGTATCAGGAGGAAGAAACCCGAAAGAAATCCCTTATCAATTGATTGAAATTGTATCTGTGATTTGAATTATACTGCTCAATAAAAAATGAAAAATTACTTAAAAAATTAATTAATGTAACCTTCCAAATTTGTGACCAATTATTTAGTGTTATCTTATCCTTAATAAACCTCTATCATTCAAAATTCTCTTAGATATTTGATAAATATAAAGTGCTAGAGTGCTAAGTTCATTTAGTTGAATATATTAATGAAAGTGCCAAGTGTACCAGCAATAAATTAGTTAAAAAGATTAAAAAGGGCTAATTCATTACAACGGTACAATATCCTTGATGGTAATCACTGAGTGATATAAAAAAAGAACAGGAATAAAGTGACCAGTGCTTGGTTCCTTACATTTAATTGTTATAAGTATTCTAGAGAGTTTCCATTTAACAATTGGTTTCCAATAATTAGTTAATTTATATCAATTCATTCGAGAGATCAGAGTTTCATGAATTTGTGAAATGATAAAATAAATAATTTGAAAACATTAATTATAACTTTATTAATCAATTATTTTAAAAAAAGGGGGCTAATATGGGGTATGAGACGTTATGTAAATATCGATTTTATCAGGAAGAAAATACAAAAAAATATTGATATTTCTTCTAATAATGAATTATTAATTCAATAAAATGTAATACCTAGTATTTATTATTTATTTATTGGGCAGTGTATTAATTTGTAACCCTATGTGGCTAAAACCTTTGAGCCAAATTTAAACTAAAATATTGCTTGCTTAGATAAAAAAAACATTATAAACTTATAATCATATTAAAGGAATGCCGTGAATAGGTTATTTTCATTGATGCCATTTGGGTAAACAGTATTCATTTTGTAAATCCAAAAAATGTTTTCTCTTGAGGAGGGTTTGTTCTAAATTCCCTCTTCCCAATTTGATCTTTTCCAAAACCCATACCCATAGAGTGGAATTTTTTATACTGGAGGGCTATGATAGACAATGACTGTTCTGATTTCTTTGGGTTGTCAGCTGTTCTGATGGAACTACAGTGTTGTTGGATTCTACTTTTCAATTTCTGAGTTTTCATTCCAATATATTGCATCTGGCAAGGGCATTCCAGACAGTAAATGACACCTTGAGTCTTACAGTTAATGTAATCTTTTACTATATGTTCTTTTCCAAACCTGTCCGTAAACTTTTGAATATTTAGGATCTTGTCACAGATGTTACACTCGCCGCATGGATAGCAAACCTGGATTTTTCACCACCTGTTTGTGTGTTTGAAAATGACTCTTTGACAGCATATCTGGACTTCTCCTATAGCATATAGAGACTTTGTCCTGGAGAACTGCCCTTAGGCTTGTGTCCTCTAGTAGAACTGGCCAATGTGTATTCATTATTTCTTGTACCTGCGTACTATCGCTACTGAAAGTCGTAATAAATGCAATCTTTGTGTGTGTAACATATTTTCCAGAGTAACCTCTAGCTTTTAATCTATCTTTCAAGTCAATGGCTTGTTCTTTGAAGGTTTCAAAAGAGGAACAGTTCCTTTTTAACCTTAGGAATTCTCCAGTGGGTAAAGATCTCTTAATCGCCTGTGGATGGAAACTCTTATAGGTCAGGAGGGAATTGGTGGCCGTCTCTTTTCTATAGTTCTTAGTTGACAAACTCCCTTGATTATACACACATCCAGGAAGGAGATAGATTCCCTTGACATTTCCATTGTTATTTTTATGTTAAGATTGTTGTCATTCAATCTATGGACAAATTATGTTGCCTCTTGTACTGTGCCGTTCCATATCATTAATATATCGTCTATTTATATAAGCCATTAGATAACCTTGTTGTAAAAGGGCCTGAGGGTTTCACTTTGGACCACTGTCTCCTCCCAAAGTCCCAAAAATAAATTGACATAGGAGAACATGCTGTTCCCATTGCTATGCCTTGGGTCTGTAGATAAAATTTGCCATTAAAGGTGAAAAAATTGGAATTGAGGACAAATTTCATCAAACAGCACAGAAAGTATATCATGTCATCATCTCCACCCAGGTGTTTGTTCAGAAAGTATTGTAGAGTCGCCAAACCTGGTTTGTGTCTAATAGAGGTATACAGGGACTCAACATCAACAGTTATAAGGATTGTGTCCTCATTGGTCATTATTTGATCAATTTGGGCTAGTACCTCCTTTGTATACCTAACATATGAATGTAGGCCTTCTACAATGGGTCTGATTCTCAAGTCAATGTATTTACTAGCTTTTTCGGTTAAATTACCATTACCCGATGCAATGGGTCTGCCTGGCGGTTTTGTGATATTCTTATGGATTAAATTACTATAATGTATTGACGGTAATGCTGACATAAGAGACCTCTCTGCTGTGTTTACAGAAAGATCTTTTTTTGTACTAGATGCCTTTGGTCTTAAAATCTATACTCTGTGGATAAAGTGGCCTACATGCCACAGACTGTAGATTGTAGCTGGCACTGATAGTGTTAAAGTAATGTTTACACCTTCCTGTAAAAACATGGCCCTTGACACTATCCCTTAAATGAATACAGTAATTAATTCTATAAATATCAAACACTTGAACAACAGTTTATAGTGTTTAAATTCTATGTACTTGAAATTCTGGATTATATGAAAGGTAACCATGGTGGGGATAAAAGGCAATAAATTTAGGGGAAGATTTACTAAGGGTCGAATTTGAGGGTTAAAAAACCCTCGAATTCGACCATCGAATGTTTACCGAACCCTTAAAAGTTTAAAAAGCTTTTCAAATGCAGCTTCAGCTGAATTGAAGTAATTAGTCTGTTTATCCCAATATAAAAAACACCAACACTTCAATAAATGTTTTTTTTTTCTCTTAAAGAGATTGAACAAACATCTGATCATGGATCGCTGAATTGGGAACAGTCCAAGGCAACAATGCTACCTTTGTTCATAATGGAGAGTGAGTGAGCAAAATCAAGAAAAAGGTGAGCAGATATGTGAGGAATAGAATGCAAACAGGGATGCAGACACAATGTTTTTATATTTAATTTTTGCATACAATAAACAAGCTGTACTTCCTCATTTATATAAAAACGTTTTATCGGTATTGGCTAGATAAAGGTCTTGTATATAGTTGTTATACCTTCTTTCAAACTTTAGTGGGATTAAATATAAAATATTATCTCATCACTAGTGATGGGTGAATTTTTCCCATTTCACCATGAATTTGATGCCCGTTTTTTGCATTTTACATTTTGCAGTACATTTGCGAAACGGACGTCAAAAATGGGTACAAAAAGAAAGGTTTCCGTTGGATGTTTACAAACCATGAAAATGCTTACTTATTGACAAAGTTACATATAACTAATGGCAATTACTGTTGTGTTCTTGTCGTCTTTCCATGGGCAGGGGGTTCATGGTAGTGTATATCTAATGTTTTAGTCAAAATTACCATTTAAATCTTATATCAAATCACATTTAGATAGCAAATCATACAATGGTGCCTCCTTTTGCTTATCTCTGTCCATCTTTCAAGGAAAATAATGTTTAGATTTACTCAGTTTGTTTTAAAGGTATGGTTTGTCCGGATCCCTCTCATGGAACCTACTGTTCCACTACATTTTAGTTGGAGAGGAGGACACGGCCAGAGTCAGATGGGGTGGTGTATAATACCCAGGGATCCCAGGATTTTTTAAATTGAATTTGTCTGTCCTGTAATATACTAGTTAGTTTTTTGTTTACAAAGATCCAATTTATCTTATTTTTGAGTTGTTGGATCGGGAGTTGAGGGGATTTCCAGGATTTAGCTATTGTTATTTTTGCAGCTGTAAATATATGGTTGATTAATTTTCTCGTATGTTTATTTATGTCTGGGATTTTATTCCCCAATAAAGCCTGGTCAGGTCTTTTTTGCAAGTTAATCCCTGTTATCGAGTAAATCATTCCGTATACTCTGGTCCAGAATCGCTTGACCCTGGGACATTCCCACCATATGTGAATAGCTGTTCCCTCTCCTCCACATTTTCTGAAACAGGATGGATCGTATTGACTGTTGATTTTATTTAATCTAGAGAGAACAAGATACCATCTAATTAAAACCTTATATCCCGCTTCTAGGAGGGAAGTATTTATTTCACTGTGGGCTGTTCCATCCCATATTTGCTGCCATTCCTTTTCCTCCAAGGATCTTCCAAAGTCTTTTTACCATGCCTTTACATACGGTAGGGTTGTTGGGGAATAGGCTTCCGTTAGTATCTGATAAAGTCGGGATAGCACACCTCTGGAGTAGGGATAATTAATACTAATTGTTTCTAGGTAGGATGACGTTGTCGTATTAGAGCTTTTTGTTTAAAAAAATTATATATTTGTATGAAGCGAAAGAGTCCCCTTGATGGTGGTGCATATACAGTAGTTGTTGGATTCTCTCCCAATCCATAAGACCTGAAAGGCCCAGGAATTTTTTTAAAGCTGTCAGGCCCTTTGATTTCCACCACTGAACTGAATATGTGTCCAGGCCTGGAGGAAACTCTGGATTTCCCAAAATTGGAGCAGTTGGGAAGTGAGGTGATATTTGTTTCTATTTGTGTTTAGTCTTGTCCCATAAGAGCTTGTTCCATCATTGGTGTAAGATTTTGCGGCCTTTGTACATATGAGATCCATGGAACAGCTGATAATGTGATAATGCTGAATTAAGGATTCTTCCATAAGGACCCATTTAGGAGGTGGGTTAGCATGTAGCAATGGGAGAACAGCTAATTGGATATTTACCAAAGTCTTTTACCCCTAGACCATATCATTGTAGTTCTAGATACTCTGGGGAATTTGGTCTTCCAGATAAACTTCATTTTTTGTTTTTGTAAATTTTCTATGTCCTTTTTTGGTACTGGGATGGTAAGGGTCCCCCCCCCAAGAATATTCCCCCTCTATAATTTGATTAAATGCTTTCGTTAAGTGGGGGATTCATGATTTTGCATATTTTTTGTAGTAGAGGGCGGAGAAGCCATCTGGCTCAGGTGTTTTAGATGTTTTTAATTGTTTAATTGCTTTCTGTACTTCCTCTGGGGTGACTGGAGCTTCTAGTAGGTCTGCCTGGAAGTGTGGAAGATTTGCTTGTTCTAGGAATTTATCCGCTTTTTCTTTGGGCAGGGAAGATCGAAATGCAAAGAGAGATTTGTATTGTTTGTTAAATTCTGCTAATATTTTTATGGGGTTTCCTGAGACCTCTCCTTGTGATGTTCTAAGTTTATGTATTAGGTCTGGGGTCTGAGGTTTTTTGAGACATTTAGCCAATAAGGTGGTAGGTTTATTACTGAGAGAATAATATTTTTGGAATCTCCACTGTAGTGTTGAAGCTGCTTTGGCCGAGAGGAGCAGGTCTAGTTCTGTTCTAAGTTTAGAAAGTTCTAAGGGCCGGAGTAGAGGCATGTTTGTTCTGGGTTTCTATTTGTTCCATCTTATTTTGCAGATGAGCAGATTGTTGTTTTTTATTTTGTGGGAGATTACACGGATTATGTGTCCTCTCAGCACTGCTTTGTGTGCTTCCCACAACATTACATGGGAATTTACAATGTTTATATTTTCTTCAAAATATTGTGTTATGTGTGCTTGGATTTCTTGTTGGATTTGTGGATTTTTTAAAAATGTATCATTCAATCTCCATTTCTTATGGGGAGTGTTTTCATAAACATCTTTAAGTATTAACGCAATAGGGGAGTGGTCTGACTATGGGGTAGTAATTATTTTGGCTGAGATTGCTTTTGTCAGTAGGGATTTTGTGATCCATATGTGGTCTATATGTGAGTATGTGTTATGGGGGTTGGAATAAAAGGTGAAGTCTCTTCTCTTTGGATTAAGCTCTTTCCATACATCTAAAAATTGCATAGAATTTAGAATGTTCTTTAGATTTTTTTAATTTTTTGGCTTGGTTTATGTTTTTGTAGTGAAATTAATGTGCTAGTATTGGATCTATCTGTCTCTGGGTCCATACTAGTATTTGAGTCTCCTGCCATCAGTAGAGTACCTTCCCCGTGTTCATTAAGTTTGTGGAGTATTTGTGATAGGAAAGATATTTGATCTGTGTTGGGACTGTAGTAGCTCACCAATGTGACTCTTTGATCTTGGAGGTCTCCTATCAAAATGATGTACCTTCCGTCAGGATCTTTTATTGTTTCCTGTATTGTAAGTGTAAATCCCATACGAATACATATTGCAACTCCTTTGGTTTTTGCTGAGCCATTTGCCATATAGAATGTGGGGTAATATGGGGATAGAAGTTTGGGGAATGATGTTTGTGAAAAGTGGGTTTCCTGTAGCAACAGAACATCAGCACGTATTGAGTGATAGCATCGAAATGCTTTTACTCTCTTGTTAGGGGAATTAAAACCTTGTACATTGTGCGATACCCACGTTATTTTATCTAAAGTCATTGGTATACAAAACAAAATTATATAGTTTGTCAACTTACGGTTTGTAGGGAGAGAGGAGAAAGTTGCTTTATACCTTTTAGGGATCTGATCAAAGTTTTCTATTTCCTTGCAGAGATACAGTATGCATCAGTTCAACTGGAGGCACCATGTAAAAAAAACACATATAATGAAATCATAACATTCAACACTGTAAAGAACATTTCTGGCCTGTTATGGCCTGAAGTAGAACTAAGTTTCACTACTTCTTCTATATTGCCTAAGAAAAGAAGCAGGGAAGATGTGTCAATCTCTGGGGGGCAGCCATGCCAACACACCTATGCTTGTTTTGCACAGTTAAGATTGATTATTTAGCTTAAAAAAGAAAACAATATATACATATATATATATATATATATTTAAATTCTCTGGTCTTGTTCAGAGGGGTTTGCTTTTCCTCTTGGGGTACGTTGCTCTTTAGCCCAGATTGGTGATGGGATTACTGAACGTGTTGGGCTTTGGGAATATGGGGGTGATTGAACCATTGGTTCCACTAAATGGATACGTTGCAAAGTTTCCATAGTGTCCTCTACAGTTGGAAATGAGTATTGTTTGCCGTTGTATGAAAGGTTAAATAGAAGGGGAAATAACCTGCGGTATTTGATCTCCTGGTCTTGTAGGATATTTAACGCTGGTTTGAATGTTCGTCTCCTTTGGATAGTTTGAGGTAAATGGTCAGTAAAGATCTGGATGGGGTGGCCTTCAAATTTTAGGTTTTTGGATTCTCTGGTCGCTTTCATTATTGTTTCTTTAGCCTGGAAGAAATTAAATTTTGAAATTACATCTCTAGGCTGGCCTGTCTGGGCCAGTTTGCCTAGTGATCTATGGACTCCATTTTTTGGGTGCTGCTGGCTGGCACATATACAGTTTGATTCATTAATGTGTTATAAGGTTTCTTTATTTAAGAAAAAGGTGAATAGGTGGGAAATGGTCATACATAACTGGGTGTGGGGGGGCACTGATTGAACCCCTTGCCTAGGGTGCCAAACTACCTTGGCCCGATCCTGGTCTCTTGCTTCTTATTAGGCTTGATCTCGCCTGTAGGGCCCAATTTTGCTTTGCACTGTGTGTGCTGCTTGGTATGTTTTTTAAGTTTTGGCTTGAGGCTTGGTGTGTAGGGCCTATTTGTGTCCGTTAGGTGTAGGAGGGCTTTCCCAGCTGATAATTTCAGGCCCTCAGCCTTGAAGTTATCCACCTGGTTCTTCTTTCACCTTACTTTAATGTTTTCTGTGGGTGTCAGCCTCCGTATTTATCTTCTTTGGCTTAGCTTTGGGGTCTTTTTTCAGACAGTTTTTATGGGCTTTTATTTGGGGTTGTTCCCCCCTTTGTTACCCTGTTGTTTATAGGGGTAATCCTGTGGGGGGAAGGAAATTTCCTCTTATTGCCCTTGCTATCTCTTGTGTGGTCGAGCCATGTAGGAATGCGAACTTAGTACAGGGGCGGCCTGTTACTTGTGCTGGTTGGAGAGCTGCACTTAATAGCGTGGCACTCTCGTCCCAGGCCCGGGTCTGCTAGTTGTGAGGTCCTTACCCGCCTGTGGATTTCCTCCTTTTTCGGGGATCTGTGGATCTAGAATTCTGCCCCTGCTTCTTTTGTTGCTGGACAGCTTGTAGTGCTGGATGGGGTGAGGTGAGTTCCTCAGAGTCGGCAGGCCTATAGGTCGCAATCATGTAGGAGGATGCTGCACCTCTCTCTCCTTTTCACCGCCAGTTCCAGGTGTGTTCCGGTGATCTGGTGTGTTTGGGCTGTCGGCTAATCTCCATTTGACCAGGTTTGGTAAAATATCTCTGTCTTTAAGCTTTTTCAAGCATTGGTGTGCTGCGGAGCTCTAGGATGGTGCGGCTGTGCGCTAGCGCCCCTTGCCAGCAAATTTTCATGGCAAACTCGCAAATTTATTGCCGGCTGTGAAACATGGAAATTTGCAGCAAATCCAAGCCTGGTGAATACATTCGCCCATCACTTCTCATCACAGTTTGACAACATATGGTGCCAATTGAGTATAAGCCGACACGAGTATAAGCCGAGGTACCTCATTTTACCAAGAAAACTTGGAAAACTTATTGACTCGAGTATAAGCCTAGGGTGAGAAATGCATTGTGTGCACTTGTGACTACTGCAAGTTGCATTCAGCCTGTTTGACATTCAGCCAGTCCTAAATATAAATCTTATTTATTCTGCCCTGGGGAAGACATGAGTGTGCCCTTTAATCTGCACATATAATAAACTCCAGCACGTGTACAATTCTGCACGTGAAATACATAACACTTTTGATTTCAATACCCCCAGAGCTCACATAAAGATGGCACAGTGGCAAGTACAAGTATAAATACCCCCAGAAAGCATAGCAGAATGACACAGATTTAATTCCTGCACTGCTCTCTGGCTTTAACTAGAAAGTATACCAGAAGCCAGCACACTCATCCAGGGACAACTTCAATTAATAAAACAGCAGCACTGACTGACCGTGTGGGTGGGAGGGTGGTGAGAAGGCTGCAGACTGCAGTGTTATGATAATTGTAGCTCCTTTCTTGCTTCCTTTCCTCCCGCGAAGTCTGTCTGAGTGCTGCTGGCCAATCCGATGCTCCACAGCTGCCGGTAGTGCTCTCTCCTTCTCCTTGTCACAGCCAAAGTAATTTGATCCTGCAGCAAAGACTGTGACAAAGGAGGAGGAGCGGGCACTAAGGGAAGCTGTGAAAAGAAAAGTCTGCAGCAGAGAAGAAAAGTTAGGAGGCAAGGGAGCGGGAGACAAAATCAGTGCTGGCTGGGTAATGACCATGACTGCTACTGCACTGTCTTTAATTCCCAGAAGTACAACTAGGCAACTGAGTTTTTAAAGCGGGGCCGCATGTGCAGATAAGGGGATGAGCCTCCAAAGTACTGTGGCTCCCCAAAACCAATCAGGATGTGCGCGAGCTGCGGCAGGTTTTGGCAGCCATCCGCTCCTGATCAACTAGGAACCGTATCTCCGCTAGGTACAAAGGATCATTTTTGTGCAAGCAGCCCTGACTCGTGTAAAAGCCGAGGTCGGCTTTTTCAGCATATTTTGGATGATGAAAAACTCGGCTTATACTCGAGTATATACAGTAATTGTCTCATATAATTACTGTTATATATAGAAGCAAAATGAAAATTAATAGAAAGTTAGAGTTATAATACTCACCAACATCATTTAGTAAGGACCTCAAGAAATACAGGGCTCACTTCATTAAAACAAGAAGAACCAAATGATTAGTGTGTTTATATATTGTTAGTACAAAGTTTTAGTATATTAAGGCCTTAAATAAAACTTGAAGGGGGTTTCCAAATAGTAAGATGTTTACTCACCACATAAGAGAAGAGGCCCAGGTGCACCACCCTGAGCCCTCAACACGGGGAGCAGACAAACCAAAATTGTTCTTTAGCAGGAACTCAAATAAAGGTCCTCCGCCAGGGAGTTGAATTAAAGTGTAACAATGTATTGTGTCCACAGCCTTACATGTTTTGTGTTGCAAGCCCTTAGGGGCAGATTTACTAAGGGTCAAATTGCGAATTTAAAAAAAAATTCGACTATCAAATTTTTTTTTTAAAGGGCATTTTCGATCAAAAATGGACCGAAATCGTTTGATTCAAACAATTTTGGGTACAATCCTTTGAATTTCCAAAACACTCCAGAAACGTTCCAGGAGGTCCCATCATTGGCTAAATTTGGCAGCTTTAAGGTGGTGAAGGATTGAATTCAATTTTTTTTAAAGAGACAGTACTTCTAAATTCGAATTTTCTAATTTTTCAATTTGAATCAAATTTTGGGCTATTCAATAGCTGAAGTAGCCAAATATTACTTCAAAATTCAAATTTTTTCATTTGAATTTTCGCTTTGACCCTTAGTAAATGTGCCCCTTAGTCATAGGCCATACTGTGATATAATATTCATCTACTATCAATTCAGACATCCACCCAGTTATCTCTAGCTACCGAGTAAAAATGTAGCCCTGTCATTGGACTGAGATGCGAGATCGCTCAGCGCATGGAGGGGGAGAGCGCACACCGCGCACCCGGTGGGGGAGAGCGCAAACCGTGCGCATACGGAGGGGGAGAGCGCACACCGCGCGCGCACGGAGGGGGAGGTCGCGGGGGAGTGCAGTGGCGCCTGGGGCGCCAGGTACACTTGGCCTGGCACTGCTGGGCCCTTCCAAAGATTTTTTTGCCAGCAAATATTGGAGATGGTATACTAGTTCTCTAGAAATGAGTGTCCTCAGTCAGCAAACATTAACTTCACTTAATTAGCACATAACTGACTCACAGCTTAAAGCTCTTGTTTATTTTTGTAGGGACACTAATAAGGGTACAAATCCATCAAAATATACCTCCTTTTGAAAGTTTCCAGAATTTAACTGGGATGGAATAGAGTGGAATATTCCATACATCCATGCATATCACATATATATATATATACTAATTAGAGCTTCTTCCCCAAGATTCATTCTTAGGGGCAGATTTACTAAATTCACATGAATGATTCGAAATTCCATTTAATTTTCTAAAAAAAAATTTGAATTCAAAATTCCGAATGTTTTTGAAGGCCACT
>CM044436.1:74255683-74266484 GCA_024363595.1 Xenopus borealis
CGTATTGACTGGTTGAAAGCTGTTGTCATTCCAATAATTAAAAGAGATTACGATCTCAGCCTGGCAATTCTAGATCTGTAAGTTAGACATCTGTGATGGGCAAATTATTTAAAGGCTTGGTAAGGGATCACATTCACATTTTGTTGCCTAGTGGATGCCATTAGGAGCAGCAATCAGCATGGCTACGAAATAAGTTGGCACTATAGAAATACATGTTAATAAAATAAAATGGCTTTATGAAGGATAGGTCATGTCAGGCAAATTTGATTGCTTTTTATGATGAGGTAAGTAAGATGCTGGACAGCAGGTGAGTAGTACTGTAGACGGAATCTATCTCAATTCTGCCAAATCATTTGATATAGTGCCCCACAAACAATTGCTTTCTAAACTAAGATCGGTTGGGCTTAATTAAGTTGTTTGCACATGGATAGGAAACTGGCTACAGGATCAGGTACAGAGGGTGGTTGTTATTGGTGCATTGTGTACTTGGAGTAATATTGTTAGTGGGGTCCCTCAGGGCTTGTTATTCAGTCTACTTTTCTTTAACTTGTTCATTAATCATTTATGGGAGGGTATTGTAATTAATGTATCAGTGTTTGCAGATGAGTTAAAACTATGCATACTAGTGAGACTGCACTAGGCAAATCCATAATGGAAAGGGACTTTGGAGTCCTTGTAGATAATAAACTTTGCTGTAGGAAGCAATGCCAGTCAGCAGTATCAAGGGCAAATAAAGTCTTGAGCTGTATTAAAAGGTGCAGATTCCAGGAGGAGGGGGTTATTCTTCCACTATACAGCGAACTGATACTAGCCTCATCTAGAATATGCAGTACATTATTGATCACCATCGCTCAAACAGGACTTTATTGAATTAGAGAAGGTGCATAAAAGGGCAACTAAGCTGGTAAAAGGTATAGAAAATTTTAGCTATGAGGAAAGGCTTGTCAAGATGGGGTTGTACATGCTGGAGAAGAGCCTCTTAAGGAGTGATATGCTATCTATGTATAAAAATCATATCAAACCATAAATCATAATCATATCATATCAAAAGATCATATAACAATCTCTCTAATGTCATCTAATACAATTACTAATGGTCAAAGTGAATATTCGTATAAAATTTGGATTGAAAAATTAGAATTTCGAAGTAATTTTGGGCTATTTCGACTATCGAATAGCCCAAAATGAGATTTGAATAGAAAAAAATTGAATATTCAACAAGTCGAATTTTCGAAGTGCTGGCCCTTTAAAATTGTTCAACTTCGACACCTTAAAGCTTCCAAATTGCTATGTTAGCTCATGGGGGACCTCACAGAACCTGTCCTAAAAAATTTTCTTAGTTCCAAGAATTCAAAGGATTTTGTGCAAAATCCTTCGAACGATGCAAGTCGAACGATTTTTATTTGATCGAAATGGACCTATTTGTTTTTTATGGTACTTTGTATAGAATGCAGTGTTGATATGTTTGTCAATTAGATTTTAATGATCTTTCACACTAAGTGGGTTACTTTTTTACATACATATTTTATTTTCGATAATTGAATTTTTGTGCTTTAAATATCATAACATTGGATTTTGTCCTGAAAAAAATATTTTTTCAATATTTATTAAATGGCAAAAACCAAAACCAAAAACATTTCCATCTAAAAACTTACAGCGTTGTGGAAGTCAGTTGGAAGTGTCTTTGGTAAAAATGGTACTATCTATTTAATTTCAATAATTGAATATTAAAAATAATGAGTTAATCCTTTTTTATTCAGATGTTTTAATAAATAAACTAACATTCACATTTTTTCAAGTTTATGTGAAGTAGAAACATTTTGAACATTTGACAAATACAAATTTTTATTCGGAAGCCTGTAAGGCTTGAATACATAGAACTTGGATTGGAGCCTTTTTCAACATCATGTACTATGTAGGTATAGTTTAGAAAATTAGCTAAAAAATTGAGGAACAATGAAAGTTTTAGCTGGTTTTGTAACTATGTACAGATGAAGCCACTTTGGATTGTGCATTTGACACAGAAAAACTTAACTCATCTATCCAATTTATCCCACTTAGCACAAAATATTGTGTCACAGCATCCCATCCAATTAAAGAGTTCACCATTGAAAACAATGGTGCTTTGGTATGCTAATGAAAAGGTCAAATGCATTAAATGAGTTAAGATAACTTTAGATAATAGTTTCTTCAATTAACCCTGAGTCATGACGCATTTAACTCAAAATCCCAGTGGCTGCATCTGTATACATTTTTAATCAATCAGTAAGCCCAATGTTAGTATTACAAAAGATAATTTCACTGTCTGTGTTGTGCTTTTGTCTGTAAATAAGGAACTGTAAAATGCAAATAAAATTGTAAATAAACAAAATTAGGAAAAATCACGTTACTGTATCAAAGGGGATATTCACCTTTATATACACACTTTTACACAGCTTTTATCTTATTTTTGTATGTTTTTTTAGTTTTCTACAAAAAAAAAACATTTTCATTATTCCAGTAACAGGTGATTTGAACCTTTACATGTTGGATTTGACAGAATAGCAGATTTGTTACAAAATCTGACAAAATGCCAAGGCAAACCTTCACCATATATTCATATGCAAACTCTAGCAAACTAGACAGAAACATTGCTACTGGTTGCCCAAGTCAATGGACATTAGGGGCATATTTATCAAGGGTTGAATTTCCATTTGAATTTTGAATTAGAATTTTTTAGTTTTTTATATGCCAAAATTTTCAATTTAGATCAGGGAGTTATCCAAATTCAGTTTGAGTTTTATTAAAAAATTCAATTTAGATTTTCAAGATGTATAATATTCTGGAAGTTTAAGAACTTGAACTTCACCACCTAAAAACTCAATTTGGTGATGTTTTCAGCCTTCCTGACACTCAAATCTTTTTCGTGGAAATAAATTTAATCAAATTTTTAAAGCTCAAATCAAATTCGATTCAAATTCAAATCAAGTTTTTGGGTCAATCCTATTTACCCAAGTTTAGAAAATTAGACTTTTATATAAATTTTGATCCAAATTTCAAGTTCATGAAAATTTAAAAAAATTCACATGAATTTGAAATTCAACCCTTTATAAATGGGCCTCTAAGGGGTCTGTTTATCAAACTGTGTAAAAACAGCAATCATCCATCAGTGTTTTTATGCTGTTTTTTTACTGTTGGCATTTATATATATCCTAAATCTTTCTCATGGATTATGCCATACAGATAATGGCATCAAAATAACAGTATTAATACAATGATTTGGTGGTGTGAAAGGACATGTATTCCCATTCCTATTTATATTACACTGCTTTGTACATCATTTTTCCTTGGATAATAATTTTACATGGCATAATAAACAGGTCTCTAAAGGTTCAGAATGGGCATGGCTCAAATGTTTGAATCAACAATTGCTATGATTCAGTCAAACTGAAACTTAAATTTGGGCCTGTATCTCCCTAAATTTTTACAAAGAAAATTCTTGGAACTATTATACGTGCCACTAGTCTTGTCAGCCTTTAATAATTTGTTAGTAGTTCACTCTGGTCTAGCATGTGTGGATTTAAACAATGTATAACAGGCAGTCAGTCTGTCTGATATAAACTGACCCTAATCTCATTCTTTTGCAGTGGACAGGTCTGGATTTGAGGCAAGGCCGGACAGGCCTAGGGTGGCATGCCAGCTATCCGCATTATAGGGAGCACTGGGGACATGCATGCATGCATGTGTGCAGGTGGTGCCCCAAATATGGTGGGCTCTGGTGGCATAGGGGTGCCAAATAAGGAAATCCTGCCCTAGCAGTGGGGAAAGCATGTTCTGTTAAATAACCCAGATAAGGGTGTCTTTCCTCTGCTATTCTAAACAAATATTGTAGGTTTTTTTTACAGGTTGGAAAATACTTTAAGCTCTGACCTCTAGAAGCTCATCCTTTACAAATGTATCATGATGAGGGCTGTATGTCCACAGGGGATATCCTCCAAGATCATACATTTGTTCATACCCAAGGTTATTTACTCTTGAACCCATGTGTTAGCAAAGGTTTTTACCCCAGGCTATCAATTATATCAGTACATGGTGCTACATCCCTATCTCCATTAACAGCTACTACACCTGCGCCTCATCCAGTTCCTGTTCCTTTCTTCATCTTGTCTTTGATTTTTTTTTCTGGTTTTGAACTTGATTTTTTCTTATCCTTACCTTTGCCATCATCATGTTATATTTAGCAAACCTACCTGTTCTTGTGAGAGTGCTGGAAACTTGTGCAGCTGAGACCTCATGTTACCTGAGCAGCTGAGGGAAAGTGTCATCACCTCTCATCACAATTACATTACTAGGCATAATTACTGTAAAATCATACTACATATTTAATACTGGAATACTCCATATTTAATTTCATGTTTTTATTGTGTGCTTTCTATTATCTAGTTGAACCCATTTCATTTGAATCAATTTGGGTTTGACTGTATTAATGAAAGGAACATGAACAGATTTGTTCAATAATAGATGATATGCAATAGGAAGAATTTACTACCACTCAGTGTTAATGTCCCTGTACAAGGAGTCCAACATAACATAAAGTTACTAGGATGTACAGTATGTCAAGGTAAAAAGTAGCATGGAGTAGATCACCTGAAGAGAGACAGATACAGGTGTAACTACATCAGAAGAAGGAGCTAAAGTGAGATCTAGGTGTCTGTTTCCTGTAAAATACAATATAATTTGTGACTTGTGCCAAAAATAAGAACATTGTGTAATATTGCATCCATGCTATGTTAGCTGATTTGTACAGTACTGAAGTTCAGCATCAGAATTACCATAAAATTAAAATCAAGAATAATTTCTTTGCTTTAATTAAAATCAAGAATAATTTCTTTGCTTTAATTTGTATAATTCCAGAAACTGAAGGTGAGTTGTGATATCAGTAATTTTATGTAACTATTCAACAGTTGTGGGGGACAAAGTATAAAGCGATCATTTGGAAATGGATCCGCACACACACAAGTCGAGGAGTTAACCCCTTTTATTTTGCCACCAGAAATATCAACATTTCAGGGGGAAATCCTCAATGGATGAAGGGAGGGTTCCCCTTTATATTTGTGGTGGTACAATAAAAGGGGTTGTCTCCCTGACTGCATAATTGTGTGTGTGTGTGTGCGGATCAGTTTACAAACGATCGCTGTTGCTAAAGGGCCAGTGGAGGTCAAGCACCCACATTGCAGTTTAAGTGAATTGTAGGTGTGCAATGGAATAATTACATATCGGAAAAAGGATAAAACAACAGACAATTCATTAAATACCTTGCAATCCTGAAACGGTAGAGATAAGCAAGAAGGATTACATCCAGAAATCTATACAAAGCTTTTGAGAAAGTGGCTGGTAGCTACAAGATGCATCAAGTGTACGGCATAGGGATATACCTGTTAAAGCTCCATGTTTTAGTGATCCAAATAAACAACTGTTTTCAAAGATATTGGCCCATTGGTGCTCCATCAAAGTATCAGCTTTTTTTATATTACTCCAAGATGCAAATGTCACCTCTGCTTTAAATAAATGAAAGAAATTTGCTATCTTCTGAAGAGACAATATGCTAATTCAGTCCTGTATGATTAAGTGAAGCAGAGTATTCAGACTGTTGTCAACTTAAGGGAGTTCATTTTATTATTATAAAAAAAACATTTTTTTAATGTTTGTAATGGTAGAATTAAAGCTTTCATTGTAAGAGTTACTGCAAACATAAATGTTGATACTCTTGCTCTCTTATAGGAATGAATCTCTTTATATCAAAAAGGACACTAATACATGTTTCTCCATGAATAAATGAGGGCTGGTTTATTAAAAAAATACCTTGCAAAAAAAGTGATTGTGAATATATGATTAATTCGAGTATGATAAATCTCAAATGGCTGCAATTTATTAAAGAAAAATATTGCCAAATAAAAGCTCACAATTTTTAATAGAAGTTAGTGCAAAGTGTTTTTGGACTCCAAAAATACTTTTACCCCCTTCCAGTTTATTAAAACAAGCTCAATTTTATTAATTTAAATTAACAAAATTAATATTATATTAAATTGTGAGCGACTATTTTACCATGAAAAAAATCTATCTGTTTTCCTTATTATGCTAGTGTTAAAGAATAGAAAACCATATATTCCTGATGTATCAAGATAATATAAAATAAATATTCATGATATTCAAAAATGAACAGAGATTTCAGGAGTTCTCTGACCAGGGCTCTGTACCTCGATCTACCATAACTCTTAAGGATTCCCCAAATTTCTGATGGTTTTCCATTATTTCTGATGATTTGTTAACAAAAATCTGATGTTCACATGTGCAGAATCTTTGTCAGCAAATAGATGTGTGCATTAAGAGCAGAGAGTCTGTGGTTTCAGAAGAGGTTGTGTACATGTGCTTGACATCACTAACACACTAACAAAAAAAGTGTTTACGCATATGCGAGAGCTGTTTTTTTTCCCTTTAATTAAATTAATCCTATGGAAGATGTTTAGGGGATATTTACTAAACTCCAAATGCAAAAATCACAAAAAATTTGTGATTTTTTTCTTATAAAATTGGACTTTTAAACAAATCACATTTTTTTTGGAATATATTAAACCCAGAAGATGCAAAAGTCTGAATCTGAAAATCCAGCATTTCAGACCTGTTGAGGTTGCATCTAATTCAATGGGAGAAGTCCCAATGATTTTTTGATGTGCGCTGGGTTTTGGAATTTACAGATTAAATTTACCAAAAAATCGTGAAATTTGGAAAAATCAGATGAAAAAAATCTGAAAAATTTTCTGGAAAATGTAATAGTAAAGAAGCGTTAAAAACTCGAGCAGATTTGATTGGAGTTTGTAGCAGAAAATATTGAGAGGAATTCGGACTTTGATAAATAACCCCCTAGATGTTTGCATTTTCACAATGCATTAGCAGTTAATTTTCCATTCAAAAACACTAAGGGGCAAATTTACGAATTTCACATGAAATGATCGAAGTTTGATCAAACAACGATCACACAAATTTTTTGTGTTAGAAATTTGGCCGAATAGATCGAATGACAGGATATTCGATAATTCGGTCATTCGATGATCGAAGGATTTAAAATTTTAAAGTTATTCGACTGCCTACTTCGCCAGATTGAACCTACCGAATTGGAATAGAATCCTATGGGAAGCTGCCCATAGGCTTCTGAGGCTACTTCCTGCTCGAATACTATTCGTATGATCGTAGCGTTCGAATCGTACGGATTTTTCTGACTCTCGAAGGAAATTTCACGATTTTTTCGTGTAATCGAACGATCGGTGCTGCACACACAAATAAACACATATATTTATTTTCCGACTATTTTTTAAACTAATGACTGAAGATAAGAACCCTGAGATTGGAATGCATTGTTCTCTATAGTTAGGCATATAAATGTATGACATTTGTGACAAAAGTATAAGTTAATTTTAGTAATCAAATTAAGTTAAATTAAACCCTTTTCAGTAAGAAAAGGTTGAACCCAAATAATCTTTTCCTGAAAGGCACGCTGTCATCCCATCATTACTTTCTTATTATTCAAGTACATCTAATTAGTTTTCTATATGTGTGTTTTAGATACATATATTAAAATTACTTTTAAAACTACTGTGATTTTTTTCTACTTTTTTAGGTGCCACTTTAATCCTGTTATGGACTTTAAATCCATGTCATTAAGGGGCAGATTTACTAATGGTCAAATTTCGAATTGAAAAAACTTCGAAATTCGACCATCAAATTTTTTTAAAGGGCTTTTTCGATCAAAAATTGACCTATTTCAAATAGGTCCATTTTCAATCAAATAAAAATTGTTCAAATCGTTCAATCGCATCGTTCAAATTGAATGATTCAAAGGATTTTGCGCAAAATCCTTAGAATTCCTAGGACTAGGAGGTCCCCCATAGGCTACAATGGAAATTTGGCAGCTTTAGGGTGGCGAAGTGTCGAATTCAAAGGATTTTAAAGGGACAATTAGAATTTTCTAATTTTTTCAATTGGAATGGAATTTTGGGATATTTGATAATCGAAGTACTTCGATATCCGATCGTGAAATCGAATGATCGGTATCCGATCGTACAAATTAATCGAGAAATTGTATATCGAGCAAAATGATAGCCTAAAACAATTCGATAAGCATTCGATGGTCGAATACTTATCGAATTGCGAATTTGGTCGAGCTAATTATGGGGAATAATAGTAAATTTGCCCCGAAATGTGTGACATACACATGAAATTTGACATGATATTCAGCCATTTTATAAGTAGTAATAATTATTGTTATTAGTAATTATCTTATTTATTGACTGTTTTATATTACTAGTCATCGAAACTAGGGAGATATTCAAAAATCCAAAAAGTTCTCTACTACTTTGACAAATCCGCAAAGATTTTTTCCCCCTATTTATCAATTTTGTAAAAAAACATGGAAAAATCTGAATACCAGTACTTGACACCCGATTTGACACCCACATACCTCAATTTTTTGTATTTGACACCCAAATACTACAACTTTTTCATAACCCAGAGCAAATCAGGATATCTTTAAAAGTATATTCAGAAAAAATCGGGAAAACCCTAGCTGTATATATTATAGTAAGAATAACCTCATGTAATATTAGGTTGCAAATATATGCCATAAATGTATTCACACTAATTTTATCATTTAACTTCGTCATCTAAATTTACCCAAAGAATTATGCTTATTACAGAGTAATACATATGCTGGCATAGTACTACTTATGAAGAAAAGTAAGACAATTTTTCTTGATAATGAATGGTCCATTAATGGATAAATGTGTGTGCCATTAGTGAAATCATACCATAACCAATGACTTTTAAGCCTGCCTATACTGGATTATGGATCACAACATAGAAGAGTTGAAAGAGCTGAAAGATATGTGATCAACAATTCCAAGAGGCACTTGTAGGCAAGTCTTAGGGTAGGACTAGACGAGTGTTTTGGCCGAAATTCTGCCAGATCTGACGCTGGCTGATAAGACGCCCATGTCAAGTTGGATGCAACAGTCATGTCATGTCGGATGAATGCTGAAACAGATTCTGACTTTTGTATTACGTACCTTGTTTCCTGTCGTATCCAACTTGACATAGGCATTTTGTCGCCCAGTGTCAGATCCGGAAAAATTGCACCCAAAACACTTATCTAGATCTGCCCTAAAACTGCAAGCACAGCCAGTGATGCCTTCACATAAACAAGTAGAAGAACTATTGAACTAATGCAAAGTTGAATTGCAGGTACAGTACAGAAACATTATTTATATAGAATACAATGTGTTGATTGTGAACCTTTGTGTGTGCTATAGAAATAGAGCAGTTTTCTTGTGGTTGAGCAACAAATATGATTTATATAGTCATATTACAGAAACATTTGCAGAGTACTTACTTCATATTGTTGGATACAAGTATTGCAATTGAAGTTGATGCGTCTGTTTCTGTTTTTGCTAAAATATGTTTTTTTCTGCCATTACTACTACTCAGGCCCTCATTACTTTAAGAAATATAATTTGATTTGAATAGATTGTAATTTTAAAACTGATATAGCAGTAAAATGGCAAATAAGCACATTGACAAGTTTTCTAGATAGCTTATTAAGGTAATAGAACGACATAAGGAGCTGCTCTGATTTGTTTGATTTTTGCATAAACAAGCTTATGATATCCCTCATTTGAATCTAAATGTAAATGGACATGGACATTCAATGTTTAATCAAGCTGAACAGCTACTCCACTTGAATTTTAATCTTCTGTCCTCTGAAGGTAGTTAAGAATTGTATGTAACAAAATTGTGTTGCAATCTTATCTTCAGTCAGGAACATTTAAAAATATTTTATTTTGACATGCACCAGTTCAAGGTTATTTACAGAGACCTCAGAGGTTTATTTAAAATTGGGTTAAAATACTTCTCATAGTGGACAAGATTTTCTTTTATAGCTAAGCTTAAAATATCTATTCATTGCCGTTTCTATCATTTAGAATGAGGAAGTTAAATAATTTTGCACAAATAAAAATTTGCCACCAAGATATGAACTATGCTGGATGTTATCAACGATTCTGAAAACAAATCTATATTACAAATATGGCTGTGAGCGTTGGTGTTGTTACTTTATTTTTTTTTTTATTATAATAAACACAGTACTGTGTATGTACCTCCTTTAAATTCCCTTATTAATACCCTTTCAAATGCCTGTGGGACAAGTGTTTGCAGAGCACAGTAAAGTGAAATTGTGGTGGTATGGTTTAATTTGCATTGAAGGATTTTACCAATGGGCCTGTGTTTTTAAGGGTGCCCATAGTACAAGTTGTCTGCTTGTACTATGGTGCAGTGGTATTTCTGAATGAACCTGGCATTATCCATTCAACTTTATTGTTTATAAATTGTTTCATGTAACAGTCTCCTTAAACTGATGTTATATCATAGTTAATTGTGTCTGGACAACTTTTCTATTTGTTTGCATTCCCTCCTGCAATAATTTTAAATGATTATGCAAAGGGGGTTAGAGATGATGAATGCTTCATTGGAACCAAAAAAAACCCACTCTTTCCTAGCTAATGAAATGGAATGAGTAAATCTGCAATCCAACTAAAAGATCACTGAAAGTTTATAAAACAGCTTCTTAAATTAATTTTATGTTCAGAGTGGATTAATAGAATAACTGTAGTTATCCTCTGTATGAAAGCACAGTTCTCTGTGGAACACATGTAAATAACATTGAAGAAGCTCTTGTCAAAAACAGATGAAACTGCTGGAAGCATGCTATTATTAA
>CM044436.1:74274054-74284619 GCA_024363595.1 Xenopus borealis
TTTTCTAGTAATGCTTGCACCTGTACTTTCTTGACCACGTATGGCAGTTCTGTGTAAATCTTCCTTATTGTGAATGCTCTGTAAAATGTATATAAACCTGGTCAAATGGGCGTGACATTTGAAGCTCTCCGTGCCATGCTAAGGTGCAGATTTACAAAATTTGTGTGAAGGATTCAAAATTCGATCGAATTTTCAAAACGATTCGAATTCAAATAACTTTTTTGGGTACTTTGACCATCAAATTTAAAAACATTCGATCAATTCGAATGATTTGAATGATTCAAATAAAAATCTATTTGATCATTCGACCATTCGATCGTCGAAAGTACTTGCCCTTTAAAAAAAAATTTGATTGCCTAGTTCGCCAGATTAAACCTACCAAATTGCTGTTAAACCCTATGGGAATATATATATGTGTGTGTATATATATATATATATATATATATATATATATATGTAGCACACACTTGTGTGTGACTATTGTGTATGTGTAGGGACCTATATAATTAATTCTCCCCTATAGCTTTACATCCCTACACTCCATTATTCTGTAGTTGCTGGGTAAAAGTACAAAAGTATATGCCACAGAGGTTTCCTGCCTTACTTCAGTATAGTGTTGGTTAGAGGGTGGTTCTTCCTCTTTTGCCTTCCAATGAGGTGTAGTCAGGACAGGGTAGTTCTATGTACCAGTGCTTTCTAGGAAAGTGCAGCAGATAGAACTAGTTTAGGAAAAGCAAAATGTGCTGTAGCTGTGAGGGATAGCTAGGAGGTAGCACTACCCTCAGGCAAGACTGACCTGTAGTTTAGGGATCACAGGCTAATAGGGATTTAGGTTATGTGATTTTCCTGATCCAACATCTGGGAATATAGGTCCGCATTTAGAGATATTGAAGGTTCATCTATCAAATCTGGTACGCTATTTCCAAAGAGATGCCGTAAGGTGCTGGCTTTGAATTGCAATGATATTGCCTGAGGTATGTGACTAGAATAACTCATGGATAGTAAATAATAATAATAATAATAAATTCGCAAAACGCCAGAGAAAATTTGCCTAGTGAAAATTTGCGTAAAAAAACGTTGCAACGCACCGAAAACAACGCTACAAGTCGAAATTGACGCGAGGCGGCAAAAAATTTTTTCGCTGGAAATTCGCTAATTTTTTGACAAAGCGAAACTGGGTAGATTCGCCCATCACTACTCATGGATTGTGGGTATGATATTCATGGCTGTGCTTTAAGAGTATAATGCCTGTTATGTTTTATTTTGTTCAATAAATATCTGGCTTCCTATTCTTTTATATAGTCATGCAGCCCATGAGGTGTAGTTGCACAAAACCTCCCCTTCACCCTTTCACTTAGCAAAACATTATCAGATCAACACAATATAAATCACAAACATAAAGTACCATTATAAGGAACAGGAACTGTAATGTTACATCGAAATCCTATCAACAGTTCAAATGATTTGTGTGCATCGGGACATATAAAATTGCTCCATGTGGTTGGTTATTGGTTATTGGTGCCATCAGTTAGCTGTTTAAAGTTGACATCTTAATCAGATTAATTTACTTCAGGTAAAGAACAGCCTAGCAAAGCATATAGTTCAGAAGCAGCATGCTTAAGGTGTACTCAGTTCACCAAGAATGCAGAATACTGGCAGTTTACTTTACTCCTATCACTGGATCACCTTGTGCTGCAGATGAGGGCTGGTAAATTGCAGGCAGCTCTATTCTTCAGTAGATGGAATCCCCTTGACCTCTACTGTGCAGTCTTCAAACATGGGGCCTTCTTGTCATTTATATCTATAAATATTTCTGCCTATGATAGGTTGCAACCTTTGCTGTAGTAGCTAACCAAACAGGGGGCATGGTCGTGACATCACAGAGCTGGGCAATAAATAAATATTTCTGTATAAATACTATTTTCAAAAGGATGTGAATTTGTCTTGGGGTCTTTATTTTGTGGAAAAAGGAAACCTTTGAGAAAGGCATATGAAATGATTTTTTACTCAAAATGCACTTTGTAGATCCTGCACACTCTGTGGTAAGTTTAGTACGGTATATTATGAAGACTAACTGACTAATATGAGAAAAAAAAGGTGTTTTGTTTAGTTTTGTATGATGTTCTAAATACTACTACTTAGCCTTACAATTGTTATTGTCTTACAAATGTAAGTACATCACTAAAATGGATACAAAACTACGTGTAAGTGCACCAATGAAACTTCATAAAGGTTATCAAAACGCTTCTGATAATAGTGCAAAGTATTATCACTGTCACATGGGAAGTCTGGACATGATGGTTATTCAAGGGTTCCACTAGTTGGTAGTATAAATAGGCACTACTTGCTTGTGCCCGCTATGAGTTTCAGGCTGGAAAAAACATGAAAACTCCCACAATCACAGTGCACAACTTGCACTTTTCCCCACAGTAAGTTCCACCTAAAATCAGTTTGATTGATGGTACTCAATTCAACATGTGCTCTTCACACTTCTGTATAGTTGCATGCTGCACTGCTTAGTCCTTCTTGCATTCAACTCTGAATTGGGTGCTTCTGCAATTAATTATGCAGCTGAACCCTGGAGCTACAGAAACCTCCTGACAAGACAATTGCTCTGGTGTTACTTTCATACCTTGCGTCAATAGGTGCAGAACACTTGTTCAAAAACAAACCATGCGCATATATCACTTGTGCACCAAACTCCAGAAGAAAAATGCATTTGTTGTGTAAGTTTGTGTGTAGGTGGTACCTAAAAGAATCCCATTTATTTTAAGGTACTGTACCTGCATCAAAAATTGTAACTTGCATTTCCACTTAGTTGTACTCAGAATCCCACCCTCTCTTGTGAATCACATGCAATTCCTTTATTGATGCACAAGAACACAGAAGCTGCCACCACATCCAAAGAATGCAGTATTTTCAGTTCATTTACTACATAATAAAAACAACCAAACAGCATTAGAGATATCCATTTACTCCAAGCTAGAAAATAAAAGAAAGCAAAGATGATTTATTGTCCATACTCTTACATGTATGCATTTCTTACTATATTCTGTAAGCATATATATATTTATATATTTTGTAGCCATTACAGGTAGTTGGACTGTGGTCTCACTGGGGAATAGACCTTTGTGTACACTTCCAGACACTCCAAAACAGAGGCACAGACAGTTCAGTTGAGTATAACTGGTCTTTGGCCAGATTATTGGAAGCTTTTGCAGAGAGGCAAAAAACATAAAACAAAAAACCTAAGCCTGTCCGGCTGTAACTAATACAAAAGTTCTTTCCTTTCTTACCCAGGACAAGGGCCTTGCGCCCCAATCCCTTACAAAGATTCCGGTGCGAGCCAACATGACAGTAGCCGCACATGTGCATTTGTGAGCGTGCGACGCTGGAATGCGGGCTCTATCAGCTCGCACCTTTTGTTGGGGGTAACTTTTTAAACAATAGGTGCCCTTTAAGCTGAACAATAGTAAAACAAAACGTTTTATTTTTCCCCATTGCAAAACTGAGGTTACCACACATATGACAGGAATATAGGGGAGACATATATATATGTCTTATATATATATATATATATTATATATATATATATATATATATAATATAAACACACACACATATATGCACACACAGACTAGGCACACTCATGCTTGCATTTTCTCTTGCCCACAAATCCTTGAACAGATGAAATATATCCTTCTTGATAATTATATTATACAAATATAATTTTAGATCCACTTGCTCTTATGCTATTTTTATTCTAATCCTAAAGACACTGATTACCCAAGTGTAAAAGGCCAATTTTCTCTTCAGTATATCTTTCTTTTCCTGTCGGCGAAATACATCTCAAATAAAAACATCTTGCATCAACCATTCCTTGGTGGTCTACGCTTCGCTAGAAGTTTACATTTGCATTCTTTTGCATATATTCATAAACACTAAATTATCACCTTTCTGGTGTTTACTCCAATTTGTCACACATAATTTTCATCTCTACATCTCTTGCACTTGATATTTCCACTGTGTTCTAGTTTAAGTGAACATTGTAACATTGATTGGAACATGCTAGAATGTTGTATACATAGATTAATTTAACCATTTGTCATGGTTTCCCTTATAAGTAAAACATCAATTATACTTATCCAAAAAACAACGTGCACCTACTTGAAATTACTAGATATAAGCAATACATAAATACTAGTCATTACCATCGAATGAACTCATCTCTGTTATTGTGCATTTAAATGTAAAGTAATGTGACTGAATAACCAGTAAAAATCAACATAATACAATTATGGCCAAACCTGTTACTGTAGTTAACTATGAACTGAAGTAGCGATAGCTTTAGGGGTTATGTTAATTTCTCTGTTTAGCTTACTGAATGCAAATAAAACTGGACTAGTGTGTGTATTAACGTTGAGCTCCTATGAGTGTTACACAGAGACTGGTGCAGAATAAACTATCTTTGTTCTACAGTACCTAAGTAGACTGCTATACTTACGTCAGTTTGTCCATGCTGTTTAGGGTATGACCAGTCTGGTTATAAAGATGTTTTAGTTTTTATTTTTTTATTTATTAAAACAGAATTGGTATGTCACTTAGGGGGAGATATATTAATATTTGTCATCAAGAAATACAAATTGCATCAAAATTCACAAAATATTGTTCCACAATTTTGTTTTTTAAAGCCTTTAAATTGGCTTGTAATAGGTCTGCAAAGGCACATTATTTAGGCCAAACCACTGGTTTATATAAAATGTGGTTAAATAAATATAAATATTGCCTTTCTAATTTTGACTCTAAGCAGGTTAAAAAACAATGCTATTGATATATGTGATATTTCTAGACAACAATAGTAAGCCCAAAACATTTTCTTGTACCTATAATACTTTATGCATGTGCCAGTTTGAGCGAAATTATGTGAAATATTTGGCTTCTGCCCATGCTGCAAGTCTCACTAACACACAAAAAAATAATTTGAATATCATGGGGCATATTTATCAAGCCTCAAATTTCGAAATTAAAAAACTTCATAATTCGAGCAACCAAATTTTTGGTCGAATAGGTCAATTTTCAATCAAAATCTTTTGAATTGAACAACTAGCGCATTTAATCAAAGTTGATTTGAATTCAATTCAAAGGATTTGCCCAAAAAACTTCGACTTCTCAAAGTCCACCAAAAGACTCCATTGGGGTTATGTAATAAAAGGCACTAAGTTTGCCCAGGAGCAGTAGCTCATAGTAACCAATTAGAAGCTAGAATATAGCAGTCATCCTATTGGTTGCTATGGGTTACTGCTCCTGGGCAAACTTAGTGCCTTTTATTGCATATGGGGGTATATAGCTTATAGGAGATCCCCCATAGGCTAAAACAGAAATTCAGCAGGTTTAAGATGGCAAAGTTTTTTCGTTGAAGTTTTTAAAGAAACTTTTTAAATCAAATTAATTCAAGTCAATTTTTTTTCAATTTGAATCTAATTTTTTCAATTCAATAGCTGAAGTACCCAAAAAAACTTTTTAAAATTAAAATATATTCTAATTCACTTTGACCCTTGATAAATCTGTCCCCATGTGCTTACCTTCGCAAAACTGAACAAAAAACTTAATACATGGGAAAGATATTGGAAAGATAATGAACAATCTTTTAATGTAACTTTATTTCTTTCAAACAATTGTCCATTTGGTGAAGAATATCATTGTTAGATATCTGAGATATCTGGTAGCAGTGTTGGACTGGCCCACAGGGATAGCAGGAAAACTTGCGGTGGGCCCAGGTGTCAGTGGGCCCTCTTGCTTCTAACAATTTCGCCTATTTCATGTTCATTCCCTATTTCTTTATGTGGAAAAAGAGGCTTGATAATGGAAAAATAGAGTATAGTATGTAGATCTAAAAGAATAGGAGAATAAAGAGGTGAGAAGGAATAATAGTTTGGAAAGTTGGGCCCCTGGTCTAATGTTTTCTGGTGGGCCCCTGGTTTAAGGTTTTATGGTAATTTTTTCTAGACAAGGTGTTTATCCAAATATCAGGTGTTAGTGCAAATGCTTGTACTGTACATTATAAATGATATTGATATATATATTATAGGGTTCTTTCTAATGGATTTGTCAAGTTATAGACTGACCTCTAGTCATGAGCAAGTCTGTCCCTTTGGGAAAAAGGTGAAACATTTGCAAAACGGATAGAAGTCAATAGAAAATAAATTTGTGCATCAATTTTTTTTCTTAAGTGCGTTACGTTTTTTCTTCAGTCCAAAGTCAATGGGTGTTTTTTCTTGAGGTGACTTTTTTGTCTCTGCAACTTTTTTCCAAAGTCAATGTGCATTTTTTCTCAAGTTTTTTATCACTTCAAATACATTACAGCAAATCTGCATTTTTTTTCTCAGAGCAACTTTTTATGTCTCTGTGACTTCTTTGCCTCTGCAAGTTGTTTTCCTCAAATCCATGCTTGGTGAAAATATTGCTCCTCACTATTCATCTTTCAGTGCTGCTTTTGCTATTTTCTGTTTTCCTCAAATCCATTCTTGGTGAAAATATTGCACCTCACTATTCATCTTTCAGTGCTGCTTTTGCTATTTTCTTACTGTGCATACTGAATCTGGAATTCATTGCTGGATTGCAACTTTCTAAAGGAAAATATATGAGAATGTTGTTTTTTCTGCATGCTTGCATTTCTACATAACAACTAGAGCTTCCATATTATCTTGCCTCAAATTAGTTACTCTTCAATTTGTAATGCAGAGTTTTCACGTTTAGACCTGCTGGATATTGTATATAAAGAAGGATATCTTATATAAATTAAACAACATACTTTGGAGGCATTTGTACTTTATTTTTTAATCAGTGGGTTGCTATGATGTTACTAACATCAATTCTTTACTGGGGTTGGAACCCATTATTAGACATTAAGGGGCTGATTTACTAAGTCGAAGGGAATATTCGAATGCAAAAAAATTCGATATTCGAAGTAAATTTTTTAAAACTTTGACCATCCAATATGTTACTTCAACTATTCGACCATTCAATTCGAATGGTCGAATAGTAAAATCCTTCAACTTCGAATTTCAAAGTACTGTCTCTTTAAAAATCCTTTGATTTTTTTACTTTGCCAAATAAAAGCTGCCGAAGTGCTATGTTAGTCTATGGGGACCTGCTAGAAGAAAAATCATTCGATCTTACGCTAAAATACTTTGAATAGTTCAATTCAAAGTATTTTATCGTTCGATCAAAAAATTTTCTTCCATCGCAGGAATGCCAAATTCGGTGAAAATTTCTTCGACTTCGATATTCAAAATCAAAGGCTTTTAATTCCATGGTCGAATTTCAAAGTATTTTCTACTTTGAAAATCGACCCATAAGCATGTCCTCATGGATTTGCAAATGTATATTTAGCTAAAGGCTATTTTATAGCATTTGCATAAAAATTTCAAGCTATTCTGTTGAAGCGGTTATAAATGATGAAAAAAAGCATAGCGCCCATACACACAAAGTTTTCACCCACAAGAAATCAACTAAATGTGATACAGGTATGGGATCTGTTATGCAGAATGCTCAGGACCTGGGGTTTTCTGGATAACTGATTTTCATACTTTAAGGGGCACATTTACTAAGGGAGGAAGTGAAAATTCAAATGAAAAAATTATATTATATTAAAAGTAATTTTTGGCTACTTTGACTATCGTTTAAAAAATTCTAATTCAACACTTTGCCACCTTAAAGCTGCCAAATTGATATTGTAGCCTATAATGGATCTCTTGGAAACTTTAAGGAGTGTTTTTGAAATTCAAAGGATTTTTTTCCAAAATCGTTCAAATCTAAAAATAAGCTGGTTATGTTCTCATCAAGGATGAATTACATCTTAGTTTGGATCTAGTACATGGATGGTACTGTTTTATTATTACAGAGAAAAAGGAAATCTAAAAGAATTTAGAAATTCGCACTGATCCAAGTAACTGTGACCTGGAATTTTTTGAGTAGGAAGAGAAAAAGTATGACTAAGATAAAGCCATGTTCAAGCTATGAACACCTATCAAAAAAAATCTATTAGCCCAGAATTTAGAAATTATTGATAATGACAAATTGTGAACATAAAACAAAGATCTCAGGAAGATATGTTGTACACTTGCATCATGTTATAATTTAATATCTAACCTATTCAGTTGCTAGGATTACATCAGAATGTCAGGAATGCATAAGGTACACCACATGTAAGTGATTGAAAATGAGAAGTATATTAGCTATGCCAGTAATAGGACATTTTGTGAAATTAAATTGTGCTTTAACTGCAGCACAACCCACTGTGCATATATACACTTCAATGCCCCAGTTTACAGGTATACCATTTCCAAATGATAATGACTTGAAGGTTAACATATCATAGGTTTTAAAATGGCAAAAGAAAATGACAAAATTTGAATTTCAAAATCTATCATGTACTGTCTCTTTAAAAATTTACTTTTCGCCATCTAAAACTTGCCGAATTGCTGTTTTAGCCTATGGGGGACCTCCTAGAATCTTTTCATTGAATTCGATTCAAAGTTTTTCAAAAAATTTAAGGTTTTTTTGGGAAAAACTTTGAATCGAATTCAATGAAATGTGCTATTACGTAAATTCGTATTATTCAAAAAACAAATGAAAATGCACCTATTCGAATGAAAATGGATCTTTTCAAATTTGAAAGTCAACTCTTGATTAATCTGCCGCTTAGTAAATCAGACCTTATGTAATTAAACTAGGAGAAACATCATATATCATATTCTCATGTTTTGGGTACTTGGACTTATTTAAAAATGTACAGTATCTATCAAAGTGCAGAGAAACTTTATTTATTTTTTTAAAAATTGCTACAAATACATTAGGCCCTTCTATATTGCTCATAATTTTGGTACAAATTGTTCCAACACATTGATAATGATATCAAGCTGATTTTTTTTCTAAATAAATTGCTTCATTAACTGACACATAAGTTGGTTATGGTTAGTGATGGGCGAATTTATTCGCCAGGGACGAATTTGCGGCGAATTCCCGCGATTCTCCACCGGCGAATAAATTCGCGAATCACCAGCGAAATTTTGCTTGGCGAAAATTCGTCGAAAAAACGACGCAACGCGAATTTTTCGCCGATTCGCGAATTTCTCTGGAGATTCGCCCATCACTAGTTATGGTAAATGCCAGATATTTACTATACATAGTACTAATAATCCATTGTCCAAGTCCAGTGGCAACCAAAAGTATGCCATTTTTCTCCCATCTAAGGGAAAATGATAAAGAATGCAGAGTAGAAGTAGAACATCCAGTATCCCTACGCAAAATAATCAAAGGGGAAAATTTTTTAAACAGTACTTACTTTCCTTTCCATATAATATTAGTTTGTCATTGCAAGGTCATGTTTGCCAGCTTTTAATAACAAGTAGCCAATCTACAAAAAATAACAGTGATACTATACTTCAGTGACAATTCATTCCTGCCATAAAGTTCTTGTTAGTGGTATTGTCATTAATATCCCATTCTGATTTTAGAAAAATTG
The DNA here is from genome assembly GCA_024363595.1 of Xenopus borealis. Classification (NCBI taxonomy): domain Eukaryota; kingdom Metazoa; phylum Chordata; class Amphibia; order Anura; family Pipidae; genus Xenopus; species Xenopus borealis. The sequence continues at coordinate 74,283,581 of CM044436.1, forward strand.
CTTTGTCTATTGTATTGGGGGCACAAGAGTGTGTCTTTGTATGGCTTTATAGCTTTGTTTACTGTATATAGAACACCTTCTCCCATATGCAATAAAAGGCACTGTTTGCCCAGTATCAGTAACCCATAGCGACCAATAAGATGTTTGCTTTTAAATGGGCAAGCTTAGTGACATTCACTGCATAACACTGCATAATTCACTGCATATTTTAATTAAAATATACAATCAGTATATGCTGGATCAGTGTTAAAGAGCATTTTTTTTTGGAGAAAATCCATTATGGAATATGTGGTTTTATAACTAAAGGATCAGTTATGTTTCAGCTTTCTTAATTTTCTTTCTGTAGTACAAGTTTTTTTTTCATTGTGTGTCAGAGCTTAGGGTTTTGTTTTTAATTTCAAAAGTGATAGGGGTCATGCCTTTTAATTAAATGTATTTAGGTTAGCAAGATTTAAAAAGTACATTTGGGAGAATCAAGAATCAAGCTTTTACAGTATATTGTGAAAGGTCTTTTTTTAATCCAGATGATTAATTGTGGTTGTCTTAGGCTGTTAATGGCAAGGGAAGATGAATAAATGTAAGTATGAAGGTAGATGAGTGAACCAGATATAGCAGCTTTTGCAAACAGTTTGCAATTGCCACAGGAACTGAATGGTGCTGAAATTCGAATTGTGGCCTGTATTATATAGAGTTACATGAAATATAAATAAAATGTAAGCAGTGGGACACTGTAGAAAAATATTTTTAATGATTGAGGTACAACGTACATCTGCTATCTACTCAAATTCTTCCTTTATATATGGGAGAAAAAACACTTTTATTATTATTATTATCATTATGATTTAACATGTTCAAACATGTTAAGAGAACACAGGAAAATAAAGGGTATATATATATATATATATATATCGAGAATGTTTTCTATTAGTTAGTTACTTACTGGCTATAATATAGCCAATGCTTTTCTGTTTACTATAAATACTTGCCATGGACTGGTTCACAGCAGTTTGTGTTTCAGTGATATATGTATTCAAACATA
>CM044436.1:74286369-74297859 GCA_024363595.1 Xenopus borealis
TTTGTGATTAAAATGATTTACATTTTACTAGACTGGTTAGCATTTGCATTTCAGGCAACCTCATTGAGCAAAGTTAAAATAAAAAGATAAAATTAGATTGAGCTTTATAATATATTTTATAGCAATGCATCTTGTTTGTAAACACTCATTGAACAGTGTTTTTTTCTAATTCTAACAGTGGTTAAAATAAATATTCAATATGTCTTTTGTTTATAAAATAAATAATGAATACCTAAATAATAGTTTTGATGAACAATTATGATCTAACGCTCTGTTATGTTTTCAGGGATTCATTGAAAAGCACACCCAGATTGTAAAGAACACAAATAATACTAATGAACAAACAGATACATATGAATGGTGGTAAAATCATTGAATTCTGAAAAAAATATTAATAATTTAATTTTCAGTCAACTTCCTGTGAAATTAGGAAAATGTCTTCATTTACCTGTGTCTCATATATAAAAATAGACTTCATGCCACAAATATACATACTGTACCCTTAAATTATTAAAGGAAACTAAAGTAGGCAACTAGGCATAACAGGCAAGCAGAAAAAATAAACCTACATTTGTAGACAATATGTTGAGTCATAGGCTAGTTACACAGACACTCATGAAAATGTCAATGGGAGTATTTATGAGTAAGCTGATATAACATGTACAATCAGACAAGGTCCTTCCATGGGAATTGTTCCACACTCAGAGAAAGTTTATAAAATGCACTGAGCCATTTATTTTAAGGTGTGGGATTTGGAAGAGCTAATAATACATGGCGACAAATGTGCATATACATATAAAAGGCAATTTTGTTCATCCTAAAAATGTGGGTGTAAGAAGCTTACTATGTTAAAATAAATTATAACATAAACTTGATGTAAACTCAGAAGCAGGCGGGGGCAGATTCACTGCCCTTAGCCTACAGTTTGGAGAACAGACAACCAAAATGCAAATATACTGTATAGAAGGTATTCCATAAAAGTCAAGCTAAATGCCTCTTAGCATAAGCAGTGAATTTGATGTGACTTTCCATTGCATACAAATAATTCCATTTATCACTGTTTTTAGTAAATATGGTTGGCTTTGATTTTGTTTTTCATTTTGATGGTTTAAGATGAAATTATTACGATGGCAGCATCAAGACACTTGGACTTTGAACCTCTACTATTGTGACTTACGCACAACCTACCAGGCAAATACCTAATCTCCCAAATGCCAAATGATTTCCCACCACCCTCACACAACTGTTAACTTACGGCAGGTTGGTGGGACACTATTCTCTATGTTTACCACATTTGATCTGCTCACTTTTTGCAGCCTCAAGGTGCCTTCTTCCTTTTTTTCCCATGCGTTAAACACTTTGGCCTCTCTGCCTTACTTGTCCTATCGGGTCTCCCCTTTGTTAACCCTTTTGGGTGTGGGTAATTTCATTCTATTTCTTTAAAATTGTACACTGATACTTATTTAAAGTATTTGGATTGTGCTATATAAATATGTTGTGCAGTTACCCAATATATTCTTTTTTTACTATTGATAAGGATTCTTTTTATAAGCTGGTACTATAGTATCTAAGTGACAGATACAGAAGTAAATGTGTAAATCTAGGTTTATGTTAAAATATATATATAAAAAAATAATTTTACATGCCTTGTGTAGGGTGAGCTCATTGGAGCTCCTGCTATAAGATTTTATGTGGTTTATATTAGAACTATGGGGGAAATTCACTAAAGTGCAAATTTGCTTGCATGACGTCATTCTGGAACTTTGCTGATTTACTAACTGTCCCTGGCGTAACTTCGCTAGCGGAGTAGACAGACTCTGGCGCAACTTTGGATCTTAGTAACTTTGCACATACATGTTTCCTCTGCACATGTGAAGACAAAGTGATTCCTGAATAATTTCTTTAAATGAGATCACATCAAATAAAGAAAAAGCAGGTATTTTCTTTCTCCCCTGAAGGAGGAGACACTTATTTCAGTTAGATTAGAGCTACAGTGGTAAAGTAATGAAGTTCTTGTTGGCTTGATGCAGTTTTTCCTTCACCATATAAAGTGAAACCCAGTTATTTCATGATATAAAGCAGTGAATATATGCTAAACTGTTTGCTATGGTTTCAAAAATATTGTTATAATGCTTCAAGCAGGGCTTTGCATTTGTTAAACTGAAACTGTTTTCATGTTCAAAATGTTTGATCTAATGTTTGAACTTACTAAAGAAAATATTTTTTCTCCAGAGGGACCTAGTGCTACTGAGCCTTTTCCAGTAATACAATTAATCTTTAGGTTAGTATCATTTCTAAAACATGATTTCTGCTATGACTTCTTCTTTTAGCAGCATGGAAGTTGCATAAATTGCTTTGTGCTTTAGGGCATGTTTAAAATTTAAGCACCAGAATTAAGAACTGTCGGCTTTAAAATAAATGTTTAAGCCATTTTAATTCTGTGGAGCAAATTAGTTATACAAGATTAGTGCTTTTGTTTTCAAGTATATATTTTACATATTTTATTTTTGCAGTAAATTCAAGATTCTTTCATAGAAATTGAAGTACAGTAAAAATTCATATACTTCTAAAAAAAAAGTAAATAAAAATCTGGAGGGCTATAGTAATATCCACATTACATTCTACTTTCCAGGTACAGAATACATGGCAGAGTAAGCTTCTGCTTTTAAATGGTCTTAAGAATAGTTCAAGTGCAGTTTGCCAGAGATGCGTAACATCAATACAGTTGACGAAGCTTGGTAAATAGTTTACTGATATGCCAAATAAATTTGATTTAATCAGTACTCAAAATATTTTACCTAGACTGTATTAATAAGAAAATGCAGTTATGGTTAAAGAGTTTTTCCCAAACTTTACACATATAAATTCTCACATTTGCAGTTCAAAAAGCCTGTAATCTGAACAACAGATATGCAGTGTTTTGAGCACTATTCCAAAGTCTTTGTAGTAGTGGTAGCCATGTATACTGTCTTAAGTAAAAGTGTACAGTAGTTAGCATGCTTCAAACCTAACACTGACCAGAACAATAAATATAAAAAAGATTAGGCAAACTGCACCAAATTAAATTCATCAATCTGAACCCACAGTTGTGCTCCCTTTACCTTTTGAAGACCACTTACTTATAAGTAACAAAGTAAGTATAACTTACTAGGGCTTAGTAATAGGCATGCTAAATACCATGAAATGTAGGCCCTTCCGAGAAATTGGTTTAAACTGACCCACAGATTTCAGTGAAATGCTTTCTGTTGAATTCTCATTAAAAATATATATTAATCAAGTGCATATTGTTTCCACATCATCTTTATGACTCTGAAATCTTCAGCTATATAAATGTTTTATTGAATCTAATAAATTCACCATAACGTTATTTTAGAACAGTACTGAGCAAAATTTGCACAAGCTTTATACTGTGCATACACATTACTTTCTATACAGCTTAAAGCATTAGAGTTGAAGTTCCTGTTGAAGTGAAATGGCTGCATGAGCCTGCTAATAAAGCACTGTAATACTCTACTGATCCTCGGCTACCAAAGCATAACAGTTATGATATGGTGGGAGAACAAACTGCCTACATACAGTAGGTAGAAAAATGAAATTCAGTTGTTAGAAAATGGACCCCCTAATGAGTGGAAACTGCAGATAATCAGCATTGAAAATGCCAAGAACTACTGGCCACTGGGTATAAGCCTATAATAAACACAAATGAGTAAATCATGCATTTGTATTTTTTTCGATGCATTAAAAACTTAGACAAATTTATAAAAATCAAGTGGGGTTTTTTTTTCGTATTACAGACTTACAAACTTCTCCATACAAATGTATCCAATGGACAAGTGACACATCATGCAAACATTTTCAGTTTTATTGAAAATTAATGGAGAAATGTGATTATCACAAGTTTTTTTCTTAAATAAGGTACTACAAACTTTCCTGCAAACTTTACTAAATAAGGCCCTAAGTGCTAGGAACATACATGTTACTGTTGCCTTCCATTACAATGTAATAGTGTTACACAATGAAAATTACATATACCTTTACCACTTCACACTGATCAACATTATTAGCAATGATGCCTACTGAGATATGCACTCCAAGGGGCAGATTTATCAAGGGCTGAATTTTGAAGTTAAAAAACGTAGAAATTCGACCATCGAATTTTTTTTGCTCGAAAACGGCTGTTTTCGATCAAATAGGCCCATTTTTGATCAAATATAAATGTGTTCAACTGAATCATAGAATTTCAAAAATTTTCCCCCAATAAAAATTTGAATTTCAAAAATCTTCAAAAAAATTGTTAAAGGTTATAGGAGGTCCCCCATAGGCTAAAACAGCAATTCGGAAGATTTAAGGTGGCGAAGGGTAGAATTAAAATTTTTATAAGGACAGTACTTTGATTTTTGAATGGTCAAATTTTTCAATTAAAATCAAATTTTTTACAATTCAAATAGAATTTTGGCCTATTACCCAAAAATTACTTCTAAATTTGTATTTTTTTTATTTGAATTTTCACCTCGACCCTTGATAAATCTGCCCCTAAGTTGTTGTGTGTATAAAAATGACATATTGCACATTAACTTTAAAACAATAAAGGATATATTGTATATTAACTTTAAAACAATAACAAAGAACACAAAAAATTAAACTAGGCTTTGCATTAACCCAATTAGGGCCAGGGAGGGAAATCAAGTGACTTTTTATCACAAAACAAGGAAGAAAATTTTTTTTCCCCTTCCCACCCCTAATTTGCATTTGCAAATTAGGATTTGGTTCGATATTCGGATGAATCTTTCGGGATGGATTCGGGGGTTCGGCCAGTTACAAATTAGTGCATGCCTATATTATAAAAAAATGAGAGAACCAAAAATGCCATCTAGATAAAATATTGATTTTTGTCAAAGTATTTTATTACATTAAATGAATCACACCAATTTGTAAGTGAATAAAATCTCAATACTGCACTATTACCAGTACACATCCGCTATCCTAACCCAAATATGTAAATGTAATTTATGTAAAATATAATCCTATAAATTTATAACCATAAATATAGCCAAACATTTTCTTTTTACTCAATGGCATATGCTCTTAACAAAATAGAGTTAAAAAAAGAGTTATCAAAATAAAATGTAAAGCACTGAAATTAAATTCTACTCTCTTTTAATGCACCATGATTTTTGCGAAAGTTACATGTACACTGTCTGGAGCCTTGGATTGTCATGAGTTTACACAGAAAATAATTGAGATTTCTAGACTGGTAGTTGCTCCATGTGTTTTAAAGTTCGGAGGGGGGAGGGGCCATTTAAGAATATCCAGGACCAAAGACAGTACAAGATCACAGTGCAGTGAGGAGATCAGCTCTGGGGATCAGCTTATTGTGCTCTGGAGCTGCTAAAAATGTAAATCAGAAAATACTCCAGCTAATACCTGTCAAAATCATGCCATCAATGACAGATGGTCCCTTTTTACCTTCATGATTCTCAACAGTTTGAGCTGGTTTTCATTTGATAATCCAATAAATGTGAGTTTTCAGGCAGAAAATTTTGAGCTTTCCAAGTGACAATTCATTTTTGAGAGTTTGGTTTTTGAGAGTGGATCTCTCCCCGATATGCCCACATTGAGGTGGGTGATATAAGGATGATCCTATTGTGGGCCCTAGGGCCCAACAATCGGATCAAAATGCAGTCAATACAGGCAGTCGGAATGCGGGACTGCATCAATGGACAGATGCAGCTGTGATCTGATGAGAGACTTTCGACCAGATATCGATCCGAGAAGCCTGTTGGGGGCCTTAAGGCTTTGCAACATTATAAAATCCATAAAATCCACCAATACAAAAATATGCCCAGTAAAAGCTGTTGGGGTCATGTAAAGGTCAGTGGAAGTTTCCCTTCATTTTCAAACAAATGTTTATTAAAGTTGTTCGAATTTCTTTTTCTGATCACTCACTATTTTTATTAATGCTTTTTATAATCAGGTCTTTTATTATTTTCAAGGCATTTGTGGTTTTAGAGTTTAATTGTGGTTTCAAAAACGTCTTCTACCACTAAAATGTGACCTTTGATAAATGGGCCTCCAAATCTCTTAAGACTTGCATCCAGTTGCTTCTGTGAGACTCAAAAAAAGGTTCTACTATACTAATTCTACAATGTTTACAAATGAATTTGCACAGGTAAAAAAACATAACTTTACACACTTACATGACTCTTGCAGTATGTAATAAATAACAGCCAGGAAAGCTGATCTTTATTGAACCATAAGGAGGAAATTCTCTGCATGTTCTTCAAATAAAGATTACTAGAATGCCTCAGTGGGCACAAAGATCTGCCCTTAGAGAATATAATGTAAACATAAAAATGCAATCAGTTGAATAATGATAAATAGCTGGTGGTGCTTTCAGGCTTTATATCTACAAAGTCATACTAAATGTAAATTTTGATCATCATTATTGACATGCCATTATTAACTTTTTTTTTTATATCCTGTTACTAGTCGGGAAGTGCAATCATATTAAAATGAATCAAATCCAGCTGTTAGGCTTCAGTATGTATTAACACAATATTAAGATGGTTATTTATCATAGGTCTAATTTCGAAGTTATGTTTTTTAAATTTGATGGTACTCACAATCAAATGGGAGGTTATTTATATGAAAAAAAATCAGGTTTTAGGTGGTGAATAGTGGAATTATAATAGTTTAAATTTTGAGTTGCTGGTTTTAAATTTGGTTTTAGGTGGTGAATAGTAGTGATGGGTGAATTTATTCGCCAGGGGCGAATTCGCGGCGAATTCCCGCGATTCGCCGCTGGCAAATAAATTCACGAAACGACCCGAAAAATTTGCCGCCAAAAATTCGCCGCGTCAAAACGAGTCGCGCGTCGGAATCGACGCGACGCGCGACTCGTTTCGCCAAATGGCGAAAAATTCGCGAATTTCTCTGGAAATTCGCGAATTTTTCGGCGAAGCGAAACGCGGCCGTTTCGCCCATCACTAGTGAATAGTGGAATTATAATAGTTAAAATTTTGAGTTGCTGGTTTTAAATTTGAATTTGGGAGTTCTGAGAAAAAAATTAAAAAATTTAAATTCGAATTTACCATTTAAACGTAATAAATTTGCCCCTAAGTATATAGTTATGTGCCGCATAGTTGTATACATACAGCTAAAGCAACAAATGTATTAATTTGCTTGTTTATATTTTGTCACGATTCACATAAATCGAGGCAAAGATTTGCCATTGTGAATTTTTTTGGCACCAAAACCCTTGTGAGATTTTATTGTATTTTTTGCAGCAAAAAGCAAAAGTGAAAATGATTAAATGTGTCTATTTTAGCAATTTTACATATATCAATAGTTGATTGCTGTTCCTTCTATAAATTATTACAGATATAGTAACTTATGCAGAATGCTTGGAACCTGGGGTTTCTGGATAAGGGGTCTTTCTGTACGTTGGACTTAACATACTCATATCTTAAGACTACTAAAAATCAATTAAACAATAATTAAACTCAATATCTTTTTTGCCACCAATAAGGATTAATGATATCTAAGCTGGGATCAAGAACAAGGTACTGTTTTATTATTACAGAAGAAAAGGAAATAATTTTAAGAATTCAAATTATTTGCTTAAAAAAGTCTTTGGGAGGCTATCTGATGCTATTCTGCTTAAGAGATGGGATAACCGGTAGCTGAATCTTACGTGAGCCTGCAGCTTTCTTTAGACAGAAGAGAAACTGCACACAGACTCCATGCTTCTCTTGCTTCAAGAACTTTATTAACACTTCTGCAGTAGCAAACAGAGACCATGTTACATGACACTGTATCAGTATCAGATTACTATGGGATCTGTATGAGAGAACACCCATTAATACATATCTTGACACTATCTATCTACTGTAGGTATCTGTTTGTTAGACTTTGTTACATGTAAAGCCATCTCAGTATATACTGTAGAGCAGTGATCCCCAACCAGTAGCTCGTGAGCAATATGTTGCTCTCCAACTCCTTGGATGTTGCTCTAAGTGTCCTCAAAGCAGCTACTTATTTTTGAATTCCAGGCTTGGAGGCATGTTTTAATTGCATAAAAACTAATTTTAGTGCCAAGTAGAGACTCCTGTAGCCTGCCAGTAAACATAGGGGCTACCAAATGGCCAACCACAGCACTTATTTGGCACCCCAAGGAACAATTTCATGTTTTTTTGCTCCCCAACTCTTTTTACATTTGAATGTGGCTCACGGGTAAAAAAGGTTGGGGACCCCTGCTGTAGAGAGTTCTCAAAATGTATGTAAAACTCTGCAGTTAGATTAGAATCATAGGGGTAATGTAATAAAAGCTAAATGTAAATACAACCAATAACCAATAATATGCATGCATTGGTCAGCTGTTTTAAAGTAAAAATCTGTAAATATAGCTATAACTATATTCTATTATATATTCTAAATAGATATTTTTATGCTTTAGGTTTTCTTTCTTTATACCGTCCACCATCCCACAGTACATTTCAGGGTTCAGCAGATGATAGCAACTGGCTGAAGCAGATGGCAAGCAGTAACAAGTCTGTTTAATTGGCCAGTGGTCAAGAAAGATGGCAGGTAGTGTCTGTAAGACAAAAGGTCAGGTCAGATGATAGATGATTGCAAAACTTTGTAACAGGCCAGGGGTTAAACCGGAAGAACATACAAACTCACACAACCTCAAGATTTAGGACTTGGTTTTAGACCTAAGAGATCCTGATGCTATAACACCTGGTGCAGAACTCTTAGATAATAGCAATATCTGAAATTGAACAGCAGAAGGGAAACTTAATTAACAAAAATTTCATATCTCAGTAGTCATGATACAATGTCCGTGCTGAGCTTGCTCATTTTAAAATTGACATTCATAAGGTGATATGATTGTTTCATATAAAGAGAGGACTTGTGAATAAATAGTTGTTTGTTTAATTTTTACTAATGATTAAGAAAGCAGAACAGAGATTTTACCAGAGTAACAAAACAAGATTTCACAGCAAACATACAAATGTAATAAGCTGGCAGCATCATAGATAGTGTATGCACAGGGCTGGATGCCTTTTTTACATATCCACAATAAAGGCTATGACCGTACTGCAGTAAGAAAAAAACAAGATCAGTATAACTACTGCAGTAGTATGAATAGACATCTCAGTTCATTGATGTAAAATAATTTAAAATAATTAAAAACAACAGATGTAGCAGTTAATAGGGATACACCAAATCCAGAATTCAGGTTCTTGAGTCGCCCAGGATTCTGCCTTTACAGCAGGAATCTTTCGCAAAGCATTCGGGGGTTCGGCCAAATCCAAAATAGTGGATTTGATGCATCCCTAGCCATTAGTACAGATTGTATACCTAGGCATAAGTACAGACATGGGTTCTGTTATCCAGAAACCCATTATCCAGAAAGCTCCAAATTGTGAGAGTGCCATAGTCCATAGACTGCATTTTAATCAAATAATTCAAATTTTAAAAAATATACCAGTACCTTGTACTTGATCCCAACTAAGATATAGTTATTCCTTGTTGGAGGCAAAAGGATCCTATTGGGTTTATTTAATGTTTAAATTATTTCTAGTAGACTTCAGGCATGGCGAACAATTCTAAGCAAAGAAACCCCAGGTCTTGAGCATTCTGCAAAACAAAAGATTTCAGTTGTTTATTTATTTTACACATTACAGCACTCTGTACACCTGTTTTTGGTTCAAAACCCTGGTTGGGTTGCACTACTGGTACCCAAGCATTTGAGGGTTCACTCATATTTTTGCTTTTAACCACAAAAGTTAGCATACATTGTTGGTGTGTTTTAGAACCTGGGCCCTAAAGTGGCTTAGAAAGAAAGAAAATAAATTATTTTGAAATAAATAAAATCAAGGTTGGTTTTTTATTCATGTTTTTAATTTACCGTTTTAATCAACAAATCATGCCTGCAGGACATTTATTTATTCTTTTACTGTTGTGATCTATCTATCTATATATCTATCTATATAGAGGTGTGTGTGTTTTGTTTTACCTGCTACTTAATTTTTACCCATGTTGTGTTTAAGCTTTCTTTTCTGCAGCAATGTTATCTTAAATTAGCAGTGGCACAGAAAAGAGAAGCAAGAGCAGCAATCTCATTTATTGTAATTGCGTACAGAGGTAATAATGGCACAGCAAATTTTGACCTTTAAGCCTACTGCAATCTGTGTCTGAAAGATTTGTGTGATTTACTATAATGTTTTATGCTGCTAATTTGTACTACTAATTTTCTGATTATTTCTGTTACTCTGCAGTCTGATATGCCTTCTTTTCAACAGTTATACAAATGATTTCATGGAACCCATCCACAGATATCTGTCTCCACTTTGTCTATTCATTTAAGCTGCCTGCTGATGCAGAAAATAGGTCCAATTAGCATTGGATTATTCTTTTCTTAAAAATCCAGCAACTGCTTGCATTGCTTTATTACTCTTCATAGAAGACGACCAGTTAGGTGTACATTTTAATTAAAGATGAGCAGCACTATATCTTGTATCCCATAGCACACAATGGATGGATTTTTTTGCTAAATCTGACCGTCCATACCTTAAAAGATTTGTCATTTATCTTTTTATCCAATAGTTCTCCAGTATGCAATTTCATAGAAAACATGCATTACAATTACCATAGCAACCATGAATTGTTGAATAAGAGAATGGAACATGAATATGAGAGGGCCTGAATGGAAAGATTAGTAATAAAAAGAAGCAATAAAAATAAATGTGGATCATATGTTTTTAGATGGGGTCAGTGACCACTTTTTGAAAGCCGGATAGAGACAAGGAGCAAGGCAAATAACTCAAAAACTATAAAATATAAATAATGAAAACCAGCTGCAAAGGTGCCAGGAATCGGACATTCTATAACAGGGATCCCCAACCTTTTTTACTCGTGAGCCACATTCAAATGTAAAAAGGGTTGGGCAGCAACACAAGTATTAAAAAGTCTCTTGGGGTGCTAAATAAATGCTGTGATTGACTATTTGGTAGCCCCTATGTGGACTAGCAGCCCACAGGAGGCTCCACTTGGCACTATACTTAGTTTTCATGCAATTAAAACTTACTTCCAAACCTGAAATTCAAAAATAATCACCTGCTAAATATACTAAATAACAAAGAGACAGTAGAGAACTCCAAACTAATTTCAGCATTGACAGCATCCTCCCGTTTTGGGATGCTTTTAAAGCTTATATCAGAAATACTATATCAGCCGAAATATCGGCATATAAAAAACAATCAATAGTGGCGCAACAGGCGTTAGAACAACAAATAGCCCAACTCAACTCACTAGCGGCCACCACTCCTACAGCAACAAATTTGCAGAAACTAAAAGAGGCCCAGGATGTCTATGTACAACACCTTAACCAAAAAGCACAGAGGAAGCATAGCTTTGTGAAAATTAATATATTTGAGCATGGGGAAAAGCCAGGAAGGCTGCTGGCACACTTGGCCAAAGCACAGT
>CM044436.1:74307485-74319447 GCA_024363595.1 Xenopus borealis
GGATCAAAAAATGGTTTTAATAAATTATCTGACTTTATTCTGTACACAAATATTTTATATTTTTAGTGAAATATAATTAAAAGTGCACAAAAAAGACAATAATTTTCAGTACCTGATTCAACACTCTCTGATTTAGGTATCTCTCTCTCCAAAAGGAGTGGCAAAGGGGAAGGCACATAAGCATTCCACTCCTGTCCCCTACTCATCACCTTACTTGCTCAAGTTTGGGAGTTGCAGGAGGCACATGCCTCATTATGGCTCTGTCTTTAAAGACTGCTGTGCTTTTGTAGGCTTTCACTTTTCCATAAGTAAGGTTTGCCTCTTTAAGAATAACATCTAGTGCTGCAAGCTTCTTTTGGAACAATTATTAATTTTCAGCCAGTCCTTATTTGATAATCTGTAACAATAATTTTGCAGTAGTGCCTTCTCACAAAGATGCCTGTTTCATTTTATAGTTCTCCTTTGAAACATATTCAATAAAAGAAATGTTTTTATATTATACTATGCTATTTATACCAAAACTTGTGCATGATAATTTAACTTGAAACAGACATAATTTGTTAGGTTTTAGTTAAAGATTTCAAGTTCTTTACAGTCTTGTAAATGTAACTCATAAAATTCATAACTTGGCAATTAAATTGGTTTTGGCTAGTAAAATGAGCCTTCTGATCAAAAGACTGATTAAAAAAGTGTAAAAGAATTAATTTTCAGACAGATGGTAGTGTGATTTTGTTTACATATTTAATACCATAAACTGCAGATGGTGTGAAATTCATCTAGTCGTATTAAGTAACCATTTACAAATTCTAAGTGTACATTGAAAACCGTGCTTGTATTTTTGAGGATGTTCTTGCTGCAAATACTGTATGAATGTAATATGAATTATTAAAATATATGACATGGGAGCTTATTTTCCTCACAAAAGAGAGTGCCAACTTTTTTGATAATAGCCACAATATATACAGTAACAAAAGTAGGGTTTGCTTGAATTGAATTGAACAGCTACACTGCTACAGCAATGTATAGTGTTTGTGAATAAAAGAGAAAAATGCCTTTATAAGTCCAGTTTAAAAGGCTTTTCTCAAAGATACTGTAGGAATTAGAATTTTCTTTTAAAAAAGCAGCAAATGGTATTAACTTTGTAAGGGTACAGTTACATTGTAACTTAGTTATTGCAGCTTTCTCAATTGACGACAAATTATTTAAATGTTGTTTATGTGCTTTCTGTTGTACTTTCTTCATTTCCGAGGCAACCACAGATTCAAATGCCTCAATACACGGGTAATTACCTGGAGGAATGAAGTTACTTTTAACCCCTAGCTTATTTTTAAGGGCAAGTATCCCGCTATCTATTTCGGCTTTATTCTGTTTCTCAGAGAAAAAAACTTTCAGTTTTAAAGAGCGTGTGAATTTAATGGCCGCTGTAAACGTGGGAGCCGTAAACGTGGGTACAAAGCCCAAATGTAAGAAACAGGCCATGGCAAAAGCAAAAATAATCAGAGTCAACAGAAGTCCAATATATAGCAGATCTGAACCCCAACACCATGGCAGCCTGGCAGAATAAACAAGCAGCACTCCGTCTTGTGCAAACAGAATCAGTAAAAATAAGTATACTAGATCAAAACACAGACGGTCTAGAGTCAGGGGATAAGTGTGGCAAATTGCTAGCCTATCTCAGTAGAGACCCCACCCAGCTGACAACAATACCTGTAATAAAGATGAGGTCAGGATCATAAACAACAGTCCCCAGGGAAATAAATGACACATTTAAGGAATATTATTCAACTCTATATGACTCAAAACTACAGTTTGACTATGATTCTATCTTAAGATATCTAGAGAAGATAGATATGTCAACAATGGACATGCAGGGAAGGATATTATTAGACACTCCTATAAAAACCCACAAAATAGCCATTGAATCCTTTCTGAGGGAGAAAACACCAGGGGCAGATAGGCTCCATATGGAGTGGTATAGACTATATCAAAAGGAGTTGGCCCCCAGTCTGGTCAAACTATTCAATGATGCCAGAGAGGGTACGTCCCTGCCAGAGTCCATGAACAAAGCACTCATTATAGTCCTTCCAAAGCCCAATAAGGACCTCAAAGAATGTGCATCTTATACACCAATATCTTTATGAACTGTGATGCTAAAATACTAGCGAAAACCTTAGTCAGGAGACTCAACACAGTCATCACGCAAATTAATGACATAGACCAATCGGGCTTTATGCCCACAAAAACCACAGACATTAATATCAGAAGGCTGTACACAAATCTCATGGTGTCCCATGATAATTCCAATACTACAGCTATTGCTGCCATAGACAACAAGAAAGTTGAATGGCCGTATCTATGGGCAGCAATTAAATGTATGGGGTTCCCGGTCAAATTTGTGAAATGGGTACAGATGTTGTATAGGGCTCCAGAGGCCTCTATTTGTACAAATCCTAAATCCTCACAGCCATTTAGGTTACATAAGGGGACTAGGCAAGGGTTCCCTCTCTTTCCTTTACTCTTTGCAGTGTCCATGGAACCACTGGCATGCATGAGAAATCAATCGACTAAGATAGAGGGGCTTAAAGGGATCCTGTCATGGGAAAAAAAATTTTTTTCAAAATGCATCAGTTAATAGTGCTGCTCCAGTAGAATTATGCATTGAAATCAATTTCTCAAAAGTGCAAACAGATATTTTTATATTTAATTTTGAAATCTGACATTGGGCTAGACATATTTTCAATTTCCCAGCTGCCCAAGTCATGCGACTTGTGCTCTGATAAACTTCAATCACTCTTTACTGCTTTACTGCAAGTTGGAGTGATATTTACATAGTTATATAGTTAAATTGGGTAGAAAAAAGACAAAGTCCATCAAGTTCAACCCCTCCAACTTAAAACCCAGCATACACACACACACACACCCCTACACTCTTTCACACAAACCATATATGCCCATAGCTATACTAACTGTAGAGTTTAGTATCACCCCCTCCCGTTTTCCAGCAACAACAGAACAATGGGAAGGTAATCAGATAACAGCTCCCTAATACAAGATAACAGTTCCCTGATCTAAGAAAAGCACTCAATAGTTAAAACCCATGTCCCACTGCGTACTATTCAGTTACTATTCAGTTACATTGAGAAGGAAAAACAACAGCCTGCCAGAAAGAAGATCCCTCCTAAAATGCTGGCACAAGTCACATGACCAGGGGCAGCTGGGAAATTGACAAAATATCCAGCCCCATGTCACATTTCAAAGCTGAATATAAAAAAATCTGTTTGCACTTTTGAGAAATGGATTTCAGTGCAAAAGTTGCTGGAGCAGCACCATTAACGGATGCATTTTGAAAAAAACATGTTTTCCCATGACAGTATCCCTTTAAAATGGGGGGGGAGATAACAGAAAGAATATCCATGTTTGCGGATGACACTTTACTATATCTAGCTAATCCAGACAGTAACCTGGGGCAGCACTGATAGGTCAATAGACTAAGATAGACCCATTGCCAGAGCCCCTTCCGATACTACCAAAAAATTTAAGTTGGACAAATCAATTCAAATACTTGGGAATCAACATTCAGAAAGAGCCAGGTAGATTTGTAGAGCTGAATTTAATGCCCATGGCACAGGAAATGGAACAGAAACTTAAACTATGGACCCACTTACCATTATCCCTAATAGGCCACATAAACTTATTTAAAATGGTAATGCTTCCCAAGTTTGCTTATATCTTTAGACAATCTCCTACAAGGATACCAAACAACTTTTTCAGAGGATTGAGGCCTCCTTACGCAGATTTACTGGTAACCATCTACTCCAAAAATAGCCATGGCAAAACTCCAGCTCCCAACGCAAGCAGGAGGACTGGCAGCCCCAAACCTCTTTTTGTATTACCAGCCAGCAAAGCTAGCTATAGCAAAAGGGTGGTCAACCCCATCTCTAGATAACACAGCCACACGCTTAGAGAAAACTATATGGTCTTACAAGGAACTCAAAAAACCTCCTTTACAGAGGTTGTCAATATGCAACAAACTCAGCCCCACCTATGAGAGAAGTAGTGTGGACATGGAACACTGCTCATGGGTTCCTTCCCAAACCAGTGGACCACTGCTCAGGGATCCCCCTAATCTGTTGTAATCTCAAACCACCCCACCAGCAAACTGTACCAGACCCACAGGTCTGGGCCAACTATCAAACAAAATATATTCAGGATATAATGGTAGAGAAGCTAATGGACTTTCAAACCTTAAAGGAGAAATATTCTCTACCTTTTTTTAGGTATATTCAGCTTCGACATGCCACACACTCCCAATTTAAGGGAGAGCTGGTATCTACCTTGCCTACCCAATTGGAAGAAAGGGCGCTAGCTTCCACACAAATTTAAAGCTTGTCAAGCTTCTATGCTATCCGAACAACTGCGGGAAAATCACCACTGGGTAAACTATTTGTGAAATGGAGAAAAAGCATGCCAGAGTTGGATATTGAGGTCTGGAAGGATGTCCTGGACTCAAAATGTGATCACATAGTGGTGTCCAGAGACAAAATGATTCAATATAAAATGTCCCCAGCGCAATGGGATGAATGTCCCCGTTGTCACCTCTCACCAGCAGACTTCATACATATGGTATGGTCTTGTACTAAGGTACAAAGTTTTGGAGAGAAGTTGCACAGTATATTGCTAATATGATGGACATTCCAATCAGGGTAGAACCTCTTGGAGTGCTACTGAACCAAGTAACTGACCTAGCGCCAACGATAGTAGAGAAAGCACTGATATCCATAATGTTTGCTTATGCCCGTAAATTCATTACCATGTGATGGAAGGCACAGACAGCCCCAAGTATATATTTTTGGGAAACTCAGATCTTGCATACCATACCGCTGTATAAACTTCTCTATATGAGAAGTAGCTGCCCAGCAAAATTTGAAAAAACATGGTCTCCTTGGTTAGACATACATGATGACCATATTATGAATCAAGGCACCATCCCTAACGTTTCCCAGTAACATGGAAAAAAGAGAAATCACCTGCCCCTCCAAAGACAAAAGAACTACTGACTATGATGTATGAATATGCTGTGTGAATCTGTATATCAACCATGTCAATGTACTTAAATAAAGCATTGTTAAAAAAAGTGAAAATTACAAGCACAAGGGAGCTTAATGGAATAAATGATGAATTCAGTTTATTGTCTGTGTTATATGGTATGTTATATATTAAATAATTGGAACTTTTACAATCCAAATTCACTTAAATAGTGTGTTTTCATTTGTTCCATCTTACTAATTTCTGTTTTTTCCTGTTGGTCTTTTAAAAGGGAAAACACCAATTTTTGTAGAAAAAAATAACTACAATTTTCCATGATAAGTACAACTCAGACCTGCTGAGTTCATGTAGAAGTCGATGGAAGATGTCATTATCTGAGCTGGATTTCTTTCAATAATGCAAAAACTTCATGTTTTTCAGGTGATGATTTGAAAAATTTGCAGGTTTAATTTGTCAGATTCGAAAAAGCTGGAGTTTCCAACAACAAATCAGAAAAATATGTACAATTCATATTTTTTCACAATTTTTCCTGCACAAGAAATTTTTGTGAAAATGTATTGATGTATAGGGGAGAAAGTCTGTGCAGATTTGGAAGGACTGGTTTTTAGTGATGAGCGAATCTCCCGCGATTCGCTTCGCCGAAAAATTCACGAATTTCTAGAGGAATTCGCTAATCGGCGAAAAATTCTCGAAACGAGGCGCGGGATGCTTTTGTCGTTTAAGTCATTTACGCGTGTCGCGTCGTTTGCGTCATTTACGAAATTTTGCCAAGCGAAACTTTGGCTATCTAGGCCCTGGGACTACCACAAGCGGAGAAGGCAGAATATGGGGGACTGTGGTCTTGTTGTATTACCTTACCCTGATTCAAGAAAGCTAACCCAAAAACCACAAATCCCCCACATCTTGTGATATGAAAATAGATAAGAAATAAATAGAGTTAAGAAGGTTTAAAAAGATTTAGAGATTTAAAAAGGCTTGTATTATTAAAAAAAGTCCAGGAGAATCAATTAAAAAAGGAGAAGGAGAAACGCCGACGTACGTTTCGCTAAAAAGCTTTTAACACAGCCTTGATAAAGCTTTTTAGCTTTCTTGAATCAGGGTAAGGTAATACAACGAGACCACAGTCCCCCATATTCTGCCTTCTCCGCTTGTGGTAGTCCCAGGGCCTAGATAGCCAAAGTTGATATAGAAGAAATTGGGACAATTCCACCATTACTATCAATTTCCTTTTCTAGCTCTTATTTTGTTGCTGGGTGTTTGTTTTGGATCGCATAATTGAATTAACCATAAGGACCTTATATTGGAATCACCACTAGGATTTTCAAGGGGGGCTTGTCCCTCACTCAACTTGCTAAGCAAAGGGTGTGCTATCTGGGTTTTTACAGTTTGGTTTTTTTTTCTTTTCCTTTATCAAATTAGCTTAATGAATTTCACATTGATTTTATTGATTGAGTGATTGTGGGGGTCTTGTCAATGAACTATAAGCACAGAAGCACTTTACTATAGGGTAAATGAATTGGTTTTCAATATCAATTAAGTGGACCAAGTGATTGTGGTAAATTTTCCCTTCATCAACTTAGTTTAATGAATTCCACGATTGGCTTTGTGGACCAAGTGATTGTGTTAATTTTTTGTAAGCACATAAGCACTATACTATAATTGGTTTTTAAACATTAATCAAGCAGACCAGTTGATTGTGGTAAATTGTTTATTGATTATAGCACATTGCACTTTATGTTATAAAGTAACCAACCTAACCTAGTCGGTTACCTGAGCACGTAGCACCTGTATATGTAATTAAATTGGGTGGATTCCAAGGTTACCCTTAATGGTAGCCTTACTTCTTTAATAAGGGTCTTTGATACAATTTATATAACGATCCGGGGGGTTGATATATGTCTTAAATATTCGAGATAGAACGGGGTGTTTCTTCTTTTTGCAATAAAAATTAATTACACCTGTTACTATACCTCATTCTATACTCTATTGGATAGGATACTGTGTAGTATACACAAAGTTACGCACATATAGCAAACAATCATGTCTAGTAATGAGCAAATGTTTTTCCCAGCATGGATTTGTGATGAAATTCTGTACCTCAGCAACACAAAATTGTGGCCAAGACAAATAAGTTGCCATAAGAAAAAAACCCATTGACTTTAATGCATTTGGACAAAAAAGTTGCTAAGAAAAAAAAAATTGCCACAGGAAAAATGTCCATTAACTATAATGCATTTGGAGTTAGTAAAAATTGTTGCACGTAAAAATCTTGTCCCTTGTTGACTTCAGTGTGTTTCATGATTTTCTTGCCTTTAATTTTTAAATTCTTCATAGAAGCAAAATGGACAGACTTGCTCATCACTGTTGCATAACATTTTTAAATAATAATATTAAGCAATCAAAACAGGTTATTCAGAAATAAAATCCAACAATTGTAGCTGCAATTTTTGGTTTCTTTGCTTCTAA
The DNA here is from genome assembly GCA_024363595.1 of Xenopus borealis. Lineage (NCBI taxonomy): Eukaryota > Metazoa > Chordata > Amphibia > Anura > Pipidae > Xenopus > Xenopus borealis. The sequence continues at coordinate 74,314,998 of CM044436.1, forward strand.
GCATGCTGTATATATGGCAGCATACCAAGTTTTGGCATGCTCAATTCTGTGCCAATTATTTTTACTGTGTTTTTTGTAAATTTGTGTTTCTGTGAACTTGACTGACACAACAATTAAGTTTGTAAGTGTCAAAGTCATGCATTTCTAGAGAGAAAATTCTATTAGATTCTATTTAACATGCTGTTTATTGATCCAGTTCTTTAGTTCACTTAAAAGCAATTAGACTGTTCACTGCATTATTGTAGTCACACCTATAAGTCTGGGTCAAACTCCATTAAACCTGTAGCTATTTATTGTGGCTGATGCTGGGCTGACACAGAATGCAAAAATTAGTTGAAAATGTACTATTGAAAAACTAAAGTTTTATCCTTTTAATTTAAATACACTTATATAATAATATGCAAATTAGGTAAATTCGACCAGTGAATTCAGTAAATTCAATCGAATCAAATGATTCGAATAATTCGAATAAAAATCTATTTGAATACTCGACTATCGAATAACTTCCCTTTTAAATTTTTATTTGACTGCCTAGCTTGCCAATTTCAATCTGCCAAAGTGGTTTGGCCGAATTTTGATCGAATAGTAAAAATTCGATAGAAGGGTAAAAAGAGCTTGAATTGATCAATCATCGATTGATCGTTCGACCAATCGAATAGCGGTAAAATCCTTCTAATTCGATATTCGAATTCGAAGTATTTTACTTCCCTTCTATTCACATGGTCAAATTTTTTTAAATTCAAATTCAACCAATGATAACTCTGCCCCTAGGGGCAGATTTACTAAGGGTCGAATTCCAAATATAAAAAAATTCAAAATTTGAAAATCTAATTTTTTTGGGGGGTAATTTTCGATTGAATTTGAATTGTTCAAATCGAACAATCGCATCATTCGAATCGAACGATGTTCAAAAAAAATTTAGATTTTCCAGGACATAGAAAATTTTTCAGTAAACCTTCCAGGAGGTCCCCCATAGGCTACAATGGCAATTCGGCAGCTTTAAGGTGGCGAATAGTTGAATTCAATTTTTTTAAAGAGACAGTACTCTTCAATTCAAATCGAATTTTGGGCTATTCAATAATCAAAGTACTTTAAAAATGTTATATATTTTTAAAATATATAATCGAAATAGCTTAAATATATTGCAATATATGGACAACAATCCTTGTTTTGTTTAAAGGGTAAGGCATTTTTTAGTAGCTGTATGCGCAAAATGTCTCATTGTCTTAAATATATTGATAATGGGTTGAGTGCAGAGGACCTCTTGCTTTTGATGAAGTAGAACATTATCTGGTCCAGTTTTTTTACTTACAGGCCAATTCCCAAACATTTTATCTTTTTTTGTGACTATGTTATCCAAACACTCTTTAGGCTAGAATTGGACTGGGGTCCATTTGCCAGATCTGTTGGTCATACACAACTAAGGGCATTAATGCATATTAGGTTACACTAGTTTATGTTTGAACAGGAATGTGTTTATTCTAATTCGATCATAGAATAGTGTCTCAAATTTAAAAAAATGTAAAGCTGAACGATTATTTGATATATATTAGTACATCAATTATTTGCTGGGTAAATAATCTTTCAAAACAGATATGTTTATAAATATTGTACAGTTGGTATGTATGCATGCAAGTAAATCTCACAGGGAAGATTACAAAATAGTGTCTAAGTTAAAAAATGTAAAACATATAAATTGCTATATATATGTTCATTATTTGATAGGTTATACATTGACATATAAATTATTTGTTGCCTATATACATATAGACCCCTTTTTAAAAAGGAATGGAGAAGGAAGAAAATGTACAAAAATTGTTATGTAGTTACAAATTATCCATTATTTCCAAAAGTTACACTAAACTACAAAGGAAACTTTCATACTAATAACATTTCTCAGATCCTTGGTGCGCACTTTCGAAGGTAAATCTTATTGTTTTTTTTAATCTCCTATATTTTCACATCCAATTTTCTATTATCAGGTCAAGATTGTAATATCTAATGAAAATGCTTTTACAGTGACAGAAATTGATTCCTTTAAGTATTTTATACACAGACTAACCATTCGCTTCAAATATATTTCATTTTACTGTCCCATCAAAGGGCTTCTAAAGACTGTGCAAAGTTCCATTTAAGCTTTTCAGATGCAGCTATGTTTAATTTATACAATGGGACACAAGGCTGCCTTCTGATGTCTTTAAATAAAAATGGAATATGCATAATAGTGTTTACTTAAAAAGGAGGGAAGAGATAACTTAAAGCTTTGGTTCTAGTTTTGAATATCAAATAATGCTTTTGAGATGTGATAATGTGGTGCATTTTGAATGTTCAGAAGTAAACTGCAGAAATATATATTAAGTTTACTAAACCTATGAAAATATTCAAAGTATTACATTAAATACAAAGAATAATAATTAAATTACAATAAACAGCTAAATGACTTCTGATCTCTTATCATCCTAATATAACAAACACTCCAAAAACCAGCAGCCCACTATGAGTAATATACACATATGTATATATATATATATATATATATATATAACAACTGCAAAAAGCATCATATATATATATATATATATATATATAATATGTACTGTATGCATACACATATATACCTCATTCCAGTGTAATTGGAAGATCACTGTAGCACCCAGACTCTTTAGAACATGCAGTAAGATGCAGTAAGATGTGCAGAAAGCAGTTTGTTACAGTATGTCTTGCTAGAACAAGCAAGGCTTTCCTTGAAAAAGACATACAAGACTGGCAAAAGAAAAAAAACATAGTAGAAGTTGATTCAAATTTGTTATCATTTGATACTTAATTTAAACAAATTAGTACTCAAATTAACCTTAAAGGGATACTGTCATACTGTCTGCACTGAAATCCATTTCTCAAAAGAGCAAACAGATATTTTTATATTTAATTTTGAAATCTGACATGGGGCCAGATTTAGGATTTTAGGCTTATCCAAGATTTAGGGGTCATTCTTGAACACAGGGGGAACAAGACCTTGCCCCTTAGTTCTGATTTTGCTGCAGCCATTTTCTATTCCTGTAATGTGGAGCCCCCATCCTATAAGTCTGCTAAAACAGTTGAACATCAAAAAGCCAATTGGATTGTTTTACTGTTAATGTGGATAACTACTGTAATTTATTATCAAGTACAAGGTACAGCCGGGGTACAGGCAAATATAAAACACTCTTTAACTAGAACTAGGGATGAGAGAACATTTTCATCAGGAATAGTTTTGTAGTGATAATCCTGCATCAAGGCTGCTACAACTGATTTACCTGTGTCAAGTTCAGCACATATAACTTCCAGCTGTCAAGGCTGGTGCAACTGCCATCACTATATTGATTGATCTTCCCTGTGTCATGATTGATGCAAATACCTGCCCTACATTGTGATCATCCCATCAGAGATTTATGTTGCTGTCTCAGCAAAATAGAGCCTGACAAAAACACCCTAACTGCAATGAAATGTTGCCTTCCAATTTACTTCAATTAATTTTTGGCAAATATTTGGTGGTTTATTTATACAGTAGATCCTATATCTGTATTACTATAAAGCAGTTCTTGTCAGCTCTGCATTTATGATACTCAGGTGTCTGACAACAAAAAGTATAGTTTTAAACAATTACCATGAATATATTTATACTCTTCTCCCATATCTAGGGGTAAATATGAGTTATTTATAAACACAGATATGAAAAGGAGGAGGAGAGAGTTTGCTTCTATGGGAGAAAAATTTTAATTATTTATGCAAAAAATAGTCTATCTTTAATAACTATTTACTCAATTTGAGTCCTATTACAAAAGTATAAATAAACAGCAACCTCTATAATGTAATATCATTTAAATCAATGCTCTGTTTTTTTAGCAGTACTTGTGTCTGTTTTATAGTTAAATACAGCTCCCACACATTGTTATCTTATGGTCACCTTCAGTTGACTGCCTACAATGCTAACAGAACAAGTAGCTGTCATCCACTAGACTGCTACGCATGACCTCATGGGCTCTACCTGACAATCTCTTCTGTGGCTGGATAGCAGCTGTTGTGTGAAGTGATCTGACAAGCATTTTAACTCTGTTAGGAAAAGACCTATTTCGAATATCCAAAGCAGCTCAAAAGCAATCTATGGTACAAAATGGACACATTTTAAAAAAAACTGGAGTAACTGGAAAGCAGGTTCCTGTAAAATATCACTGATAATGGTACACACAGCTTTGCATTTTCATTCTGTTTGCTTGGAGTTGTTCATTTATATTAATATATTAGTATATTAAAGTGAGTATGGTATGAAATGGTAAAATTAAGTTTATAATGAATGTAAATAGGATCAATTGGAAAAAAACCTGTATTTGGATTTGCCTTGGTTACACACAAAGAGCACCATGACAGCAGCTACTGTGTATATAAAAGCATATACATAGTAACATCCAACAAT
>CM044436.1:74329407-74343883 GCA_024363595.1 Xenopus borealis
TAATAAGGCTTAAACATTGCAGTGTTAATGTTACACTATGGGGGGCATGTGCAAGATTCTTTGTCAGCCACACACACAATAAAAGCAATAAGTGATTGGTGCAGAACTGTATAAGGGGCACATTCATTGGAACTGACCATTTACAGGTAGATCAGGTAGAATCTGGTTAGTATTTTAAACCTCTTTATTTCACACATAACATTCATAGAGGAACAAAAGCCATTTTTGGGAACAGCAGGACAAAATTTGATGTAAAATCAGGGAAAACATGACTTAAAATCAGGGAAATACCCCCATTGAAATGCATTATAAATTGGTGGGACTACAAATAAAAAATGTAAAATGCGGGAAAACTCAAAATCAGGGGACTTAAAATCAGGGTTTCACTATATATATATATTAATTGTCGATTTCAGTATCACTTAAGCCTTGGAGGTTATGCTTGTTCAAAAAATCATACCATCCATTTATTTTTGCTTTTAGCACTGTAAAGTATGAGGGAACATATATTTGCTTTACCTGCATGACTGATTAAATACAAATATGGGATCTGTTATCCAAAAAGCTTTGAATTATGGGAATTCCATCTTCACTATACTTCATTTAAATCCAATTTATTTAAAAAAAAATATTCCCTTTCTCTGTAAAAAAAAAATAAGGGAAAAACTTGCCTATGACTTAGCAGTACTCTGTATTCACAGTATCATTTGCATTTTATATGCTTCCACTGTGGCCGTCAAGGTGGCCCTGATAGCCGAAGACTTGTTTGGAATTTTGGGAATTGTAGTTTAGCAACAGCTAGAAGACTGTATTTTAGAATGGCTATTAATTACACTGACAAAATCATTTGTCCTTTTGTGCTGAACATTTTTGTCATACAGAAATCATTTCAACCAACCTATTTAAAGTGATAAATAGATAAATCTTGCTTTTAAGAATGCAGCATCTAGGACAAGAGCAGCCTGAAGGAGATTTCTTACCTTTTTTAAAGAAATGTGTTAATGCATCACTAACATCTTTTAATTTATTTATTGGCAATATATTCACTGAAAAGAACAAATGTGAAATAGAAATTATGAACACCAATGAGCAGAGCTAAGCATATCATTTAATCTAGTCATGTTTTTTCAGGAAGGGAAAATGTATTAAACATGTTCATGAGTTATTCCTTCGGTTCACAGGAGGTTTGGCGACACGATTTGCAGGGAAGCGGTCCAGCAACATTTACGCTGGCAACAATATACAGCTCTTCATATAATTGCAAGGATGAGAAAAAAGTTTACAAGAAAACAGATAATGAGTAATAAAAGAGTAAGTAATTGCTGAAATACTGAAAAATTATGCTTTAACTGTCAATATAAAAAAAAACAGATCCTTTCCAGTGAAGTGTATGTAGTAAAACATCTTAATAAAAAAGTTGTTTCATGTGTTCCAGAAGTTTACGCTATCATCAAGTAGGTGTCAAAGGGGTTGTTCACCTTTGAGTTAACTTTTAGTATGATGTAGAGAGTGATATTCTGAGACAATTTGCAATTGGTTTTCAAATGTTATTGTTTGTGGTTTTATAGTTATTTAGCTTTTTATTCAGCAACTCTCTAGTTTGCAGTGTCAGCAATTTGGTTTCTAGGGTACAAATTACCCTAGCAATCCTGCATTGATTTGAAAAAGAGACTGGAATATGAATAGGAGATGGACTGAATAGAATGATAAGTAATAAAAAGTGGCAATAACAATACATTTGTAGCCTTACAGAACATTTCTTTTTAGATGGTGTCAGTGATCCCCATTTGAAAGCTGCAAAGAAACAGAAGAAAATTGAAAATCATTAAAAAACTATGAAAAATAAATAATGAATACTAATTGAAAAGTTTCTTAGAACTGGCCCTTCTACAGTATACTAAAAGTTAACTTGAAGGTGAACCACCCCTTTAAGGGTTCACAATGCACAATTAAAGTAAAACTTTACCACCGAACAATGAAGGTCTCTTTAAAATATGTTACATAAAGCAGCTCATATAGTATGTAAAATCCTGCTTCTTGTAAATAAACCATTTTCATAATTATATTCTTTTTTAGTAGTAAGTGCCACTGGATAAGCATGAATATAAAATTGCCATTGTAAAAAATAAGGGCTGCCCCCTGAGATCCTAAGATTCATGGTGCACATAAACAAACCAAACACACCATACGTGTTAGGTCACATGAGCCAATTAATAGAGTTCTGTCTTTTGCTTCCACACTTCTTCCTGATACAGTTTTAATGATATATAGTTGTAATATATATGGCAAGTGATTTCTAAGGCAGCAGAAACCATCACAAAATGTTGGTTTGAGGCAAGAGATGTAAAAGGGGAATATTTTCTTAAACATATATACCGGTAAGGTTCTTTGATGTGCCAATCCATTTGGTATACATTGGTTGTTGCTTAAGTATGCATTAAGTATTTCATTTAAGATATGCAATGCAATAAAAAGTCTAATGAAGAAAATTACATTGCAACATGCAAATATTTATTCTTAATTGTGTCAAATTTTTTTCTCTTTGTAAATGTTATTAATTTCCCCCTCTGAGCTTACCCCTTTCCCCTATACACACAAACCTGTGGGCAGTACAAACCAACTGCATTACTTTATAGCTGCAATTCTATTAAAGCAGCTCTGCATAGTATGTATAGCATGCTAAGCCTTAATTCTGTTTCATATATGAATACAAAAGTTGGGGATTTTAGTCCGTTAGGTACTTATTTCCTGCCAATCTTCTTACAGTCTCTCCACTGTCCGAAAATATCCAAAATAAAACATACACATGGAAGCGGCAAACAAGGTACGGAGATCAAGGGAACAGACAGATGACACAAAAAGGGGGTTGGGGAATTGGAAGATGAAGAGAAAGATGTTAGAAGGAGAGGAAAAAAGGGGGGACTTAAATCTAAAAACTCTCAGGGAAAAAAGGAAGGCAACCAAGCTCTAGGAATTTTTAATTTGAGCAAAACTGTCCTAGCCACAAAACAAAAAACTGTTCTGAGTAAGGGCACCTACGAACAGAGCAAGTGGTTTTGACCTGTTTGTGTATGCAGAAAAATTCATCAGAAAATTAAGATTAAATAGAGCCTTTGTTAATAGCGATATTAGAAATAGGAACCCCCAATCAAAAGAAACATTAACACAACCCTGCTACTATTATGCTTAAATAGCTGAATTAATAAAGTGCAGTGTGCTCGAACATTCGAGCACACTGCACTTTATTAATTCAGCTATTTAAGCACATCGCACTTTCTTTACATAATTAATTTGGTGGATTCAAAGGTCATTCCTAATAGTAATTAAGCATTACAATAGTGGTTACGGATATAACATATAGAACAATCCTGGGAGGGTTACTTATGTTTTAATTGAGATAGAACGGGGTGTTTCTTCTTTAATTTGAAATAAACGTTATACCTGTTACTTTACCTCGCTCTATACTCAAACAGATATAAACACTGTGCGGTATACATAATTCAAATAATTACAACCCTGCTACTACCACACAGGTCTAAAAAAATAAATCAGGGTATATCCCCAAGGAAGATAAGGGTTTCCATATCCAAATGTACAAAGACTTAATAAAAAGAGATCTGAGGAAACTACAGGAGAAGCTAGCACAGTAACCAATTAAACAAAACATTACGAAAGAGAAAGGGAAGCAATTAACAACTTGAAGAATGATGCTAGCATTATTATAAAGCCAGCCGATAAGAGAGGAGGGGGGGTAGTGATGGACAAGTAACAATATATAAAAATGTGTTTGGATTTAGTGGAGGACCCAAAAATTAATGATGATCCAATGGCGATCTTCACCAGTAAAATAAAGAAATCATTAGAACAAGCCACCAAAGAGGGTATCTTGAATCAACAAGAAGGAGAATATATATATATTTTTATATATATATATATATATATATAAGCGTCGAATCGCGGAAATTCGCGGTGAATTCGCCCCTGGCGAATAAATTCGCCCATCACTAACAATCATTTAAATTTGGAATTCACATTCACATATAGCCAAAAAAGCATAAACCTATTAGATCTGGAAATATTGTGTGAGAAAGGCAAGATGGAGTTCAAAACATATTTTAAAAAAGTAGATTTTTGCAATTACATTCTAAATGATAGCAATAATCATCCAACTTGGCTAAAAAGTATCCCCTATGGTCAATTCTGTCGACTAAAGAAAAATTGTTCAAATCCAGTGGAACTGGACAGACAGCTGGATTATGTGGCCGATAGCTTTGAACAAAGAGAGTACAGAAAACAAATTCAGGAATCGAGGAAGAGGGTAAAACAAATAGGTTGGATTTATTGAAAGAAAAAGATATAGGGGAAAGTAAGAGCAAAACTATGAATACAGACAGAGGATGCACATGTACTACTACATATACCACAGGAGCACATGAAATAATGCAAATTATTATTAGACACTGGAACATACTGGAGGGTGATGAATTATTAAGAGGCAAAAATCCCCCAAAAACCACAGGTAATCTACAAGAAAGCAAACAGTTTGGGACAAATGTTGGTTCGGAATTATGTCCCCATGATAAGAACAAAAAGCAAAAACCCAAAGGAAGAATATAAAGGTTTTTCACATAGAGCAATGCATAAAATGCACGACACAAATGTAATATACAGTACTGTTTAGAATGTCCCTGTGGTCTCAAGTATATAGGAAAGACCAATAGAAAACTAAGAGAGAGAATTAATGAACATGTGAGAAATATAGAGAAGGGGATGGAGAAGCACAATCATTTCAGTAAGCACCACGGAAAAAACACCAGAGGTTTAAAATTTGGGGGATCACAGTAGTAACCAAAATATGGCGAGGAGGGGAATTAATATGGAAAACCTTACAGGAAGAGAGCAAATGGACATACAACATGGAAACATTTACCCCAAAAGGATTAAACATACTGTTCAGTAGATATAAACCTAACAGCATTTCTATAATCTCTACATTTAGATATACATTACACACACAGGGTGATAGCCAGTTAGGGCGACACAAATAACACAAGCACACTTTGAATGAAGCACGAGCACGATTTCAACAAATAAATAGTAAAAGAAAAGCACGTTTAAAAATAAATAGCGATAACCATTGTGAGTTTGGGTCAAATTCCATAAACATGGAATCCTACCAATAAAATTCATCACATAACAAATTCATAAATACATTTACTTAAGTAATATAAAAATGTTTGCACAAAAATATAAGAAAAATAGAGGATCTTTTAATTTAAATCAAATTCATCCCAATTAATATGAGCAACAGAAGAAAACACAAACACTAGTTTTTTAATATAAGCAACCCGCTTCAGTAAATAGTTCCCCTGGAGGTGACACAGAACAGGAAGTTGGAAATGGAACGCAAAACCCCCAAGGGGGAAATGGTTGCCGGTCGGAAAGGGTTTTAAAAGGGAAATGAGGTATCTTTGCCTCTGACGTAGCTGGGAAACCAGCAAAACGCGTCAGGAGTAAGGGACTGAGGGCAATGCCACGAGATGTTACAACAGAGGCAGCAGAAACACCTTTCTACATCTCTCTACAACAGCACATTGCTAAGTTCTGGTCTATGCAGCCACTTGGATTTGTGTGTTAAATGCGTCATGGCTCAGAATTGAAGAAACTGTGTTATCTAAAGTTATCTTAACTCATTTAATGCATTTAACCTTTTCATTAGCATACCAAAGCACCATTGTTTACAACGGTGAATGCTTTAATTATATGGGATGCTGTGACACAATTTTCTGTGCTAAATGAGACAAATGGGATATCTGGGTTTATTCTGTGTCAAACGCACAATCCAAAGTGGGTTCATCTGTATGTGACTTATACTCAAAGTAGAATGTGAGTGTATTTTTCTTTTAAATAAATGTTATTTTAATTAAATAGTATTACACTATCCGTGGATTTTTTTTTCCCATCTGGGAGTCGTAAGCTTGCGGTCTGCCAGAAGGGGAAGCCAGTGTGAGGACCCATATTAAACACCATACCAATGCCTCTGGTTTGTAAGTAGGCAATCTAGCCATTTGGTGGAGGAGTTTTGGACTAAAACACAAAATTTTACATTTGAGCACGATTGCAGTACTCTGATTGCAAATTTCTGTGGACTCTCCAGATACAAATGGGGGCACGCCTATATTAATTTATTTAACACCGGGCGGTGCTAACAGAGACTAAACATACTACACCATATCAGTTCTTTATTTCTGTTGCCATAGGCATTGATCTTTGTTTTTATTTTGGATTAATTCTGTTTCATGTTGTTCATGTCTGTAAAACATTAGTCAACAATCCTCTTAATTTCTGGAAAATAAAGTCATGTAGTTTGATAAATTCTAGTTACAGATGCAGTCACTTGCATTTGTAAGTTAAATGCGTCATGACTCAGGGCTAATTGAAGAAACTGTGTTATCTAAAGTTATCTTAACTCATTTAATGCATTTAACCTTTTCATTAGCATACCAAAGCACCATTGTTTTCAATGGTGAACTCTTTAATTGGATGGGATGCTGTGACACAATATTCTGTGCTAAGTGGGATAAATGAGATAGATGAGTTAAGTCACAACGCATTTAACTTACCAATCCAAGTGACTGTAATTCACACAAAAATATTTTTTAGTGGCAATGCAGATAATTGGTGTAAAAAATGCTTTATTCACATAAACCAACAAACAAATGTTTAAAAAATATACTTTACATACACCATTATTCACCACCTGCAATTTCTAATAAAACCATTAATGATTTTCAAAATATATACGCAAAAAATATTTTCTTAATAAGTGATAAAAACATTGAATCAATTATTACCATAAATGTAGAACAGCCTCTGTGGCTTATATGGTAATATACATCACATAAACCCACAAACAAATGTTTAAAAAATATACTTTACATACACCATTATTCACCACCTGCAATTTCTAATAAAACCATTAATGATTTTCAAAATATATACGCAAAAAATATTTTCTTAATAAGTGATAAAAACATTGAATCAATTATTACCATAAATGTAGAACAGCCTCTGTGGCTTATATGGTAATATACATCACATCTAAAAATTATTATTACATTGCAGATACAAGTAAAAAATTGCACATGAGCCTGCAGACAGTCCATGAGCTACCCTGCTATAAGGAGGAACCTTGCACCCTTGATGGTGACCACTTTAATTCAAGGAAGCAATTTAAAGTCAAAATATTAAAAATAATTTTGAAAATGGGACTGGTAGTCAAGCAGGCTGGTTCAACATTGCCAATTTAAGAGCCAGATGGATAACAATACCCAGAGGGGATAATAAAATGATTGATTGCATCCTTCAAACTACATGATAAAAATACACTCCTGTGGGAAAACATTACCATAAACACTATAACAATGAAGTAATTTTAAGGTAGCAAGTTTTAAAGAATATGAAATATCAAAGACTGTGTGTGATAGAAGATGCTACCATTACAGGATGTAACGCAACAAATGGACAGATTAAATACAGAAGAATTCTGGAGATTCAATAATACTTGATCTAAGAAAGTTTACATTTATCTATTTGTGCCCTAAACTGTTTAATCTGCTATAAGAATTTACCTGGATAGTTTGGATTAAATATATATATAATTTTAATGCTTTTAAATTAAAATATAACTGGATCACTTTTATCAGGTTACAAAAAGATCTTTGTTTGACCGTTTAGTCCACATAAACAAATCAATTATTTTGTCTCATAGATATATATGAGCTCAAGTGATTCTGTAGTACTGCAGTATTGACATGGGCCTATTTATTAAACCTCCGATTTTTCTGGTCAAGTTTTTAAAAGGAAACTTTTGAGAGGTAAAAAACTTGAATTTGTCAAGAATAATTCTGCACTCTGATTCTGAAAATACTCCATCTAAAACCTGTGAAAATCAAATGGCAGAAGGTCCCTTTAACAAGTGGAACATGTTTTTTACCTACAGGATTCTCAATATTTTGGGCTGTTTGCAAAGGTTTTCATTCACAAATCAGATAAAGTTTTTGGAATGATAATTCGAGAAAGTCACAGGAGTTGAATTAACACAAAGGGGCACATTTACTAAGAGTTGAAGTGAATATTTGAATAAAATTCAAATTAAAAAAATTAAATTAGACTATCGAATAGCCCAAAATTAATTTCAAATTGAAAAAATTTGAAAATTCGACAAGTTGAATTATCGGAGTACTTTCCCTTTATAATCCTTCAACTTCAACACTTTGCCACCTCAAAGCTGCTGAATTGCCATTTTAGCCTATGGGGGACCTCCTAAAACCTGTCCTGAAAATTTAGGAATTCTAAGGATCTTGGCAATGCAATCAAACGATTCGAACTATTTTTATTAGATCGAAAATGGACCTATTCGATCGAAACAGGTAAATTTTCAATCGATAAAGCCCTTTAAAAGAACTTTGTATTAAGTATTTTTGGGCTACTTCGACTATTGAACAGCCCAAAATTCTATTTGAATGGAAACAATTTGAAAATTTGAATTTTCGAAGTACTGTGTTAAAATCAGTTAAATCATTCAAATTGATGATGCATTCAAACGATTTGTATTTGTTCAAAGTTGTTTCACTTCGAAATTCGAGCATTAGTAAATCTGCCCCTAAATATTGTTGCAACAATGTTTTTCAAGAAGTAATGGTAATTTAAGGTGATTCGTGGGAGTTTGAATGAATATTTTTTGAGTTTTAGTAAATAACCCCCAAAGTTGTATTCTGAAAAGTCAGAGCAAAATATTCACTGGGTAATTTATTAAACTACAAATTTTTCTGCTCAAAATTTTAAAGGGGAAAATACAATTTTTTCTGAGAAAACAATTTTTTTTGGCAGGATTAAAATGGTGTTTAAAGTCCAAATAAAAAAGTACTCCAACTCAGACCTGTCGGGTTCGTGGAAGACTGTCCCGTTGATATCCTGATCTAGGTTTTTTCAATAACAGTGGTTCAATAATTAAATGGTTTTGGGCATCAAATCCAAAATAGTCAGACATTTAAAAAAAAATTGTACAATGCAGATTTTTTCGTGATTTTATTCCAGCACAGAAAATTTCCTAAAAATGTATTGATAAATAGGTGGGGAAATTCCTTGCAGATTTGGCCAGAGTAGTTTTCAGAAAATGGCTACAACTTTTTGGATTATGATAAAGAATCCCTTAAATGTACATACAAATGACAGTGCATATAAATATGTGCAAATGACATGTCATAGGGACCTGTTATCCAGAAGCGTTTTTCCAGAAAAGAGGTATTTCTATAATTTGGATCCATAACTTAAGTCAACTAAAATATCAATTAAACATTAAGGTGCAGATTTACTTAGGGTCAAAGTGAATATTTGAATAAAATTCTAATTTAATGATTAATTATAATCAATGTACAAGGTGCTGTTTTATTATTACAGAGAAAAAGAGTATCATTTGAAAAAAAAACTCAATTATTTGATTAAAATTGAGTCTATGTCAAATTCGAGCTTTCTGTATATCAGGTTTAAAGATAATGGTTCCTAAGCCTGTATAGGGCACATCAATGGGGCTATTATTCAGAAATATGAATAAATTCTACTTTCAGAAAAATTAATTAGGTAATTGTAAAGCGTCTGTTATGAACTTATATTATCAAACATCACCGGGCAAAAGCATTACTTTTTAGTTTGAAGTCTTCTTTTAAAATCCTTAAATCTCAAAATCGTATCAAGCTAGTCCACAGCGCATATTATTAGGAAGTCTTTAGCACTAAAGTAGATAATATGTAAAAAATAGTATTAATTGAATTCATAACTTCTATTATGTGCTTGTGACCCAAATTTGTCTGAGAGGCTGCATTGTGTTTGCTGTTACTTTTAACAGTTTATTGCTTATATTGTGCTCTCTCAGATAACTTTTTACTGTCACTTCCAAACCTCTGAATTATTGCTAGGGTAAGCATGACTCTAGCAAATGGATAACTAGTAAAATTCTAACATAGACGTTAAATAATTCATAAACCACAAAAAATACAAAAGAAAAATTAGCAGATTGTTTTAGCATAATATTGTCTACATTATGCTAAAAGTGTTTTTTTTCTTTAATTACCGGAGCAAATAAAGAAGATAAACAAGATTAGAAATGCTTCATAAAATCAATTAATTTCATAATATTAATTCAGTGCAGATCACTAATAGCTTAGAGACTTAAGGCTTTATTTTTCACTCTTCTAGCATCAATTTAGAACACCAATATTAATTTTGGATTGAAAACTCATTAATGCAAAGTACACTGAACTACTCTGTTTGAAGATTAAACTGACATTAAAATTAGCAAAATGCTTCTTTGCCGCAAAGGTAAACATGAATCAAAATATTTTTAAATAATCTGAACAGAAATTGTGCATATTTATTAATGTTTCTTTTTAACTTGCAGAAATTAAAAGTGGTTTTTTTTTATCCAGAAATGTTAATATAATCAATAAAAAAGCTTTACTGTATAATTCATTTTCACAATCATAAAGATACATAAAGTAATATAGTTTTTTTTATGTTTTTCTGTAGTAGCTTTAATCACGTGGTTTGCAAAGTCAAATCCAGAAGTGTAGAAAATAAACAGTTGAAGTCAGGTGTGAATAGCAATTACATTGTCAAATAATTTTAAAAGCATTCAGAGTGTCTAGTTATTATAAGGGAAGTAGATTTGCTGTTACATGGCACTTATCTTTCTACTTACCATAAACAGAAATGTATTCACATTAGGAATATTCCTACCATTGGTAGGAACAATCCTGAATTTTTGAGCAAATGGTGTAAAATTCTTAATAAGTGCTTTCTAGATCTAAAACTTTGGGTCATTGAACAAGTGGGTAAGGATTTAACCACAACTAGGCAGGATATCTCCAAGACAGAGCCAGACAATCACACTGTTTTATCTCAAGACAAGTCAGGGGCTGGGTTAGAAAACTTGATGACAATATAAAAAAATACAGGGATGATGATTTAAGGAAAGAAAACTGACTACTGTCAAAAGGGACTACGAGGACAGGCAGGTTTATGGTTGGCTACTAGGTTTGACATCCTAGACCTAGGTCACTATCCTCCAAAAAGCCATATTCCCTCACCACCATCGATAGTTCAGGTGACTCGTCTGAATCTAACACTTATTCTACACCTAGCACTAGCACCCCATCTTTTTTAGGGGTAAGCATTCATTCCCAAATAGGACCAGACATATGCCACAAGACCAATAAGAAGGGGGCTATAAAAGGACGCCTTTCAAAGCATCCCAGCAGGAAACAGTAATCTTTAATCTATCTAAACACATGGTGACAGATCAGAAAATGTCCCTTCTCTCTAAGGGTCTCTCTTTTGTTCCTACTCACCATTTTGATCATTTTGAGACCATGAAAGACGTATACAAGTTTACCCGTATCCTGAAGTTAAAGGATCACTTTGGGGCCATAGTGCTTCTTGATAAAGATTACTATAGAACAGATTTGCTCAGTCAATTAGCAGATACTAATACCTATCAAAGACAACCACAAGATCCCACGAGTAGCTTTAAAGCAGAACTTGACTCGCTTCTCTCCACTGGCCTTCAATCTGGCTTGATAACTCCCCATTTATTATTATTATTATTATTATATTATTATTAGCATGTATTTCTATAGCACCAACATATTTCATAGCACTTTACCTTTGCACTGAATTTCCAAAGATTCCTTTCATCTACACTATACCTAAAATACATAAATCTCTCACTTGTCCTCCGGGACACCCTATCATTTCTGCAATAGGATCTTTATTTCAACCTGTGGCAACTTTCTTAGATCATTTTTTACAACCAGTGGTACAATCAATGGAATCCTTTTTACAGGATAGCACACATTTGATTAAACAACTCAGTGACCTCACTGTCCCTCTTAACACTCTGCTGGTTTCCCTTGATGTGAGCAGTCTATACACTATCATCCCACACAACACTGGTATTGCCTCAGTCAGATAGGCATTAATTAATGCATTTTACTAGATTTAGCTCTGTCTCACAATTATTTTTTGCTTGAGGATAGGTTCTTCTTACAAATAGCTGGGACAGCAATGGGTTCAAATGTCGGACCTTTCTTTGCCAGCCTCTATATGTGGCAATATGAACAATCTCACATATACCCACATATTGGTGAGAAGATCACCTTTTATAAGTGCTACATTGACGATTGCTTTCTACTATGGCAAGGTACGGTGGATGAGTTAGCTGACTTTGTTCAAGCCCTCAATGACCTCCCCATACCAGTTAGATTCACAATGGAGTTCAGTGACAGCTCCTTACATTTCCTTGATTTAGAGATTTTCAAGAATGGAGATAGATTAGGTACTACACTTTTCTGTAAATTTACAGACCACAATACTATCCTCCACGCCCAATCCCATCATCCTAAATCCACTTCCAGGGGGGTCTTGTATTCACAGTTTCTTCGGGTGATCAGAAACAACTCTGACCCATCAAGAGCCTGTGAACAGCTGCTAGAGATGGCTCATCGCTTTGAGGAAAGAGGATACCACCCAAAGGAGATTGCATGTCAGATGGATAGAGCTGCCAACTTCACACAACAGGATTTCCAGACTCCACCAATAAATGTAAAGAACCATCATTTATTTTTTCCAATACGTTTTCTTCCGAAAGTCCTGCTATCCGTAATGCCTTAATGGACAGATGGGAGAGTGTGCGGAGAGATGACTCGTTGCCTTTTACCAAGATCAACAAACCTGTGGTTGGCTATAAGAGGGCCAACAATCTAGGTAACATTTTGATGGTTAAAGATTTACCTCCCCTACCCAAACCTTGCTCCTAGATTGGCACACTGGCAAAACCTGGGTGCTATAAATGTACTGGCTGCTTGACATGAAGTGGGATGGTCCAGAGTTCAGTCTTTAATCAACCCCACACTGAGGCAAAATTTGAGATTTGACATGGACTTACATGCACAAGTACTTATGTGGTGTATCTGGCATGGTGCCCATGTGGTTTAGCATGTGTTGACTAGGCTAGCACTACGTATTGTAAAAGAATGAACAACCACAGGTGTTCCATCAGGGCAGCCATTAGTACTGGACAAGCCTTACAGCCAATCGCTAAACATTTTTTGTTGGCCCGACATTCACTGCCCCAATTTCGCCACACGATCATTGATCACATCCCCCCTCCTAGGAGGGGTGGCAATAAGGACTTGGCCTTTTTAAAATTGGATTCTTCTTGGATACACAGACTGGACACTGTTGCACCAAGGGGATTAAGGGAGCTCCTCCCCTTAGCTGTGTTTATTTGACTCTCATAGAACAGTTTTTGCCCTACCACAAATAGAAATGAATAGTGATGGGCGAAACGGGCGCGTCGTTTTCGGCGCGTCGCGTCAAAAACGACGCGCGACTCGTTTTTGGCGGCGAATTTTTGGCGGCGAATTTTTCCTGATGTTTCGCAAATTTATTTGCCAGCGGCGAATCGCGGGAATTCTCCGCGAATTCGCCCCTGGCGAATAAATTCGCCCATCACTAGTAATGAATTGACTTTTTGGACATGGAAAAGTGTGCCCAATAACAGCAGCTAGTATGTACTCATCCTATGAGTCTGCTCCATTGTTCATGTTTGCAGCTTTTTGTATGTGACTGTATATGGCATACAAATCGGATGTGATGTCCAGCACACCCATTGATTTTTGTTTAGTCAGTCCTGCCTTTGACTTTTCTCCCACTATTAATTGTTGAATTTTTTCATATAATGATAATTTATTCTTTAGGATAAATCTTGTTTTTTGGTTTCCAACAATCGCTGAAGGAGTGATGCATTTTCTGTATTTGCCCAGGGGCAAATTTACTAAAATTCCCTTAAAATCCTAAGAATCCATTCGAAATACTATTCGATAATTCCATAAATCGGTATTCGATGATCGAAGAGGCCAAATTTGCATATTCGAATATCCGAAAAAATTGTACGATCGGTATTCGAACAAATTTGATCGAACTTTGAATCCTTCACACAAATTTTGTAAATTTGCCCCCAAGTGTTCCCATAATGGTGCTGTCTGTCCATTGACTGCATTTGAGGGCAAAGAAAACTGCCATTTACACAGTGCTGCTTATGCCAGTATTCTATCATGTTTTTGACAAGCAGTCTGACGGTCTGCCAGGGTTCACTTATAATTAATTTTTGCCCTATATTGTGTTTTGGTGCACACACTACACGTTTGGGACTATGCCCTACTCCTCCATAATGAGACTGCATGATTTTTTTCAAAAAATTTCAATATTCTTATGCTATGGTTCCAAGAATCCAATTTCTTATTGGGTTTAGGAAGCCCCTAGAGGCTACAATGCTTA
Organism: Xenopus borealis; assembly: GCA_024363595.1. Taxonomy (NCBI): domain Eukaryota; kingdom Metazoa; phylum Chordata; class Amphibia; order Anura; family Pipidae; genus Xenopus; species Xenopus borealis. The sequence goes on from CM044436.1 coordinate 74,343,805, forward strand.
TTACTGCTCTCTCTGATATTTGTTTCTGCACTGTTCTTGGCTATTTGTGATAAGGGGCTTCTATTCTCTGAGCCTCATA
>CM044436.1:74364804-74379436 GCA_024363595.1 Xenopus borealis
GCTGATGCAATCACGCCAGCATGATTGCGCTCATAAAAGGACTGACACAGGCACGCACGCATCCTATAGAACAGGAAGAGGATGCGGCGCGCGGCGGGCATCCCCGCCGAGGAGGCGGCAGGCGTCCCTGCCATCTCCCGGGTAATTTCATCACAGTCCTCTAATGTATTTGTAAAGTGTAATCATGTCTTGCATGTCTTGCACTCTCTCCAGCTCATTTATATCCCTCTTAAGTACACTTAAGGCCTTACTAGAGATCTATAAAGAGGCATAATTTTGTTTTCATCCCTTGAGTTTATACCCTTTTTTATGCAAGACAAAACTTAATTTGCTTTTATTAGCTACAGAATGATACTACCCAGAATTAGACAACTTGTTATCTATAAAAACCCCAAGATCCTTCTCAACACACTGCCATTTAGTGTATAACTTGCATTTATGTTATTTTTTCCAAAGTTTGCTGCCCAGTTTCCCAACTTAAACAAATCACTCTGTTAAGTGGCAGCATCTTGCATACAACCTATAGTTCTGCACAATTTAGTATCAACTGCACAGATAGTAATGGTACTTTCAATGCCCACCTCCAGGTCATTAATAAACAAGTTGAAAAGCAAGGGACCCAGTACAGAGCCCTGTGGTAGCTCACTAACAACACTGGTCCAATTAGAAAATGTTCCATTTACCTCCACTCTCTTTTTTTTACTCCAGTTCTCTATCCAGGTACAAACGGTACAATGTTCCAGGCCAACATGCATTAATTTAACAATTAACCTTCTATGTGGCACTGAATCAAATGCTTTAGCAAAGTTTAAGCCAGAAGGTGTGAGGCTTGTCTCTGTGCTGTTTGGCATATTGTAAGCGGGATACATTGTGGCATTTGCGTAATAATTGCTTTCCTCTGGAAACTCGACCATGCAGCCCATCTTTCTTCAAGTGCCTCCTTATTGTTCATCTTGAAACAGCCACACCACATTTTTTCAGAGTCCTGTATTTCACCGGAAGTTATTTGTGGGTTTTTCCTTGCATCCCGAACAATCAGTTCAGTTGTAGCTGAAATTTCAGTTTTATTTCATTTGGTTTCAACAGGACCCCTAATTTTCCACTTTTTTATTAGAGTTTGAACACTGCTGATTGGTATTCTCAATTCCTTTGATATTTTTTATATGCCTTTCCTGTTTTAAAGAGTTCAACTACCTTTTTTTCTGCAGATCCTTTGGCAATTCTTTTGCTTTCCCCATGACTTAGAATCCAAAAAACATCAGTGCTGCACTAGATGAAAGATGCAAGGGTCTGTCAGGAGTCCAGAATGTCATTGGCCTTTTATAAACACCCACTTATTACAAGCACACAGATCAGAGGTGAAGATGGTTACCTTCAATAGCCATTCTTACCATTTTGTGTCAAGTTGTGTGCATGTTATCAGGCTAAATCACCCAGGTATGAGTTCTGATCAGGGTCATTTGGGTAGTTTGTGTAGTGATTATGATTTAAAAAGAGTAAACACAGTTTGACAATAAATGGTTTCAGCCAACCACTAACCATGACTGAAAGAAAAGTTTTTGTGTTATCATTCATATTCTCTAAAAAATGGTTAAGAAATCATAAATTCTGCTTACAAATAGGTTTGGGGCCTTTTTGTCCAAAAGCATTGAAAATAGATACTTCTGTTCCAAAGTAATTGCCAGGTTAGTTTACATGTTATATTTAAATTCTTTTTTTTTCTGGTTAAACAGCAATCATGTGTGATCATGTATCTCAAGTCAATGAAAATTTGAAAAAATCATGTGACAAATCTCAGTATAGAAGGGTTTATTAAAATCAATAAGAAACTGTTTTACTATAGTTTGTATTGACATTGACATAGTTTGTATTTGCTAGTCCTGCCATTCCTGTAGATTGCAAACAAATGGTTAAACAAGTTATAGACATCTCTGCAGATGTTTTAAAGGAATTTTTGGCATTACTTAAGGTAAAATTGCTCTCACAACGTGTAGTCAAGTGCACTTAAAAGGGAAGATTGAAAGGCTATTGAGTCTTGTGTGATAGAAGGAATTTTCAAAGCAGTTCATAACATCTCAATCTGTGTCAAGTGCCATTACCGTTTTCCTTTATAAAGCTATCATGAAACAAACATTCCTAGATTTCAGGAAAAATACCTTATGCTTTTGTCTTTTTCTGGATGGAAATATCTTTACTGTACCTAACCTTTATTATCAAGATAAATAATGCAGTATATAGGACCATTTGCTGTGTGGTTGGTATTGGGCTGCTCTAGTGCTGTTTGTGTTACCACTGCTCTATTTGAGCTGCCAGCTAAAGCCCTGGTTTACTCTTTTGCCTATGCTTGCTATTGGGAGGAAGAATGTCTTTTTTCACCTGATGCAAATTTGGCCACAGGTGATTTGTGTAAGCCATTTGACTGAATATAAAAACCTTTACACTGCTCTGACTCATTTCCCAGTATAGGTCTATTTTGCTAGTTCATGTGTTTTAATCTGTTATTGTTTAAGCTTTACAAAACATAAAATTACAAGGAAATTTTTTTTTAGTCTTTTACATATTTTCTGCTGATCCTTATACAGTCTCTCAGCTGCATCAAAAAAAAAATCCAAAATTTGTATAGTAGATCAGCACCTAAGGCAACAGAGAAGAAAAACGAAGCACCAAGCAATTGTGCAGTGTGTTTGGATAATTAAACAACACCCAGAGTCAGAATTCACTTCTGATGTGATTTCCCTTTAAAACATCCAATGTTGTTTATAGCATGCATAAAAAGATCCCTTTATATCCAGTAAGCTGTATCCACCATTTTGCTAAAATCCCAATTTACAAGCCCAAAATATGGTATATTGCCCATAATAGTAGCTAATCCTCCTCTCCTTCCAAGTCAGTTTCATGAATTCCAATATAGAAAGATTTAAATCCAAAATAGTATAACACCATTTATTAAAATAAAAATGCTTTAAAAAACAAGTTTGCACTGACATTTGTTTGAAGTTAAATCACACATAGACATCTACAGAAGCTGTTGCAGCTTCTGTAGTGGGGCCCTGTCGACATGTGTAGCTCCCTTGATGAGTGACCTTGACTACACTTCAGCTCCTTGATTCGGTACAGTGCTGTCTGTTTTGACCTGGCCTGTCCCTTGACCATGGGCCTTGTTCTCTGTCCTTTCTGTATAGGTTCCCTTGCCTGCTCAGAGCTTCCCCCTTTGTCCTCTAATGTTATGTCTTGGCAGTATTAGCCAAAGGTGGCTGCTAAATGCATAAAAGTGAACCAGGACCTTGGGGTGTCCTCTGGGTTTTACCCAATGTTACACTAACTCCAAAACCTCTCAGGGGTTTGTATCTTAATATTCCAAATATTTGAACAGAGACTTACTGAAAAGGAATGTTTGCCTTCTGACAATTAAGAATTTGAGCAGCTCTAATTCAAACAGTTTTCTAAATGATCTTAATTCAATCTTTAAAAGTTAGTTTTTATCCCAGATGGCAGTTATTTACCCTTCCACTCTGCTACATATTCTTATTTTTATTTTGTGCAGTAGTACTTCACTCATGAACATCCTTCTTTATCTCATTGCACATCACAGTTGGTAGGTAAACCCTGCACCCCCTGCCTAAGGAAAGTATAAAGAAACTTTTGAGATCAGTGATCTGCTGTTGCACTGGTATATATCTTGGCAGCAGAGATTGTTTTATAAAATGAAGGTGACTAGAAAAAAGTTTTGTACATACATAGGATATTCAAATGTGGACAACTGTCTAAAGGTGAACATCCCCTTTAAGAGTACAATCAGAAACCCTGTAATGTCATCATTGAAAAAATTCAAAAATTCAAATCCCCATTGGAAAAATTATATTCCACTGTGATGTTAAGCTTTAGAGGTAATATGTTTGTGTAAGTGGTTAGGCATATACAGCTTGAACACAAGACTCAGAAGCAAAAGTATCAGAGTTTCTACCACAGCACAGTGACCAGCAAGAGTATAAACCTAAGAACTGGCAATGATATAATGCAAGATTAGGTATAAATAACCAGGTGTTTCTGGCAGATCATCAGAAATGACCTGCACCTATTAATTAATACAGAGCAGATCAGCAGAACTTGGGAAACAGATTGGAAAGTGTAACATTCCAGGGCTTAGGTTCAAATAAAATGATTCACATGTAGAATGTAAACTAGTAGGCTTCACTATACCAAATAATCTCTATGGAAAAATTGTAGGCATTCCCTTGGATTTGTTCTTTCTTTTTCTATGCAGCCAGTAGTTCACTCTTGCTCACACTTCCCCCGCACAAACTGTAGGTACTGACCGGTGAATGCAAAGTTTGCATGTAACAGATCAGTGTATGTAGGTTATGCACTTCAGACAGTGGCGTAACTATAGTTTGGGGGGCCCCCTGCAGACAAACATGGGGGCCCCCTCCCTCTCGAATAACAAATCAATAGTGATGGCGAGGAATTAGCTAAACAAGTTGCATCATTTTTGGTGCGCGTCACATTTTTTTTACGCTCGTCTCGATTTATTTTTATGCCAACGAAAATTCGCCTATCACTACAAATGAAGCATATGCTAGCCAGAACATGTATACAGTACCCAGACTTCCACAGACTTCCACAGGTGGAATGCACTTCCATCTTTGATTTATTCTGGTCTAAATGGGAAGGTGTGAAAAATCTGTTTAAACTCTGGCAACGGCAGGAGCCCTTCAAGGCCTGGGGCCCCCCATGGTGCAATAATGCAGGGACATTATTTACAATACTGAGTCTAGAATGGACACACATGTAGGTACAGAGATCATATTGGTGAGATTATACTCTTACTTATTTTAGTTACATGACTTTTAGTTATAAATGGATACATGATTGATTAAATCCAATTACTGTATCTTTCTAAATGTAAGGTCTATTTAAAATGCTATATCAAACTCACTATATACCTGAACTTCACTATTAAATATTCATATTCACCATCTTCAAATGTTGTCCTAAATACACAAAAGACATTTGTGACAGATATCTATTTTTCGGACATTGTGAATCTGAAGTATTCTCTCAAGACATCTTACAGTAGACATCGTCACACAATGCACCTTCAGCTTTTGTCTTGATCTATTTTTGAGATCAGTACTTTTCTTTTTCATTGTGTTCATTGTGTCTCCTGAGATTTTCTGTGTCATGGCCAGAGTGGCTTAAATTTAGTTGGCAGAGAGTTTAAAACTTTGTAAGGATACAGTGGAGTGATTTGTCATTTATCAGACATCCCAGTATCTGAACTGTCATTGTCAGAAGAAGATCATTAATTAGATTGCCTGCCTGCGTATATTTGTATATAGGACAGTGAAATGGCTATTAGAAGAATATACTGTACCAGTCTTACTTCTGGTGATAAAATGTAATTCAGTATTTAACCAAGCAAAAGGTTCATTATTTACTTTTTTCAGCTTTTTCAAAGATGTATTATTTAAAAACTTTTTTTTATTATTATTTATAGAAAGGGGTAGATTGTTTCAATGTCCAATTAATGGTCATAGGTCATCAGAGAGTACAATAAATTATGCTGTTTTCAGGTTATTAGGTAACAGTAAGATGACATAAAAGCATGTAGGGACCCATAGGATCATGGCCAGTATGGTGTCATTCCATACCATTAGCTCAGTTTCTTGATTCTCATAACCCTTTCTACTTATTTTGCATACCCAGTTCATTGGCCTGTAGGCTGATGACCATATCCTGCAACACTGTAACATAATGATTAGCACAAGGAGGCCCTTTCTCTTTGGCCTGCAGCAGTTGATCTGGATCAGTGGTTCTCAACCTGGGGGTCGGGACCCCTTTGGTGGTCAAACGACCCTTTCACAGGGGTCCCTTAAGGGGTTCTAGGAGCAGGTTAATCTCTCTCCCCACTAGCCCTGGGGCAAGGTTGTAGCTATCCGGGTGTTGGTACTGGGAGTTGTAGTTAAGTAACCTGTGTAGGGAAGCCAGTTGAACTACAACTTTCTATATCCCCTTAGTAGGGACTGCCATATAGCTCTCCCTGCCCATTTAAAATTTGTAAAATTAACATGGTAATTGGGGTGTGGTATAAAATTTTTGCTGCACTACGCATGGAAAACAAACCTTTATGCAGCCACTCTGTCTCCTGTACTTTCCTAACAATCTGCTCTGGGCTGACAATAAAAATATTTTAATATTTTATGGTTGGGGGTCACCACAACATGAGGAACTGTATTAAAGGGTCGCAGCATTAGGTAGGTTGAGAACCACTGATCTGGATTGATGTTCATTGAGCCTGGAGTCAACAAGGCCCCAGAATTTTTAGGCCCTAAAGGGAAACCCCCTTAGAGAAGTCAGGAACAGGAACCCCTTGAACGAGGTTAGCTAGTATGCAGGATAGCCACTGTTATAGCACTCTCTAGGGAAGAGGAGTGAGTCAGTGAGTATTAGTTAGAAAAACATTTCAGCTCCAACATGGAGGATAGAAGGGAGTAGCTCTCCCCCAGGCTCAGCTTTCCTGTAGTAAAGGGACCGCAGTACTGACAAGGTAATTGGGTTATTGTTCTATCCCTGGTCCATGTCTACTTTAGGGGTCCAGGCCACATGATATACTGACAACCTGGAAGGTGTATACTTCAACTCACCCTGCTATTCCTTCATTGGTGCAACTGTACCTAGGTTTTATCTTAACTGTCCTGAGTATTATCAACCCTGTGGTTTTAGGGTAAGGTTTCACAGACAGATTAGGGGAGATTTAGTCACCTGGCAACTAATCACCTCTTCTTCAGAGCAACAAGCTCCCTGAACTGCCTTTCCATTTCTTCCTGTCCACTAAAATGTAAAGTCGCCAGCTCTAAAGCACATATCTATTTTTGGAGTTTTAAATATACACATGCAATTACATAATTTTTCTGTGTATTTGAACTCACTGAAGTGTTCTCATGGAGCATTACTTAGTGAATTTGGTATTTGGAACTTGCCTTAAAATAAATTAGGGCTTATTAAGTGGGAAACAATTCTCAGATCAACATAGACAAGACATATGTATTCTCTGTAACCACCCATCCTTGCACAGCATTTAAGAGGAAGGAAAGAAAGAACAGACACATAATATCTCTCACTATTTTCTTAAAAGCCATTCAACCAAACTCCTGTGCACATTTTTACCATATTTATAAAAAAAAAAAAATTTTTCTCAAAAAAATCTGAATTGTACAATTATTTTCCAGATTTAACACCTGAAAACCATGTATTCTTCAGATTATTATACAAACAGCACAGGCCATGATATCTTCCAACTGTAAAAGGACATCTGTCATTCAGACTTTGATACAGTAAATCGGACTTTGATAAATAACCCCCTCAGTATAGGGTTTATAGTTCTTCTGAGCAATGTGCTCTGCACTTGATCATTTGAGGTCTAACTTTTTTTTTTTTTTTAAATTTAGCTATGTAATACCAGTTTGTACATCATATGAAGATAAACACGGCAGCTCACTTGTTTGTACAAATCAGTACCTATAGTGATAACACAAAACCATAACCAGTGCACTTGTAAACAGTGTAGAATAGCCTCTAAATACAAAGCCCAAAATTGAGCCTTCCCATTTCTGTTCTATCAATATACTGCAGCACTTTTATTTGTGTATTTGTGTATTTGACCCCTAGCTACTTTGTACATTTGGGAGCCCAGGCTAATAACTTATGGCCTATAAAGCATTCTATAAAGTATTAGCATGAAGGTTGCTTTTACAAGGGTGTTGGTGTTACAAATGTAATGACATACATTCATGTAGTGATCTTGTAATCCTGTATTGATTTGTTTTTAAATAAAAACATATAGGTGCCATCATGATCTTTGCAGGAAATGCAGTGCAAAATCATGGTAAAGATAGTAAATGGCTACTATTAGATTATATGTAGATTACATGAATGCAGAATATTTGGTAAAAGACAGACATTTCTCTCTGACAGAGATACTGATATGCTTCTGGCGTTTATATATTTTTATCAGGTCAATGTTTAAAGATGTTACCAGTTATTTGGTGGCCTCTGTGAAACAATTATCTCTGTAAGTGCTTATAAGCTGAAAGGACTATTGATCAGAGAAATCTAAGGCTTTGATTCCATAATTTTTGGTGCAGCTACTTTGTGTGTGCAGACCAGTCCAGGGTGCACAGGGTGACAGTGGTCTTCGCAACTGAGAAACCCTGAATTGAGCTTTGTTGTTTCATAAATACCTTTCACTACAGTCTGTGTTCCTACTTGACTTTAAATTTGTAAACTATTACCTGGATTTCTTTTTGTGCTTGCAGTTCTGGTCTATCTCATCCTTCCTCATCTGCTATTACATTTAATTACATGTAATTAGATATAGAACAAACATTAATATGCACAATTAGCACAACTTCTATAATTAGAACAGAATTTGATAAATATTTAAATAAATAAATATTAATGTATTTTCTATTCAGATCTTTTAATAATCCTTTGCTTATCAGTAAAAATAGATCACTTCTGTGTAGAGGCATGACTGTTAAAAAAGCCTGTCCAGTGATGTCTAAAATGTATCTCCCAAAATAATATATTTCTCACTTCTGCATTTCTTAATGCTATGTAAAATGACCTCTTAATCTTTGTGTATAAATAAATATACATATATATATGTGTGTGTGTGTGTGTGTGTCCATTTCCTTTTGTATAATTAAAGATTCATGTAATTACTCCAAATAGATCCAGACATGGGTCATTACTTAAGCAAATCACAAGTCATCTATTGCACCACTGCATCTACTATAATTATAGTCATTGAAGCCTGGGTTTTCAATGTCAAATGACTTTATAAAACATAAGTATGTGATGCATTTTTTGTCCTTTTGAACTAAAGGAACAGAAACACCATAAAAGCGGCAGGAAAATTAGGGTGAGATTTGATGTACTGTACTTCTTATGGGGTTACTCTTTAGGTGATGATTTGTTACTAGATGGGTGATGAGTCAAATTATATGCATATCACTGTTATTTTGATGTTTGACCAATAAATATTGTGTTTATACAACCTAAAGACAAATCATTTATAGATCTTTGAGATCTATAACTAGATGCTTGTACAGTATGTGCATCATAAGGTAAAATAAACTTACACAAATGACATGCCTTTTGTAATATCACGGAACCAATGGAAAACAAAAAAAAGCATTTTTGCAGTGTTAAAGGAAGTTTTGGATAAACGGCGCAATGAACTATGTTTCAACACTTAAGTATTCAAACCATGTTTTTCATAATTATGTAGTCTGCTATGATTTAACGTATATACTGTAGATTGTTGAGTCCTGTTTTTTTGGCAAAAACAATGTTTTAATAATGTATTTGTTACATGAATTTTACATAAGGACAAAAATACACCAGTTGTTCTACTGGGTTCATTAACTGGCTTGCGTATTCATAAAGGAAAGATATATCACAGTATAAAGTAGGTTGCAAAGAACGTTCAATCCTTTGTGAAGGAGGCTTTGGGGAGTGGAACTCAGAGATAACACTATGCATTTTAATTTGTCCCATGGCTATATTGATTATGTTTTTGCTGATGTGTTTTACTGCTGGTTTTGTAATTAAATTAAATTCTTATAGCATTTGCATGTCTAGATCCCGCAATTTAAAATGCTATATTTGCGAAGAGCATACTTCTTACAGATCTTCTTTATAAACATTTCTGCACATGACTTGGCAACAAGTAAGCAGATAAATAAGGAGCATACTGTCCAATTGCAATCACCTATTAAATAGAGACATAGAAGTCACTATTTAAAAGCAAGGTCATATGGACCACAAAGCCTCCCAGATGCAACAACAGAACAATAGGAAAGTAATCTTGTAGCAGCTCCCACTGAGACACCTTCAGTTACATTGAGAAGGAAAAACAACAGCCTGCCAGAAAGCAGTTCCATCCTAAAGTGCTGGCACAAGTCACATGACCACAGGCAGTTGGGAAATTGACAATTGAATACAATAAAATCTTTTTGCTGTTTTGAGAAATGGATTTCCGTGCAGAAGTCCGCTGGAGTAGCAATATTAACTGCTGCATTAAAAAAAAAAACATGTTTTCCCATGACAGTATCCCTTTCAATAGTTTGGGAAGCAGGTGTGCTAACAGTCATTGCTGATGTCTGATAACACTATAGCTGCCCTACAGAAAATAATTTTCATAAATGTTACCATGCTGCATCGCCCATTGCCTTTTAATCCCTATGTGTAACACTGGCCATTGTTCACCAGTGGAGAGTATAATCACCTTCCACAAAACATTTTGCCAGTTCCATTCATCAGAAAGTACCTAAGTTAACAATCTGTTGAGATGCAGAAGAAAGTTAAAGCCACATACATCAAAATGGTCTTCTAGACTGCTAAATAGTGAGATTTGAGGTCTATAGTACATCTGAAAATACACACATATACTGTAATATAAAGAACTGAACTTCCACAAAAATACTAAAACATAGTGTTTATTAATTAGGATTCATACATGCATACAGCCCCTGTTATTCTCCACATCTGCTCTGTTCCATAGGATATTCTGGGAGAGATACCTTTCCCGTACAGTTTCCCAGCTACCTTGTTACTGTATAAGGATAGATAGATAGATAGATAGATAGATAGATAGATAGATGAATATATAAATAGACAGACAGACGGATGGACAGACAGACAGACAAACAGATAGCTGCTACTCAATATCTGGGCACATAATGTAACACAGCCAATTAAAACAAACTGCAATTACCTGTTTCTGAGTCCTACAGTCCTGAAAAATGAATTAAGAGTTGAAATTTACATTTTTAGACAGTTTTTTGCATGCTGGCATAAAATGGCAAAGGGCATCTGAGTCTTCTGATCTCTTTCTTGAGCAAAGCAACATCATAACATGTCTCTTTTTAAAGGACTATCTGTTTGATGGTCTTACTTATCCTTTAAGTGGAATAAAAGTGTGATGGCATCCTTCTTTCTAAAAATCATTGGTAACATCACACCTAAGATATACAATTCTGCCTTAGGGACTCTGGTGACAAGATAGACACTGAGCAGGATAAGAAAATAACATTTAGATACATTTAATGAATGCAGGAGAATACAATTGCTTTGTTTATGAAAAGTCAGGGTCACTATAAAGAAAATGACATTTCAACAAGTTAAAGGTTTTTTCTCAGAACAGAAGATGAAAATTAAGCATTTGCTACTAAGAGAAGTGAAGCAGTAGTGAGTTTTTTATTTTTAAAAAGGAATGGTTATTCTTACAAAAAAACTTAATGACAGTATAAGGGAAGAATTAGACAGGCAGAAAAGAGGCAAACCCTTTTATAGAGTAGGGATATTTTTCTCTGATTAATTAGAATCTTAAGGTAGAGTGTTATTGCTTTTATTTGAAAAAGACAGATGGCTGGAAGCTCAATACAGTATAAAATGATATGCTTCATAAAACATTTGTTATTTTGTTTTGTATTGCAGCAATCCAGAATAATGCACTCATGATCCTCAGATAGGTTTGCTCAAACAAACTTATTACCAAGAGCAGATTCTTTCATCAAAAGTGATCTTAAAAGCAAAGTTTTTTTTAAAGCTAACACCCATTTTTTAAATGTGTCCCATAGTTTTACAAATCACTCACAACACAAACACAAATGTACATATGCCACCTTACTAACATAAAAGTCACACTTCTTCTATGTTTTAGGTTTTTATTGAGTTTTCAGCCAAAGAACCTTGTATAGGCCTCTATGTATGTGAAAATACACCTAACTTGATCTTGTGGGTGATTTATCTGATACCAAATATAGCATCAAGGTCACATATTGCTCAGAAATATGCTTTGATGGTTGAAAAGAACGTACCATTAGAGGATACAAAATTATGGAAAGCAGAGGTCCCACAGAAGCAGAAACAAGCTTATATTTGGTATGATATTCTACATTACAAATTACATATTTTATAAATGAGCATGCTGTGAAAGTATTTCTCCACTCTTTTGATTTATTCAGGACTGCCAACTACAGTTCTCAGGGGCTTTAACAGGCCAGGTATTAGACTTATGTTGAGTTAAGGACAGGTCATACAGTAAGAACAAAAATAATTAATGGCTTACCTGTAATTGAGCTGGGATATGTTTAAACCTTTGCCTTTTAAAGCCCCTATGGTCTGAAATTGGACAGCCATAAATTAATTTCTTATGTGCTTCTGTATATCTGAGAATTATGGCTCTAAATGTGTTCAGAGCTGCCTTACAAATTTATTATGTCAATTACAATATTTAATTCATTTGTGTTTAATTTTATACAATTTATTTATACAGTAATAGATACAGTATATGTGTATCCTTCCAGGTAATGAAAGCCTATTCCATTGCCTCTTTTTTAGAGTTTTCTTGCAAAAGAATATTATATTGATGATTCTGTTTACTGTATATATTTGGCATGTGATATATGAGGCAGTATAATTTTTTTCACAAAAAAGACATTAGAACGAAAGCATATACTCACCCATCTACAATGTAATACTGAGGTTATTGAAATTATATACACATATCTATAACAGTCATAGAAACATACTTTTAAACATAATTTTTTCTGAGTATCCAGCCTGTAAAATAACAGGTAGAGTCAGGTTTGCTTCCATAATAGACAATGGTTTCTGTTATAGCAACAAACCATAAGCAGGGATCAATGTTAATGACCAGTAATGTACAAAATTAAGAGAGAAGATGCACACCCACACAAAATGTGGGGTGCTAATCCATAAGGGACTCCCCATAAGGGTCTCAAAACCTAACTGCTAAATATTCAAAGTAACTGATAGCACACCCAGTTAAAAAAAAAATTATTACAAAATAATCCACAAAATATCAAAAAGAGCAGGATTTGTTTATATTCTTTTGATTATTTGTGCCCCTGAGGAAGACCCTTAAGGTTCGCAATGCCTTGGGCTCACCAATATTATTTTGTGATTTTTTGTTACAAATTTTTCTTTTTTTTGTAATAAATTAATTTTTTTTGAACTGGGTGTGCTATCCGTTACTTAGAACAATTGACCAGATATGATCAGTAGTGATGAGCGAATCTGTCTCTCTCTGTTTCACTTCACCAATAAAATTCACAATACTGCAAAAATTTGTAAAAAGGTAAAAAAGTTGCAAAAAACATTGAAGTCAATAGGCAACATAATTTTTTCATGTGCAACAGTTTTTTACCTGCATTAATGTCAATGGGTTTTTTTGCGTGTAGCAACTTTTTTGTCTCAGCTTTTTTTTGTCCAAATGCATTAAAGTCAATGGGTTTTTCTATCACTCAAAATTAATTAAAGTCAATGGGCATTTTTTCTTAGGGCGATGTTTTTGTCTCTGCCACTTCTTTGTAGCAGTAAATTTTTGTCACAATTTTGCGAGAGAAAAAAATGCAGATGGGGAAATGTGGAATTTAACTGTGAATCCATGCCTGCTGAAAAGATTCGCTCATCACTAACGATAGCTGTTTTGGAAAGAACACATATTTCCACACTGATATTCAAAGTTTGATACACAATGTTTGGTTTACAATGTACGGTATGTGTGGTTCACAGTGCTTGTGAACTATTTGTTACAGTATTGGTTTACAATGTATGCCTAGGCAGCAGTTACGTATATATATATCAGATCTATTTGCAAGAGAGCATTTGAACTTACTTAATAACTTTATGCAACAAAGGTAACATCAAACTTAGTGAATCTCTTGCCTTGATTATCTTTTATTTTGTTTAAGTTTTTTAATCTTTTAATTACATTACTTACTCCTTCCTTCAAATATAAACATAACGTTTAACAGTTCCCAACATCTGGTACAACACTGTAGAATTTGACTATGAAGATTTTCATTCATCAAGGTCATGGCATATCTAATATAAGTAATTCTAAAAAAACAACTGGACTTGCTGAGTAATCATTGGAAACGTTTCACTACTCATCCGAGCAGCTTCTTCAGTTCAACTGAAGTTCTCAGCATATAAACTCTTCCACTAATCCAATTATAATGGCGCATCGTAACTCATCAAAGAGGTGACATCTGAAGTTTACAGAGGTGCTGATTCTGTGTAGTTACTGTGATAGGATTACCAATGTGTCATGCAACTCCTAGACACAGGTGTTACTTGTGAGAGTTGCAGCAATGCAGACTGGGTGTCATTAGAACTCTGCACCACAGGGCAGAATGTGTGGCAACTGTTACAGAGTCCAAAGACAAAGAGCAAAAACATCTCAGAGGAGCTTTGAAAGAGTGTGGCTACCCAGACTGGGCCTTTGTCAAAACAGCAGCAACCAAGTCCTACAGGAACAACAAAATAAATACCTGCCCGGATCCAGTGTAATGAGGAGTGTACAGATCTATACATTTAGGAAACCAAACTGCTCACCAAGCGAATGGTTCAGCACAGGAGAGAGACTCAGCTGTCTTTCTACACCTAAAAGACAAGGGACACTCTCTTGAAGATAGCAAGGTAGATATCTTGGATAAAGAAGGCAGATGGTTTCAACAAGGCGTGAAAGAGGTGATTCATGTCAAGCTGGAGAAAGCATCCCTGAATTGAGGCAGGGGCCTTCAACACCACCTATCTG
>CM044436.1:74432960-74444052 GCA_024363595.1 Xenopus borealis
GATATAAACTATCTGTTGCTCAAAAATTCATTTTTGGGGTATAGTTTTCCTTTAACATTTAATAATTAGTGCCCTATGATACCCTTAAGGCAGAGTACCAACTTGTATGTTCCAAAATGCTACTGTATACTTGTTATGGAATTGTTATTGATACTTTTTGTTTTTGATCTTTCTTTTTAGGCCCTCTCCTAATCATATTCCAGACTCATATTCAAATAAGCGAGTGGTTGCCGGGGTAATTTGGACAATCATAATCAGATTGCTGAAATTACAAACTTGAGAGATGCTGAATAAAAAGCTAATTAACTCAAAAATCATAAAAATAGAAAATGAAAACCAATTGTAAATTCTTAGAATATCACTCTGTACACCATACTAACAGTTAACTTAAAAGTGAACAGCCACTTTGATGTAAAGATTTGCCTTGATAGAGCAGACCACAAGGCATAACTAAAAATTATTTTTCTAAATCTATTTCAGGCATTTGATGTAACAAAGAAAATGTATTTAAGGGGAAACACTTGGAGCATATTTATCAAGGGTCGAATTTTTGAAGTAATGGTAGTTTTTTTTTTCTTTTAACTCCCATTACTTCAAATACGAATAAAAAAAGACAAAATGTATTTGTTTTTTTTCTGCGAGTGAATAATTGATATCATTCAAATCAAAGGATTAGTGCATTCAATCATATTCGAAAAATGTTGATTTTTCAAAATCCACCTAAAGACAGTACTGGATAAATTTCGATATTCGAAGTCGAATTTTTTCAAATTTGATAAAAAATTTGGCCTATTCGATAGTCGATATACCCAAAAATAGTTCCATATCCGTATGAATTCGATTTTGCATGAAATTTCATCGGGGGGGATTTATTAAAAAAAATTGAACATCGAAAACTTGGATAAATTTTACCGAGCCGAAAACTCAAATTAAATTCTAATCAAATTCACCCAAATTCGATTTGTCAGGAAGGCTGCAAACATCTCCAAAGTCGTTACTGCACCTCTCCCATTGACTTATACAGGAATTCGGCAGGTTTTAGTTAAATTCAAATTCTTAAAGGGCCCAGTATGATAAATCTCAAAAATCAGATCAGAATTTTTAAAAAACTTTAATTAAGTTTGGATAATTCCCTAGCTGAATTTGACAGTTTTGACCATAAAACATTTTCAAAAATGTATATTCAAATTTTAAATTCGACCCTAAATAAATCTGCCCCTTAATGTAAAATATTATAAATACAATTCACAAACTTGTGTGACTGGTAGTACAAAAAAAATCACAAAAAAGTTACTGATGAAAGTGGAGAAACTTTGAAAATTCCAAAACCAATATAAAAAAAATTGTAAAGTACATTCCATATACTGGACAGGCAAGCTGGCCCACATCACAAGATAACTGCAGGGGATCTTTTACACATCCTGGGAGTCAGTGGAGAAGATAGACCAGGAAGAGATGATGACCAGCATGATGAATATATAGCAATCATACTTAACCAAATGTATTGAAAAATGTATGATAGAATGTTATTTAGTTAACCACAGACTAAATTCAGCAAAACTAAAGAGGAAGCACTTCAAAATATGCTATTCAACAAAATCATATCTTATGAACAATTCCAGATAATATTTGAGAAAACCTCTCAACACAATTTCATCACCATTATTATGGTGGGTACAAAAGCTGGGATGGATAATAACCTATAAAAAGGTTGCTATACCACAAATTGAATGTTTATCACATTGATTCTCTAAGCGAGTATCACTTTGTAAATATAATAACCTTCATGTCCTTAGGCACAAATGCAAGTGCACTAAGGGGCACACAGATACACCTCTTATGTCCCATGAAGTTATGTGTTGAGCCTGGGCAATTCATTCTGCACGTTGATCAGGATTTAAGGTGCAAACAAATGCACAGTTAAGCTGTATTTATTGCTTATTTCTGAATGATAAGCAAGCTAAGGGGTGGGGACACAAGGTGAGCACTGTGACATAAGGCAGCAGCGACTTTAAAATTTGCATCTGAGTAATGACCAAGGGGCCAAAGATTATACATACAAGCCTGTCATGAATACAGCACTGCCAAAAGCAGACAATGTTATATTCAAGGGAAATGTGTACTGTATTCTGGTTTGTGTCCATTGCTGCAATTTGTATCTTTGCATTCTTTGTAAATGTGCTCTGGAATCTTATTAGGAGAGCACTGATCTACGCACAATAAAAACATATCAGCAGCCCCCTAAAAAGTTTGTATAAGGAGCTGCTGCTTATCTAAAATCCTAACTGGCAGCAGTAGGGGGAAGAGAGGGGTTTGTTTATACAGAGTGATTATCAGTAGATATATGTGTTTGATCATGCTTAAATAAACCAGAAGGTAAAATTTCACTTTATATATGTTACTTTTGCACTAAACAAAACAAAACATACATTGAAAATATTTTTAACTAAAGCTATAGGCAAAAGTTATGTTCAGTTGCGAAAATGCAATAGCGTTGCCTTCGCCCACGTTCGCTGCACTTCGCCAGGTGAATTTTCGCCAGCACTACGCAAATTCACTAAGATGCGAACGTTAGCGAAGTTGTGCTACTGTTACTTCGCCAGGCAAAGTGCATTTACACTAGCGATGTCTAATTTGCATAAGGCGCAAACTTAAGCGTATAATAAAGGTGTATATTACAGCCACTACATTACACTACACAAGCCCAGGAAACCTTTAATAAATAAAATAAAGTTTTCCTATTGCCCTACATGTGCCCCCTGTATAGCTGAGTTGCCATATATTAGGAAATGTAGGGGGTAATGAGGGTAACCCAAAAAGTTTTTTTCACTCTTTTTCAGACTATTACCCAACAAAAGGTAAAAGAAGCCAGCGGTTTTTTTTTTCAAACTCCTATCTATTGTATTGAACTTCGCCAGGTCTGACCTGGCGAAGTAACGTCTAGCATAAGAGGTAACGTTCACAAAAAATTTCATGTTAGTGAATTAGCGTAGTTATGTCCCTTTGTCAGTGCGCAACTTCGCTTGGCGTAAGGGTACGAAGTCTATGTACTTCACTAGCAAATTTTCGCCAGGGACAGTGTTAGTGAATCGGTGAGGTTACGAATTGATGTCACGCTGGCGAATTAGCGCTAGCATTATACGCTTTGCGCTTTAGTCAATTTGCCCCTATGTCTCTTACCATGATAATACACTGACACAGAGTGTCCAAAAAGAAAAATTAATGTTACATTATGATCCTATTTTACATTAAATGGTACTAACACTAATGTAAATAAATTAATGTTTCTTTTATAAAGCAAAATTTGCCTCAGTTTAAAAATATAACAGCTCAAACATGGTTTATGGAAAACGAATTATATGGATCTCTCTCTCTCTCTCTCTGCTAATATATAGGGCCTATTTCTTGCTCTATTTTCCTGCATATTCAGAATAGTTTTCTATCTTTCATTTTTGTTTCAAATTACAATTTTTCTGATTATATAAAATTAATTGTCCATTCTGAGTTAATTATTTAATGTAGCATTTTGAAAATTACATTTAACCAGATAACTTCATATAAATGTAGCTACAATAAATTTATGCCATGAACAAACAAACTCAATTGTCAAAATTTTTTATTTCAATTCTAAATTGAAAAATTTGCTTCACAGTGGTGGGGATTGAAATAAATGGAGAATACAGATAAGCAGGGCACGTTACACAAAATGTAAGCTGTAGCACAGGCAAACAAGGATTTAAAGTTTATTTATAAATAAGGTAGGAAAATCACTGAATATTAGAATTGTAAAACTGTACAGATAATATATAGTAATGGTCCCTTCTATCAGGTAGTGCTATTTGAACATAATATATTTTAATCTTTTTTTAATTTTAATGTGTATTTTTACTTAATTATGTCATCAATCCAGTTCATACGGTAATTTGAAAATTTGTGTTTGGCTTCTGTTTTAAGACCCACTAAAATCTGAACCTTAAGTGGAAGAGAATAGGACCATGGCTGTTTAATAAAAGTGCAAGACCAGTTTTCATGCTAAGTATATTCCATGTAAAGTAAAAAAAAGTTTGTCCCTGAATTGCCTGCTTGACATCTATATTAGATTCAACAGATGTACAGAAAGGGGTAGCTATTTTATGCAATGCCAGTACTGCCCTGATGTATCCAAGTAACCTAATTGCAATATTCAGGGCCGCCATAAGAAATCACGGGGCCCCGCACAACAAAAAACACCCTAGCACCCAAGCCCCGCTCTTAATCCCCGCCCACTTCACATCAAAGTTAAAAAACCACACAGACATCAGTGCTAAAAACATAACCCCCCAAGGCTCCCTTATAAGTTAAAAAAAAATTTGGAGCCAGGCCCCATCCATAAAAAAGCATTGGTGCCAGGGCCCCTCATACAAGTTGAAAAAAATTGGGGTCCCAAAAAATATTTTTTTAAAAAAAAAACATTGGTGCCATAAAAGGTTTTTTTTATAAAAAATTGGTGGTTAGGGCCCCCAATTTGGTTAAAAAAAATTGGGGCCCCATAAAATATTTTTTTGAAAAAATCGGTGGTCAGGCCCCCCTTCAAGTTAAAAAAAAATTGGTCACAGGGCCCCCCTATAAGTTAAAAACCAGGGTCCCCTTACAAGTTAAAAAACATTGGGGCTGCAGAAAATATTTTTTTTAAAAAAACTTTGTCGCCAAGACCCCCCTTACAAGTTAAATAAAATTGGGGCCCCATAAAATATTTTTTTTGTTTAAATTTGGTGCAGGGGCCAATACCCACATTGGTGGCAGTAGAATTGAACTCGTGGCTTCAGGACTTCAATTATAGCGACTTTGGGTATTTTCGCCGCTTCGGTACTTCAGTGTCGGCTCCTTTCGTGACTTCGGGTATTTTCGCCACTTCAGGACTTCGCAAACATTCTGCACTTCCGCATTCTGCCGCAGGACTTCAGGCACACTACTGCGCTCATAAGGGGGGCCCGGCTCTTTGAAGATTGTAGCGCTGCCGGGCCCCCCTTCAGCCCCAGGACACTTGTCCCCCCCTGATGGCTGGCCTGGCAATATTTTCCCACAGTACAGCATTTTCTCAGAATTTCAGCAAAGGAGCATTTTAGGAGAAATTACCCCTGTACAAGGTAAATACATGCTCAATTTTGTATTTGCATTCATAAATAAGATGTTGTGGCCTATTTGTCAACATTTTCATTTAAGTGGTTTTAGAGTCTTTTGAAACCATGACTAAACTCACTTTCTCTGAAATCTCTCTCATAACTTTAAAAGCCTTCTTCTGCACCTCACTAAGTTTCTTCTATTGTGTTTCCATATGTTTCTAATGGACCTTTCCACTCTTCTCAGAGCAACCACTTGGTTCTGCCACTCATTACTACTGTTGTTTTTCACCTTAAACCAGTCTGCCTTGCTGCTCCTTAAATCTGGAATGTAATCCCTCAAATTTTAAAGACAAAATCCTTCCTCAATCTCTTTAAAAATGAGATCAAAGATTATCTCTTGGATCATTTGCACAACATATGTGTTAGCCACTGTAAACCTGCAGCAAATAATAACCTTCTGTTTGTGTCTATAAGTTACCCATCCATTTAGATTATAAACTTTACTGGGCAGGGATCAAATTCTGTCTATTTAGAAACAACTTCCATTAGTATTGGTTAAAAAGGTGATCAAATATGCAATTGAGAACAGCTAATGTTTCATGATGCATTTATTTTGAGAACAAAACTATTATATGGATATATTATTTTGTAGTTCATTCATACTTGTGGTCACCATAAAAACAGCTCAGTGTTGATAAGTCATTGCATTATGTCAGCAGTAGCAAACATGTATGCATTTCTTAGATTTATTTTATTATGGAGATGTCATCTTGTAACTTATCAACAGTTTCTCAGTAAAATGAATATCTAACTTTTCTGTTAGATACTGTTCATGTCATATTGTCATTTTAGAGATATTTCAAGAGTTGTTTATCTCTATCAATAAAAATGTTATTAAACAGTCTGTTTTGTATATGTGTATGTCAGCTGGGATTAAAAAGAGCAAAATGAAATATGAAAAATGTGGAGACTGTAACATTGTTTTTGAAAGTTCAGAGTTGCTTTTACCTATTTGTTTTGCCTTTTGTCATATCAAGCATAATATTCATGCATAGCATCACCTTTAGGTTTGTTAAATGAAAGGTGAAAAACAAAATCTGCATTTAAACCTCATGGACTTTGTTTTGGAAGCTTCACATTCAAGTTCATATTGTATGTTTGCCCTTTTCTTACTCAGTTTACATGCATACCCTTCGAATAATTTGAAGACAAGATTAGTATATTATTTAATAACTGAATGAATGGCAATGAAACACAACTGTTAATTTAATGTAAAGGCAGAATAGCAAATATTCCAATATTCATATTTATTCCATTTACACATTGAGAAAAAAACAGGACAGCTATGCAACAGAGCTGTTAAATTGAAAGGATCAGATCTAATTGGAAGAAACTTTTTTTAAAAGGTAAATACCCATTTTCTCACATTAAATCATCTAATATCCAGAATCCTGTTGTCTAGAGAGTTCCAAACTGTGATAGTCATCTCTTCTAGTGTCTGACTTTGTCATAACAGACTGAACTCTGAAGTTTACTAAGCTAGCATAAATCCGTCAGTAACAATGACCACCATACCAATTGTAAATTTTCTTAGAATTCTGCATACAACTGGTATGTATAGTTCGTTGTGTCTATGACCACTAGGCCAGCGCTAGTAATAGGTCACCTTGAATAAAATTAGTGGGTAAAGCATATTCTGTACACAAAAAATAATGTCAACATGTTGTGCTGTTTATTTTTTTGAACACCCCCCTTTCGGGGAGAACATGAGAAGATATTGTAATACCCAACATTATATCAGTGCTGATGCTGGAAATTGGTGTCCTTAACCTACTTCCTTGATGATTTTCTTCTTAAAAAATGTTTATATTATTAATAATAGAACATCTATTCATGTTAACAGGAGAGACTAGATAATTTTCTTTGCTTGATTAGAGAAAACACTTCTGAAATGCATGCACCACAAAGCGCTTTACAGAGAAGACATGAATCAAACATGTGTTATTAGCTTGTCAGATGGGAAACTTTTGGCTGACAGAATGAAGACAGGCTTTTTTTAAATGCTCCAATTTTAAGGAGAAAACAAATTGAAGACTTCAAGTCACCATCATTAGTAGTAATCTTACATATTTACTCTTATGTTTGGATGACAGAACAATCTCTCCCAGAAAAATGATGACCAAATCCTTGTCACATAAAATGCTAAGAAAACTATTTATTCTTACAGATGCTTTTTGTAAGCCTATACACTTGAAAAAATGTGACAATTAGGTTGTTCAGAGAATGCATATGAAACCCAGGAAGCAAAAACGTATTTACAAATAATACTGCATTTGAATTTGTAAAATATAGAGACACTTGAGGGCAGATTTATCATTATTCACGAATTCTAGGGCTTTTAGCCCTTGACCATTCGATGGTCGAAGTACTTGCCCTTTAAGAATTTATTCGATTGCCTACTTCACCAAATTAAACCTACCCAGTTGCTATAGTTGCCTATAGGAAGCTTCCATAGGCTTTTTCTAAGTTTTTTTTGATCAAATAGATATCATCCGATTTTTCATACAATTTTTTCATGAAATTTGTTGAATTTGTATGATTTTTTCGTGAAATTGGATGTTTAGTACCATTTTTTTATGAAAATGGATGATCGCTATTCGATTGTTCAATATATCGAATAGCAGTAAAATCCTACGAATTTGATATTCGATTATGAAGGATTTCTACTTTGGGGAAATTTCAAGGGTCGAATTTGAGGGTTTTTAACCCTCAAAATTCGACCCTTGATAAATCTGCCCCTAAGTGTTCCCACAATGGTAATGTCTGTCCTTTGACTGCAGTTGAGGGCAAAGAAAACTGCCATTCACCCAGCACTGTTTATGCCTGTAATCTATCATGTTTTTGACAAGCAGTCTGACGATCTGCCAGGGTTCACCTATAACCAAATATTTGCCCTATATTGTATTTTGGTGCACAAGCTACACCTTTGGGACTATGCCCTACCCCTCCATAATTAGACTGCATCTTTTTTTCAAACATTTTCAATATATATAGTTCAAATTTGTCCAATTTCTTATTGGGTTTAGGAAGCCTGACCCCCTAGTGGCTACAATGTTTATTACTGCTCTGTCTGATATTCTTTTCAGCACTGTTCCTGGCTATCTGTGATAAGGGGCCTCTAATCTCTGAGCCTCATACAGTCCTGTCACTACTATGTACGGTGATGCAGTCCACTCTGGCCATTTTTGATAGTTTAGCACTTTTGAATCTGTGCTCAGTTTTGGTTTGGATAAGACTGCCTTCTTTTTTGTCATTTTTGGACCCAGTGCTTGGGCAACAATCTTCAACCTGCTATACTTACACTCGTTTTCCCTGAGGAAGATCACTATGATGTGATCGTAATATTCGAATATCTTTTGTTTTTCTATTAAAATCAGTTTTTCTAACTGAGCCTGTGCAGTATCTTTTTGCTATTTTGTACACATTTTACCTGCACCCAGGCAAGCTGTGGTCTTTGTTTGGTGAGTGCTCCTCCATGTTCCACATATATATATATATATATATATATATATATATATATATATACACTCACAGGATTTGAACAGTATGAGATGGGACAGCCAGGTTGGAAAAGAGTGTCAGAGAGTCAGGCTTAGGAACTTCAACTAACAATTATATACAAAATCAAACCTTTCAGCAAAAAATGATCAACATGACCTATAGGTAACATTTAAAAAATGTACATTCATATGTTAACATTTATTTTTTAGTGTCAGCATCACTTTAACACAACTCTTTGCTGAAAATTGTATATTTTAAATAGATATTTTAGAGACGCCTACCCTCTGTTAACTACCCAATGCAATACCGCTTACATTACTGCATCTCTCACCCACTTTACTCTGATCTTGCCCACTCCCACACATTGTGTATCATTCCCTTCCCTTTAGCTTTTTCTGTACAGGGCCTTCCTCACCTCCTGTACCAGTATTTATTGTGATGTATGTAACTCCTTATGTTCTATGTATGTAATTCATGTGATTTAGTTGTATAATCACATTCACTTTACTGCACTACAAAATAAGTTGGCGCTATAGAAATGTTAATAATAATATTTTAAAAGTTATACAAGTGCCACCAACAAGCAGGTCTTACAAAATGTGATATTAGCAATTAGTATTTGAAATTAAATCTGTATATTCTTTTTTAGTGTATCTTTTCCCAAAATACTTTGATTTAGAAAGATAAAGTTGGATTTTTCTAATCGATTTTAGATCCAAATTTTTGGATTATTCAATATCCTATTTTATCACATTAGTCAAGCAAAATAAACTTTAATTACACTATATAAATTATTTGAATCTTGTTTCCTTCAGTTTGGGAATTCATAATTATAGAAAGAAGGCAGGAGCCATTTTGTGTACACTATTATTAAGGCGAGTCTTGCATCATCTTAAAATCTTGTTTTTGCACCAGAATGGGGGACCGGATGTTCATCCTCATGCCCTGGCTACAAAATTAAATGGTGAAGAGAATGGGGGAATGTGTGGAGAGCAGTGACATCTAGGAAGAGCTGAATGGAAGTGAAAGTAATTGTCTGCCCGCCTCTATGCCTAAGGCATAGAGGAGGGGCAGACAATATTTGATTGACAGCTGAGATTTTTAAATGAGCTTACAACAGCTATGAATGCTTTAATAAAAAATAGAAATAGGATTTCATGTTTAATTTGAAAAGGACTTTTATTATACAGATTTTTGTATCTGGGTGAGAGGTCCACTTTAAAAAAAAATTTGATGGTCGAATTTCGAAGTTTTTGAACTTTGAAATTCGACCCTTAGTAAATCTGCCTCTTAATGTTATGTTTTAAAACTGCAGTAGCAATGGCTTATCTTTACAACTCAAAAAATTAAAGATTCAGGGAGCTGAACTGTGGGTTGGAGATTAACTGCCACTGCAATAGAATGTTTGGTTATTAAGATAGCTAGAACCTCAGACTTAAACAAGTGCTGCTTTCTGAGAGAAATATGAATAATGGGAAAAACACTGTCCTATTCAAGCACAATAGTTACTAGAATGATTTGAAAAGACCTCTCTGCTTTAATAAACTTTACATTTACTTAACTAAAAAAATAAAAAGATTGTTTTTTGTGTACTGGTTCTTTAAAAAAATTCACAGGCATTTTTAGTTGGAAACCAATTAATTTATCTTCAGACATATATATTACATTTCACACTTCTACATAGATAGGATTCCACGTTTTTGTTTTGTACCTTTGACTTCTTTATTTCAGATGATATTTTCACTAAGATAATACCTTATGATTATCAATTCTAGAATTAGTTTCACTATACGGTATATACAGACTATGTAAATGTATCTAGCATAAATTCAAATAAGCCAGTAACAATGATTAAACCTTCCCTTCATAAATAATAATTACTTACAGTATATTAACCCCTCTGGAAGTGCTATATTTCTGTTAACATATTGTCTGCAAAATTCACAGTGAAATGCATTGAACTATACACACAAGGCTACTGATGTCAATAATGCATAGCAAATATTTAACATGTCCTTATGCTGCTGGGTTAGTGCAAGCAAAGTGATATATCCCAGAGCATCAATCATACAAAGGGAATGGTACAGGAGCACAGCCGTGAAGCTGCTAACATGTTGTGAAATTATGGTGACTAAATGGCTATACCCCTGTAGAGACATAGAGTACACAGCACTTTCAGTAACTATTATTAAGCTGTTCCATTGTTTTGTTTTTTTTTAAACACGTGCAATGTTTTACTGCTGGAGGCAAATTAACTAAAGGGTGAAGTGGCTATTTCTAGCAAAAATTTGCCAAAACAACACTTCACAGGGACATCGCTAATTTACTACAACTGTCGTAGAGCACAATTCGCTCATGCAAATGATCGTTACTCCACAAATGAATCAAAGTGTGAATTTTCCACTACGTGGCCCCTTCCGTCAAAGTAT
>CM044436.1:74458809-74482128 GCA_024363595.1 Xenopus borealis
TGGTTGGGATACAGGGCCCCTTTGGTTGCAGGGTCACTTACCCTGTGTGGCTGAAGTTAATAGCCCCTCTCAGGTTCTGTGTCCGTTTTTGGAGAGAACCGCGCCGATGGTCACTCGCGTCTGGGGAGGCCCTTCAACTTTAGTCCGCGGCTTCGCCTGCTTGACTAGGCCGCGCTGCGTGATCGGCTCCCGAGGCGGCTGGAGAGCTCGTTTTTTATCCGGATCAGTTCTTGCCGGTTCACCAGTCCTGTGGGAGTCTCTTTATGTATCTTTCAATGATAATATCCCTTGAGTTGGGAACTGACAAATCCAAAACTCACTCCACACTATTCTAAAGTGGCAGATCAAAGGTTTAGAAATATACAGAGCCTGACAAAATGCATACTGCTTTGTGCAGATGAATCTCTGGTGCCAAACAATCTGACCATAAATTCATAAAGACTTTGGAATGGATTGTTCTGGAACATTGTGTGCAATTACTTTTAATTTAAGTTATGTAGACATGGATAGTGCTTGTGAATGTGGTAATATAGGATTAAAGGATTGATGCAAAAATTATGATATTATATTACTAAATTACCAATTCCTACAAATAATTGGTTATGCAGAAATGTAAATGTTGTCCTTTTAGTGTTTTAGTCACATGATGGAAGAAAGTTAAATTAATACTAGTGATGGGTGAATCTGGGGCGTTTCACTCCAATTCATTTTTCGGAATTTTTTTTTTTTTTTTAAACGGACTCGTTTTGGATGCCGGCGAATATTTGTCAGGCAAGTTTTTCCGGGTATTTTGCTAATTTATTTGCCCATCACGATAAAGCTAATGCAAAAAAAAATACAGAAATATAAATGCATGTAACATCTGCACCACATATAAAAGCTTATATAAAGAACATTGTTTTAGCCTTTAACTGTAGCATATTGTTGTAAAAGTGGAAAGCTGGCTATATCTAATAACAAATGTTGTTTGTACATAAATGGTACACTGGCAAGTCAAACCAATATCCATGTACTATGCATATCGGTCAGTTCAGATTTCAGTCAGGTTAGAATATTTTGTCTGTAGAAGCACCATGCCAGCTAGTTTATAGTGCATTAAATAATAAGAGAGGTGCCATACACTTTGTGGCTTCTCATACACTTCCCATCCATACATCCGGTGAGTCAATCAGGAGAGAGATAACCTGGTTGGCCCACCTTTACTGTTTTAAATGGTATAAATGTAATGATCCATCTTAACCATAATTGGATTTACATCAAATACAAATCTCTTACATAGTCAGTGAGCAAACATTTATATTTCCTTTTTTCTCTATAATAATAATAAATGAATGAAAAAATAGTACCCTTGATTGTTCTGTGTACTTTATTTTGGATATATATTTAACGGACATCAAAAGGAAAGGTGTTTGGGCAGGTAGCGCTACCTGGGAAAGTTAAAGGGATACTATCATGGGAAAACATGTTTTTTCAAATCGCATCAGTTAAACGTGCTTCTCCAACAGACTTCTGCACTGAAATCCATTTCTCAAAACAGCATATATTTTTATATTTAATTATGAAATCTGACATGGGGCTAGGCATATTGTCAGTTTCCCAGCTGTCCCCAAGTCATGTGACTTGTGCTCTGATAAACTTCAGTACTGCTGTACTGCAAGTTGGAGTGATTTCCCCCCTTCCTTTTACCCCCAGCAGCCTAAAAACAGAACAATGGGAAGGTAACCAGATAGCAGCTCCCTCCCCACTGAGACACATTCTGTTACATTGAGTAGGAGAAAAAACATTCTGCCAGAAAGCAGTTCCATTCAAAGGTGCTGGCTCTTTCTGAATCTAATTCAAATTTTCGATTTGTTTTTTTGTTTTGTTTTAATTGTTTTTGAAGACCACTTCGACCATGAATGATTCGAATAAAAATCTATTTGATAACTTCCCCTTTAAATCTTTATTCAATTGTGTAGTTCACCAGTTTCAACCTACCAAATTGGGTTTCGTTATTTTTGATTGAATAAAAAAATTTGATCGAATCGAATAGCGTTAAAATCCTTCAAATTGGATATTCGAATTCAAAGGATTTTTATTCTCATGGTTGAATTCTAGGGTTTTTTAATCCTCAAATTCAACCCTTAGCAAATCTGCCCCTTATTGTTTCCTAGTGGGGCCACCCATAGATTTATCCCTGGATCTTACTGCCATTGAGAGGAATTCCCAGTACCCTTTCATTTATCAAAGGGAATTCAGGATTTATGTATGATATAATATTGATGGTGTACATCCTATAATACATGAAGGGGTTAAAATATGGTTACAGGCCTATGATTAAGGGCATTGATCTAGTGTTGGTCTGCTTTTAATAGATAGAAATCTTTTCTCCCACAGGCCACAAAGTGCCTGAAAAAAGCCACTGTAGTTTCTGGCAATCTCAGGTAATTGCAAAAAAAAAAAAACAGAAGAATGCATTTTAATCTGATTTCTTGGGATCGCCACCTGAAAAGCATTTTACATTCAGAAATTCCAATGAATATAGAGGGGCAGTTATTTCTGGGTGCTTTGTTGCCCTTCATTAGAGGAAGTGTTCTGTCTGTTGTGGCCTTAAGTCTTTATAAAAGAAATAAAAATAATAGAAATCTATACCCTGCCTTTTGGTATGCTAAAAACATTTTTTTTTAATACAAAACAGCTATGACTAACACAGACTGTTGTGTGTTTGCACTTACTGAAACTCAGCGACTGCATTACTGTTACTGACATTGTAACACTAGTTTCTAGAATGAAAATGTTTCATTTATGCTGTCAGCCTACAGTATGAATTTTACCAACAATGTTACTGCAAAGTGAGAGGCAAAATTTGCATTCTCACAGTTGCTGTACATCACTGTAAATTATACCCTGACAGAAAATTGCAGTTATTTAAGTTATCTTTAAAAGTATTTACAGGAAACCTGTCACATTGTTCTGGAACTTTTTCTATCCTTGAATTCAAAAAAACTATAAAGCGATGAGGTCCAGTCTAAAGCCATCCTGTAAAAAACATCTTTATTGTGTATTTGATTTGTTAATAACCTATCCTCCCAAATGGAACTAGTACATGCTTATTAGTGATTTTGACTTCCATCTGTTCCAGATTCCATTAAAGCCAAAGCTAGAAATGGGCTCCTGTTATCTACTAACACTGTAGATTTGGAAAGTTTTCTCATTAATAAGTGAGCATGTGCTTTTTCAGCTAATGTATAGCTAAAATGAGTGACAGGTCTGAACAAACACATGAAATGAATAAAAGTCATTTAAATAATAAATTTCTTAAATGTAAATGACATAATTATAAAAATGTTCGTTTTTTGCATGTATAATCAGATGGAGGAACAGATGGGATATGCTCATTTTAATTTGATGTGTCAATTATACTGCCAAGAGATTGTTCAATGTAACTAAAACTTTTCCATTTAATTGTTACTAAGAAACTGTGCAATCTCCTTCTCCTCTTTTCCCAAATGGAACATTTAGTAACTGGGAAAATCAAGGAATACTTTCATATCAGCTTGTTTTGATCTCTGGAATATCCAAACTAATAGTAGTTATTTAACTATTTCTTTTTGTATTAAATCTTAATAATTATCCTATTCAATCTGATAGCATTTTAGTAAATATTTGAGGAAACAGATTCATAATGCCAAATATACATTCTTTTGGAGAATGGCACATATTGTAGCATGGTTTAAATCTAGTTTGGACATCTCTATAAATATATCTGAATTAATGCACACACATTGAGCTTTGAATTTGTGTATGAGCTTGGGAAGCAGTCTTTAAATATTTGTGATTTGGAAGAATCAAACTAATAACTATGAATCAATGGCAAATTAATACATTAGTATTGAACAGAGATAGATAAACCTTTTCATGTTCAAATTCAGAAGAGTATTTTCACTGGACATATTGAAGAAATATCTTGGTAAACAAAAGAGCATGCATCACGTTAGGCTAAAGGAAAATCTACATTTAAGTTTCATGACTTCACACAGCTTTGTGAACTTACTAGTTCAAGCTAAGAATACAGAAGATATATTATGGACTTCAAACACTTCACTATACAGAGTTTAAGCTTGATATACACATTCTTTGACTGCTTTAGCTCAAAATAATATTTAATATGGACTGAAATAGATGTTTAGATTTTATTTGCTAAACAGACACGTATAACTAACTTTTTAGATAAATGGAATGTGAGTTTTGTCATACAGGGTGTTGGGATCATTTATTAGGCTAGCAGAAAGCAGAAATTGGGTTTTACTACGAAAAGATCACCAAAATAGCACCTTCACTAGTGATGGGCGAAACTCCCGCGTTTCGCTTCGCCGAAAAATTTGCTAATTTCCAGAGAAATTTGCGAATTGGCGAAAAATTCTCGAAACGAGTCGCGCGTCGTATTTGACGTGCATCACGTCAAACGCGTCGCGTCGTTTCCGGCGCGCGTCGCGTCGTTTTCGGCGCGTTGCGTCGCGTCAAAAAACAACGTGCGACTCGTTTTTGTTGGCGAATTTTTCTGCGGCGAATTTTTGCTGCCGTTTCGCGAATTTATTCGCCAGCGGCGAATCGCGGGAATTCGCCGCGAATTCACCCCTGGCGAATAAATTCGCCCATCACTAACCTTCATCAGCATCTGCATGTATGGGGCTCATGTGAATCAAAATCTAAAACTGATGTACATTTGAACATGTACAAAAAATCTAACTATCATAGTTCCAGTAGGTCTACTTCATACATAATTGATGCATTCTTGATTCCTTAACCCAAGATGGAATTTGGACCTCACTTGCTTAAAAACATCCAACTCTTCCTTGAAAATGTCAAATGTATCCACTGCTACAACAACTTCACAGGTAGAATTCCCAGCTCTCACTGTTTGAAAAATGTTTTCAAACAGTAGAATGGGACATGGGAGAGTTTATTGTATGATAATATTATACATAATGGTCATATTTCCCCTTAAATCCCTCTTCTCCACTGTAAACATACCCCCTTTTTTTTTACTTGCAGATTCAATAATAAACTAATTTGAGCCCTGGACACCAAAACTAATAACATTAAGGTATACATGGATTACATGTCCATCTTAAGGGAATACCATGAGAAAAAAGTAATGATTTGTTATCACTTCAATTGAGAACCATTTCTGCTATGTGTTTTATAATAGGTAACCTAACTTCCCAAGCTATGCACTAAGCCTAGGGCTAACTGTTATAACAACACAAAATGCATAAGGTTACCTATTTTTTATACTTCAGTAAATCTCTACTGGACTTCACACACCTGCTTTAAGAACTGCTCATTGAATGTCTGCTCCAATATATAGCTGAAGGCTCAAGCAGTGCATCTGGTTCTCCCCCTTACTGTGGTAATTTTTTTTAGTTTCAGTTGCCTTAGGTTTCTAATGATTGCTAGACACCTGCAGCACATTATATTCAACACTGTACATAGTCTAATTTTTTGAAGTTACACACTAGAAGACAGAGCATTTGGTAAAAATGTACCTGATTAACAACTTTCACTTCATTTGTAGGCAGAGGAAAAATCCTATTTTGACCTACATCCTACTACATGTTAACTTCAATATAAGTGTTTTAGCAACTATTCCAGCTTATAAGATAAGTAAAATAAACATATTTATCTACTGGCTTAGTTACCTAGGCCAATAGAAAAAGAGAATTTTACTTACCTACTTGACGTAAATTCCTTTTATTCTAGTCCCGACATGTCAGTACACATGGGCAGTATTGCCCCTCCCAGACCTGGAGGTAGGACCTATAACATAGCCAATCAAAATTATTCATGCCCTATAAGACCACATGACTGCCCCCTCACCACTGTTTGCCATAGCGGTACAATAACCAAAATAAATAACTTGGTTTGGGAAAACCTGTACTGACATGTTGGCACTAGAAGAAAAGGAATTTACATCAAGTAGGTAAGTAGAATTCTCATTTTCTTATGCATCCCTCCATGTCAGTACACATGGGATCTACCAAGCCATGCCCCAAAAACAAGGGGTGGGAATAACCAAACTGATACTAAAGGGTACAAGAACATGAACGAAATGTCCTAGGACATGGTAAGTGACTGACAACAAGAGCTACAATTACTAACTACTAAATTATCGGCACTTGAGGATCAAGCATTGCAGATCAAGAATAGCCATAATCTGCTTAAAAGGTTCCCTCAGTGTCAAGAGGGATACCTGCAATATGGACATAAAACACTACCTGGGGAACAACAAAAATCCTGCAACTGTTAAAACAAAAGGCTCTCTAGGACATAATTAGAATGATAGCACCTACCATCTCAGAAACAAAGACACACTAGAAACCACCAGGAAACCAATATATCCAGATCAGAAACTAACCACAACTTGGATGCATCTATCAACAATGCTGGAGAAATACACGATCCTCAGCACTAGCGGTTGGCCCTAAAAAGACTTGGCCCACATTAGCCTAGTCCTGCAGCTTAATGGAAGCAGCTCACCAGAGTCAACTCCACACCAGAGATCAGCCAAAGATCCCCCAACTCAATGCTGATAAATACCTAATGAAAACTTAACTAGATTAACACCAACTCTGGGTTATCCTAATCCTGCATTCCATTGCAACCATTGTAGAGTCATGCTGGTACAGCCCAGTAGCTCAATCAACCATAAAATCTAAAATGGGCATACAACAGCACCAGGATCAGCTGCTGGACAAGCCAAATGTGACTTAAGGCCATCTACCAGTAAGATATGCTGTTTCCCCAGCCAACTGCTACACATGCAAGTAAATTGGACACAAGCCAATTACAGTGCTAGAAAACACCCACAAAAGCCGAGACCATTATATCTCACGCTGCACAATGCTACAGTTTATGCAAACCAACCAACACTGGTACAAATCAGCAATGATGCACAATACACTGGCAAATGAGCCAACCACCATACATGCAAACCACTGGTGGCCAGCTATTATGTACATAGATGTGCAAGCCCATTCTCACACTAGCAGGCCATGACCACAAGCCAGCCTTAGTGATAATATGCAATTGCATACACGACCAAAAACAATGCATGTAAGGCAGAATATAAAACAGACAACACATGACCCACTGCAGCTGCTGTATACCAAGCAGCAACAATATTAGCTATGGGCTGTGAAACTGGTAATAGCCAATCATGCGTACTGCTGGTGTAACCAGAACCATGCATGCAAGAATTGTAGACAAGTCAAAACCAATGGGTGTTGTCCCGACAAGGATTGCCACAAGGCAAACAGACATGCCCACCAAAGACCACAGCAAAGAACAGTAGCCATGGCTACCACTGGCCACCACATAGCCCCCCCAGGCTACCTTAGCCAAGGGCCACAGAAAAAGGCCACCAGCCCAAGAATCCTGGTAAAAGGCAAGCAAGCACCTAAGCTAAGGGCCACGGAAAAGGGCCAGCAGCCACAATAACCCTGGTAAAAAGCCAACCAAACAAATGTGCCAAGGGCCCTGGTAAAAGGACAGCAGACCCATGAGCCGAGGGCCATGGTAAAAGGCCAGCAGACCCATGAGCTGAGGGCCATGGTAAAAGACCAGCAGACCCATGAGACGAGGGTCACCGTAAAAGGCCAGCAGACCCATAAGCCGAGGGCCACGGTTAAAGGCCAGCACACCCATGAGCAGAGGACCATGGTAAAAAGCCAGCAGACCCATGAGCTGAGGGCCAAGGTAAAAAAACAGTAGACCCATGAGCAGAGGGCCACGGTAAAAAGCCAGCAGACCCATGAGCCGAGGGCCATGGTAAAAGGCTAGCAGACCCATGAGCCATGGACCAAAACAGGTCTAGACACACCTCATTCTTTTCAATGAGGATATACCCACGAGATGCATGTAAGCGCCGAACGCAGGTTCAGACGCAGTATAAAAAAGGATCCATGCTGGTCCAAAACATGTGAATCTGTTTTTCTGCAGCACAAGTCTGCTTACCGTGTGCTCCATCCAACTGCAATTTGAGTATATACAAGTGGAACACTGCTTGTTAAGAGCAGACTCATAAGAAAAGAAGGAGGTGCCATACTGCTTCAGCAGTGCAAACCTCAAGCCAGTCCTGGAAGGGCCTTGTAACAAGAGCAAATATAACCTGTGTCTGCCCAGATGATGGAGGTTTACCCATACCCATACAAAAAAAAAATTTTAAACAGCAATAGCAAAGGGGCCGAAAGAAACATTTGTACCTAGTTAGCTGGAAGGAAACTCCAGCCAAAGCCATGATAGCATTCAGCTGAGTAACATAATTAGCTAATTAGCATGCAGACTTCTCAGTGAACTGAGCATTTTAAGCACACAGTCGATACTGAAGACTCATAGGGGCAGATTCACTAAAGCGCAAGGCGTCTAACACTAGCGTTAATTCGCCAGCAGGTTACCTAACATATGGCAACACAACTATACAGGGGGCACATGTTTAGGGCAATAGGACAACTTTATTTAATTTATTAAAGGTTTCCTGGGCTTGTGTAGTGTAATGTAGTGGCTGTAACCTATACTTCTATTATGTTTGAAATTCGCGCCGTATGCAAATTAGGCATCGCTAGCGTAAATGCACTTTGCCTGGCGAAGTAACACTAGCGCAACTACACTACCGTTCACTACGGACCTGAGGTAACTTTGCACTTTAATGAATTAGCGTAGCGCGTGGTGAAATGTGGCGAACGTTAGTGAAGGCAATGCTAGCGTTTTTTTGCCACTTAGTGAATTTGCCCCATACTATCCAGCTCCAGGCTGTTATAACTAGCCCAAATGCATGCTCATGGCCCTTTTGCAGAAGTTCTGTAAAGCCTCAGATAACCCAAAAGAAAAAGGGAGTCCAAAAGTTCACAGGTAACAATGAGGGAAGCCCACACCTGTGTCTCTTCCCAAAAAGCACTAGACTGAATCTCGTGCCACGCTGGGCATATAGCGGGGAGCTATTTTAGCACAGGGCTAGGACCATGGGTATGCCCACACCTGAATTTCTTCCCAATAAGCGATAATTTACAGATTATGCGTCTTGGGGCATCAGGTAAATTCTACACAGAGGTAAAAAATAAACAAAAAATACAAAAGAAAAAACAATAACTGTGTTTGACTTTTATAAAAATTTACCAAGAAAAAAAGAGAGTGAGGAGGGAGATCCTACCTCCCTGTCCAGTAGGACAAAAAAAATAACAGTGGTAAGGAGGAAGTCACGTGGTCTTATAGGTCATGATTAATTTTGATTTAGCTATGTTATAGGTCCTACCTCCAGGTCTGGGGTGGGCAATACTGCCCATGTGTTTTGACATGGAGGGACGCAGAATAAATAGAGAATAGAAAGAAGACACAGGGGAAAGCATAATACCCAGACCAAGCCAGCAATCAAACTGATACTTCAACTAATTTCCACCTAACACCCAGCACCCCAGGCATGCACAGCAAATACCAAACACCATTGGTTGATAAACACATATTGACCTGCAACACTTATATCACTTAGAAGACATACTTTCTGTGCAATGTCTAACTTTCTGAGGTTTCAAAACATTCATGTTTAGAAATATGTGAAAATGTATGGTGTATTGTGCTTATTTATAAAACAAACTGAAAGTAGACATGCACTTACACAATTGCAGTGACCATTTGCTCATCAGATAGCAAGTACCTGTTCAAAACATTTCATTGCTTGCTGGGACTTCCAGAGGACAAACAATCATAATCAACTTTAAATACTCACTGCTTCACTAATCATAAACTGCTGCTGTATAAGTTATAAGGCCACATTATATAACTAATTTCCCTAAAAAAATGGTTTGCCTGGCACAAAAAGGACTTTGCGCATGTTTAAAGGAGACACAGATTGTGCTTCATAAAAAGACACTACACGTTTGCAAAAGGGCCACCACATATCCATGACCTGTAACACACAAGCCTATACAGATATTGCATATTGTGCTTATTATCGCCAATAAATGAGTGGAAAAGCTATGGCATATTCTGAAATTGACAGATTTAATTGTTTCACAGAATATGAGGCTGAGGTTTAATTTAAAAGGTTCAGGCCAGATGGTTCAACAATCAAGCATAAAGCCTGCAACTACATATTGCCTCTTCCCTGATGGAAAATCTCAATTAAATCATAACTGTATGCAAAGTGACATCATTTGTTTGAACAATGTTGTTTCATGTAAATAATTAAGATGCCTTCAAAGTGTAAACAAAGTAAAAAGTAATTGGCTCTTGATATAATGATTATACTGTATAATAAACATTAGCAAATAGTCCAGTACTTTGTTTTTTATTTCCCAAATATTCTTAACAAAGAAAAAGTGCATTTTAGCAAATCCTGATTTTTATTGTTATGATTTCAATAGTTAGTATTCCTGTTTGCCTTAGTTCTTTAGCAAATGCTCAGGCACATAAGCTTCTCTCTACTGTGGTTTTATACCAGCTGTGATTAATGTAAGCAGAAAGTAAAAGTGATTGTAACTCTGAAGTCAGTATAAGCTGCTTAAGTCCAAACAAGAAATGGTTTTGTAAGTACATAAAACGCACACGAAGACAGGGCCTAAGGACATCACATCTGTGGCATGTATTTTCTGTTCTAACTCTATATAAAATGGGATAGTTTAATAAATTACTCTATAAGCCAATAAAAATGCTTTATTTTCCTTTCAAAGATTTCCTTGTCAGCCTGTTGTATCCTCCAGGATGCCTTGCTGTCAGCTTAATTTATTGTAATGCTCTTGTCTAACAAGGCATCTGTACATGATACCATCCCAGCTCACTAGGAGCCATCATAGACTCCACACTGCTTTTTTCCCATTTTCACTCAGTCTCTGAGGAACACAGTTTTCATGAATTGAAGGTCTATATATATAATATATATATATATATATATATATATATATATATTCCAGCTACATTTACCAATAGCAATGCGCACCACAATGCTTTATAAAAACCCCTCTGTTTCAGTATTCTAATAACTAGCCCATTAAAATTCAGCTATTTGTTTGCCTATTGTCCTATGTACTGTCTTATACTGCAAGCTGAATTTAAATATTCCATTACCATACCGATAATTCTGCCATCATTAAATACCCCCTCCAAAAAATTACCACCTGACTATCAATGCTAAATAATTGTCTTTTTACTGCTGAACATCCTAAGGTTTTTCTATGTCTAACACATTCTCCATCTTGAGTTTAGCTTCACATGTGTCTTAATGCACAGCTGGAATAGATTACTATAAAATGTATCTAATGGGGCTATTCAGAACATAACAACATGGGGTTGGACATGTACATAACCTAGATTGTAAGTTATTTATCCTGGAAAGAACTATGGGATGTACTAAGTGATCTCATTTACCTTTGAAACAACATTTAGAAAGATAGCTTGATTAAGGTGGATGTGGCCACCATAGATATCCCTATACACAGAACATGAGCTTCTTTGAAAAATGTATCTGCACCGAAAAGACAGCACGCACTCCACGGGACTCCAGGAATGGATCAGTAAAATAGTAACTTTATTACACGAACATAGATTGTCCTAACGTGTTTCGTTTGTATCCACACGTAGTCATAGGCAAAAATAACACATTTAAACACTCGAATCAAAAAGCATTAAAGGATTCAGCCATCACTGACATACTTCCCTTCATTAAAAACCAGGGCCAGAGAGGATTTAACTCTTTGCTTACCCTCTATCCCGTGTAATTGCAACAATTACCTTTGCCAATACAAGTATCTCTAAGAGTTCTCATTCCCCAAATGACTTTCCAGCAACAGATATCTTTTTTACACTTATAGTTTAATAATTAATTTTCAAAAATTCATATGCTCTCAATTAAAATTTATTTAAAAAAAAAAATTCTAAACAAAGGCTTAATTAACTGCCAATTAATTTATTATACAGAAATTTTTAAATGATGAAACGCGTTAGGACAATCTATGTCCGTGTAATAAAGCTACTATTTAACTTATCCATTGCTGGAGTCCCGTGGAGTGCGTGTTGTCTTTTCGATGCAGATATATTTGGAAGTCTCCACTTGTTGAGGGTTCGGGGCACAGCACCTGGGCCACTGAGAAGGAGCCGTGAGTGACCCTTCATATTATGCACATTGTTGTTGAATGAATTGAGCGGAGGGTTCGGGGCGTAAGCACCTGACCCACAGCATTTATCGGGTGATCGATCGGGGAATTGTATCTTAATTAATTTATTGGAAAGTAATGGAATATATTAACCCGCACGTGCATGTATTTAAAGTACTTAGTTTAAAAGATTAGCAGAAAGGTTGGAGCGCTTCTATTTTCTGTGAAGTGTTCCTTGAACAAATGTGCATTTATTTCATCTTTTTGAGTAGGAGTTAAATAGGGACTGTATCACGGTACCCACCACTATTATTAATGGTTTTTAGCAATTTCATATTTTCAATACACTTGTAGAAGTACAGGTATCGGATCCTTTATCTGGAAACCCGTTATCTAGAAAGCTCTGAATTACGGAATGGCCATCTCCTATAGACTCCATTGAAAATTATTTCCTTTTTCTCTGTAATAATAAAACAGGAGCTTGTACTTGATCCAAACTAAGGTATAATTATTCCTTATTGGAAGCAAAACAAGCCTATTGGGTTTATTTAATGTTATCCAAAATGCTCAGGACCTGGGGTTTTCCGGATAATGCATATTTCTGTAATTTGGATCTTCATACCTGAAGAGTACTAGAAAATCATGTAAACATTAAAGGAAAACTATACCCCCCCCCTCCAATAATGTAGGTCTCTATCAAAAGATATTGCATAAAACAACTCATGTAAAACCCTGCTTCA
The DNA here is from genome assembly GCA_024363595.1 of Xenopus borealis. Lineage (NCBI taxonomy): Eukaryota > Metazoa > Chordata > Amphibia > Anura > Pipidae > Xenopus > Xenopus borealis. The sequence goes on from CM044436.1 coordinate 74,471,672, forward strand.
TGTAAATAAACAATTTTCATAATAATATACTTTTGTAGTACCATGTGCCATTGGGTAATCATACATAGAAAATAGCCATTTTAAAATATAAACACACAAACTTACCAAACAAACTATAAAGTTAGGTCACATGACATGAGCCAATTAACAGCCAGAGTTGTGTCTTTTGCTTCCACACTTCTTCCTGTTACAGTTAGAGTTGAAATATTTCTGGTCAGGTGATCTCAGAGGCAGAGAGATCTCTGTTGCTCAAGTTTTCAGGGTACAGTTTTCCTTTAAATAAACCCAATAGGCTGGTAAACGCAATGAGGATAAGGAAGATAGTTATATCTTCGTTTCGATCAAGTACAAGGTACTATTTTATCATTACAGAGAAAAAGGAAATCATGTTTGAAAATTTGGATTATTTCTTTATAATGGAGTCTACGGGAGACTACCATTTCATAATTTGGAGCTTTCTGGATAATGGGTTTCCAGATAAGGGATCCCATACCTGTACTTGTCAAATTATGAAGCATATACTAGTTTTCTTAGTTCCATTTGGAATTAGAGTTTTTTTTTGACAATTAAGTCTTTATAAACCAGAAGGGATTAGGGCTCTTGCACACATGCTTTTTTATGCCTTTAGTAAAGCCTGCTAAACATAAAATAACATATGTTGGTTTAAATGCATTTTTTTAAACGAGTACAAGTGCATTTTTGTCAGTTCAAAATGCAACCCATTATTTTATTGTTTTATGAATGCATAACAAGAAAATGTCCTCGAAATAAAAGCAAAAAAACACCTGTGTGTAAGAGCCCTTATTGTCGCTGTTTAGTTGCCTGAGAAAAAATTGGAAGCCTAGCATCTAATTGTACTTGCCAAGTAAAGTTACCACTATTTCAGCATACCTTTTGAGTTTTTTGTTATTTTTATATGCTGAGTTCATGTTTTGGAAAGTTTAGGACAGAACAGGTATTGTGGTCCCCTCAGTTTTGGTTATCTAAATATGAATAAAAGTATTTTAATGTATAGACATATAACTGTACTTATACCTATATGTTAAGCAACTTGTTCTTATATAGGATGTGTACTAAATGAATTAGAGATACTGTACATGCCCAGTCTGTGCACAATAACCTTATTTGCTATAAAAATAAAGTAAAATACAAGCCTTAAAAAAGGTATGTTGATGTATTTAATCAAATTAGAATACATTACAACAGAGTCCCCTCGAACAATAACTAATTAGGGCATTTTTTTAAAGTTTTTTAAAAAATTACTACTTCAGAAATATAATAGTTGGCTAGAACTATATGGGCACCAGCTTATAGAATCAAGTGAGCTGACATTGCAGGAAGGCTCGTAGAGACAGCACCAAAAAGAGAGCAGTCAGCTTTAGTGTGACCCATGATAAGCACAGCACTGAGCAGGGGGTTTCTGTGTATTCCTGATGTCAAACAACTATTGCTCCTGAAAGTCTGCTTTCCGCATTCTCAAGTAGGAATGCACTTAGGTTGCCATGTGGCATTTCAGACTCCTGTCTGGTTCAAGCTTAGTGGATCTGCTCTCAGATACATTTACAAAATAATATCCCTTCCAGGGCTGTCCAACTGGCAGCCCACAGGCCGCATGTGACATGTGCCCCCCTTGTGTGGCCCCCCCATATGAAAGTCTGTCTGCTGTGTCTGCTTACCATGTGTAAACTTTAGAAGGTATAACTACAGAGATTAACTGCCCCCTGCATTCTTTAAACCTCAAATTCAGAATGTAAACCCCTGTATTGTTCATACATGTAATCCCCTGTATTGTTCACAATTCTAAAACCTACAAACTGCTGGAGGGGCACCAGCACTGTGTCACTGTATGTAGTACATCTTAGAGTGGTCCTGATAAGGTTCTCTGTCTTCTGCTCTTATGCTTTCTCTATGCTCCCTGTGTGTGCCATACTCTGCCTGCCATATGCTCCCTGTGTGTGCAATACTCTGCCTGCCCTATGCTCCCTGGGGGAGCCTTACTCTGCCTGCCCTATTCTTCTTGGGTGTGTCATATTCTCTCTTACCTATGCTTCCCTTATGTGCCATACTCTGTCTGCCCCATGCACCCTGTGTATGTGCCTGTGGAACATAAGCCTGGAATTTGTTCTTGGGGGTTTGTTAGCATTTGATAATTGTTGTTAGGTGCCCCAAAGGTGTTTAATAAGGTGCTGCGGGTGCTGTGTAATCCACAGGGGCGAAGGAGGTATATGGATTTAAGGGTAAGTATTAATAACATACCTTTTTTCAAATATGACTGATGATTGATATCCCTGCAGTGAGCATCAACCATTTGTTTTTTTTGGTGTGCTACCACCATTAATGTGGATATGGTCTTGTGGTAACATGGGTGTGGTTTGAAGTGGGTGTAGTTTATAACAGGGAGTGGTCAACACTGGCTTCCATTATCGGCCCTCCACCATGTAGGCCAGAAAAATTCCGGCCCTCTGTACCACAGAAGTTGGACAGCACCATCTTATACCATAGGTAAGGTCTAAAATGCGAAGTGAAATGTGAAATAACCTTATAAGAAACTACCACTAACTCACATTATCTAAAACCACAAATGTCATGGAATTTATTAAAAGATCAGAATATACAAAATTACAAATGAAAAAAAAAAGCACTAAACGATGCACTAAAAAATATAAATATCTCAAAAACCTCAAGTTTTTTGTACAATTCCTTGCGGAAAAAGTACAAAAAGTCAGCACAGTTCCCACTCCTCCCACTGACCATGACAACTTTTATTTGTCAAAAGTTTTTCATTAGAGGTTTTTGTGGTTTTTACCCTTTGGGGTAGTTTTACTAAGGTTCAAATGATAAATCTGAATTTGAATTCTCAAATTTCTTTGGTCAAAATTCGCAATTTCACAATTTGTCCAGTTGCAAAAATTACACCCCATAGGCTATAACTGGTAAAAACAATTGTCAAGTTTTTCTTTTTTGGAGGACAACGCTATTAAAATTCAATTTGAGTTTTGGGGTTGGGACTATTCAATCGAATTTTAGACAATAACATTTTTTCCTAAATAACCTACCATTGTAATTGTGAATAAAAGTTAATGTATTAGAGTTTCAAAAAATTCACATTGCTCTAAAATTCAACCTTTAATAAATAACCCCTTAATAAATCTTGTTTAGTGCTTTTAAGAACTATAGTAAACCATTAATTTTTCAAGATATGTGGTATTGTTGGTACTGTTAATCAAGAGCTAAAAGCAGGAAGTTCTGTTAGACATCCAGTCACTCCAGCCTTTATAGATTACTTTTTTGCTAACTGTATTAGAAACATTTTTTTTATTTTGCACAGCCAATTTTTTTTTACACTGAACTGTAAAAATTCTGTAATGTTTCTGTAATGTTTCATCTTGTTTATGTTCACTATCTCTCTCAGCATAAATTTCTCTTTATTCTCTCTTTATACAGGAATGATGCAGCATTTTTAATTGATTGCATTTAGAAAGTTTCTTATTTCAGTATGCTGAAGCTTATAATAACTTTTCATTTTCGCAACAGTTCCCCTTTAATATATATTAAGAAATGTTTATCTTTCTTCCCTTCCAACTGTAAGGGTACCTGGTGGTATGTGGTGGTGGTAGTGGGATGGCACTGGCTTTGCATACTTGCATGTCTCAGTTGATTGTATTTACAAAGTTTCTTATTTCAGTATAATGAAGCTTATATTACATTTTCATTTTCACGATAGTTCCCTTTCGAGAATGTATTCTGGGAAAAAAAAACTTAGGGGCTGATTTACTAAGGGTCGAATTAAAATTAGAATAAAATTTGAATTTCAAAAATTCGAATTTCGAATTAATTTTGGGCTACTTTAGAACAGCCCAAAATTCTTTTTGAATTGAAAAAATTTGAAGATTCAAATTTTGAAGTAGTGGCCCTTTAAAAATTCGACTATTCTCTGGCTTGAAGCTGCCGAATTGCCATTTTAGCCTATGGGGGACCTCAAAGAACTTCGAATCAAAAGATTTTCATTCTATCAAATATGGCAGTTTTTCGATCAAATATTGCTGTTTTCGAACGAAAAGTGGCCATATTCGATCGAATGAAAATCATTCGATTCAAACGATTTTCACCAAAATGACCCATGAAAAAAATTTGAGGGTTGAATTCCGAAGTACAGTATTTTCCACTTCGAAATTTGACCCTTAGTAAATCAGCCCCTGAATGTTACAAGACTTTGCATTAGAAGCTGGTTGTTTTCAATAAAAAGTAGGCGGGGCTGAGGTCACAGTTTTTGCTCTTTTAATATAAATATGTTGTTCTTATCCATTACAATTAGCAATAATGAAAACAAATATTTATTTGCCCTGAACTGTTATTGCCTTGACAGGCAACTAGGACAAATAGGATTAGAAGGCACGTTTTCAGTATACAAGTATGGGACCTGTTACTCAGAATGCTTGGAATTATTTTCGTAATTTGGATCTTCATACCTTAAGTCAACTAGAAATCATTTAAACAGTAAATAAACTCAATAAGCGTGAATTATATCTTAGGTTGGATCATTTACAAGGTACTGTTTTCTAATTATAGAGAAAAAGGCAATCATTTTTAAAAAGTTGGATTATTTGCATAAACTGTAGTCTATGGGAGGCAGCATTTCCCTAATTCTGAACTTTCCAGATAATGGGTTTCCAGATATCAGATCCCATACATCCACTCTACCTGAGACAAAGACTTCACAACAACATCTTCCCCCTTAATCGTATGTTTAAGGTTAGGAAATATACATTTGGGTAGGGTGGTAAGAATTCTTGTATTTTTTAGAGAAACTTCTGCAGTAAACCTAGTCTTGAATTATTTTAAATAGTGCCATATGGTGTTTCTTAAATATAAATAGATTGCATGAAATGTTTACTTCAGAAGTATTTATAATAAGATTAATTTGTGGAGCAAATACATGCTTGGATATTATTTGAGTAAAGTTTCTGGGAGCTCTTTTGCGTGAATTTTAGTTTTGGCTTCCCAGAGGCCTTAATGGTTAGTTAGTTGGGAGTTATATAATAAAAGTCACTAAGTTTGTCCAGGAGCAGTAGCTCATAGTAACCAATCAGCAGGTAGTATTAAGAGGTCACTTGTTTCAAAGCAAGCATCTTATTGGTTGCTATGGGTTACTGCTGCTGGGCAAACTTGGTGCCTACATATGGGGGACCATTGTCAGGATTTTGCACAATGTGAGTTTATCCTTGATGACGTAACCCTATCTACATGGTATGTTATTATTTTAGTGCCATATGTTGTTTTCTTGCCAATGTTACTGTGGAAAGATCTGCAAAGAGTTGAATTTCAAACTAAAATTTAGTTGAAACAAGTACGGGCCAATAGCGCTTCTTTTTTTCAAAGTAATAGAAGCATACTATGTCCCAAAGGGGGCCCTGTGTGTGATCTTCACTGTTACTTTTAATTGTTGAACTTTGAGAAAAGCTACTGTATGGTTCTTTTTCCTCTGTTTTTATTTATATTTGTTGTATTCTAGTTTATCTATGTGGTCTCCAAATTCTGTTAAATCTACTTTTATATTTTAATTGCTGCAGAAGTGATGTGAAAAAAAGCTCAGATTCTGAATGCACGCTTTTCATCTGTCTACACAAATGAGGAACCAGCTAATAAAGGTTTCCTTATTAATAGTTATTCATCCAAGGGTACTTAACAAGCTTAGCTCTGTGATTGCCAAACCTCTCTACTTAATTTTTCATAATTTACTGAGGTCTGGCATGGTGCCAAGAGACTGGAGAATTGCTAATGTGGTGCCGCTATTCAGAAAAAGGATCCCGTTCAAAGTCTCAAAACTATAGACCAGTTAGTCTGATGTCTGGTTGGAAAGCTTTTTGAAGGATTAATAAAGGAAAGGATAAAGGACTTCATAGCAAATAACAATAGTATGAGTTCATGCCAGCATGGTTTTATGCGTAATAGATCGATCTTGCCAGACTAACTTGAAGCAGGGACCTCAATTCTGGAATGGCAGTGGATGTGATTTACTTAGACTTTGCTAAAGCATTTCATACAGTGCCACACAGAAGGCTGCTGGTTAAATTAAGGAATGTTGGAACATAGTATTTGTACCTGCATAGAGAACTGGCTAAAAGATAGACTACAAAGAGTGGTGGTAAATGGAACATTTTCTAATTGGACCAGTGTTGTTAGTGGTGTACCTCAGGGCTCTGTACTGGGCATTGAAAGTATGGTTTCAATTTTTGTAGATGATACTAAATTGTGTAGAACTATATATATATAGGTTCCATACAGGATGCTGCCACTTTGCAGAGTGATTTGTCTAAGTTGGGAAACTGGGCAGCAAACTGGAAAATGAGATTCAATGTTGATAAATGCAATGTTATGCACTTTGGCAAAAATAATATAAATGCAAGTTATACACTTGTCTAATTCTGGGCGGTGTCATTCTGTAGGTACTAAAGCAAATAAAGTTCTGTCTTGCATAATAAAGGGCATGGTAACATAATTATACCTCTTTATAGATCCCTAGTAAGACCTCATCTGGAGTATGCAGTGCAGTTTTGGACTCCAGTCCATAAGAGGGATATAAATGAGCTGGAGAGAGTGCAGAGACGTGCAACTAAAGTGGTTAGAGGGGTGGAAGACTTAAATTATGAGGGTAGACTGTCCAGGTTGGGGTTGTTTTCTCTGGAAAAAAAGGCACTTGGGAGGGGGCATGATAGCACTTTACAAGTACATTAGAGGACATTATAGACAAATATCAGGGGACCTTTTTACCCATAAAGAGACTCACCGCACCAGAGGCCACCCCTTCTAGAAGAAAAGGACTTTCATTTGAAGCAGCGTAGGTGGTTCTTCAGAATGAGTACAGTGAGGACAGTGAGGTTGTGGAATGCACTGCCGGGTGATGTTGTGATGGCTGATTCTGTTGATACTTTTTAAAGGGGCTTGGATGCTGGGTTTTAATTTGGAGGGGTTGAACTTGATGGACTTTGTCTTTTTTCATCCCAATTTAACTATGTAACTATTTTGTAGTCTATGCAACTTTTCAGCTAGTATCTGTGCTTCAACTAGAGTGCAAGTTATCTATGGGCTATACTGATGACTGACCTGGTGAACAAGGTCTATACAGCTGTACTTGCTGTAGTTCTTGGAACAGTTGGCAATGTATTGACAATCTTTTTATCATGTGCTCATTGTCATGCCAGTGCGGTCTTGTGAGGCCTGCTGCTTAGCTGACCCAACAGAGATCTGATCCTGTACATTTTGCTCTTGCTTCTAGATTGTAATCAAACTTTTGTTTTTGGCAGAGCAAAGCTACGAGAAGCCCCAATCCCTCTTTTACACCTTACTTCAGAAAATATGTGTAAAGATTTGCATATCTCTTTTGGCCTGTAAATTTATAAGTTCTTAATTAATCCAAATATATTTAAGCATTACTTACTGTGACTTTGCTGGCAATTCTGCATAATTAAATATACATTGTTTGGTAAAAAAAAATATGTTAAAGTACAACTCAAATCACATTTTAACATCAAGGTATGCTATGTAAAATCCCATGTATTAATGAGCGCAGTTCTTGGCAAATGTGTAGCTGAGAGTAAAAATCCCCATAAATGAAGTTGAAACAAAAAAGAAAAATACAGCTATTTATACAGGATTTTCCACTACATGTGTAAAACATTATTGCCTGAATTTGTATCGTCAACTTAAATGAGTATCACAATCTCCTGGATTAATTGTGGTGTAACACACCATATTATGAATACACCATTGCATCTTTGTAATGGATGATATATCACAAACAGAGCAACACAATTTATAAATATGCATCCATTAACACTATTTTTACACTTGTTTTAGAATTGAATGTATTACACATCTTTATAAATACTATCTTAGCCTTTCTCCTGAGCCATAGGTGAGAGAGCATCTTTAACCTTATCTATTTTTGTATTTAAATAAGATTCTCCATAGCAGCAGTCAATATAGTTTATAACATGACTGTGCTTTCATTGTTCCATGAAGGATGGAAGTTTTCTATTCTCAAAATAGAGCTGCAACAGTCCCTTCTAATGCTAATCTGTTGATCTGCAGACACAGTCTCACTGGTGCTTCAGATGTCAATATTTACTTCTTTGGGGAGCAAGAAATCTACATCCTTTTTACTTTTACTGAATGTTGGAGATTAATGTGTTTATTCTTGTAGATATTACATTGCTTGGCAGTGGTATGACATGCACAAAATAAGAACTCTAGTGACATCTTGATGTAAAATCAAGCAGACGCTGATCACTGTTCTTTGAATCTGTTTATGGTGCACCGATAAATAATACAAGGTACATTACAAAGAGCAGTGTTCACTTTAAAATTGATTGTGGGTTAATCTTGATTTTTAGCACCTCTGTTTTCTGTTTCATATTATAAATAATTAGTTATTAAACTGCTTGTTGTCTGAAATATCATAGCTAATAGCATCACCTTTATATGAACATTTAAAAAAAATCAATATACTGTACAACTGTGTGCTTATATAATAGACACTTAACATTGCATGGCTTCTAGAAATACTTCATGAATCAATTGCTCCATCTAGTGCAAAAACCTTAACACACATTATCCTCCTTTGCCAGCTTTTTCCTTTTCTGTTGATTAGTTCATCATTTATTAAATAATTAATAGTGAATATTAATGTTTTGATCTACTTCATTTGTGCCAGAACCCACTGCATATAAGATTAGGCCATCATGAATGTTGGACATTCAAAGGAAGTTAAATTATACTTGTAATTTATTTTTTCTTATTATCTGTATTATTATAGTTTGTAACAGCTCAACACTGAACTGTATTCAGAATAACACTAGCTATATTAGCTTGTGTCTGACTTTTAATTGCATGACCCTAATATTTAAGCAGCTAACTCCTGCTCAGTGAGAACAAATGTCCATATATTTAGAAATTATATTTCAAATATAGGTGAAATAATGCAGACCATGATCTTCATATTATCTTAAAAGGCCCAAGAATGTGTCATTGCATGAGATGCAATTTATTCTTTTGACATGTTTAGGTTTATTCTTTTGTAAAGCATGCCCTAATTTCTGATGCTGGTCCTAACTGTGTGTGAGACATCTCTAATGGGAAATTAATCCTATTAGCATTTGTTGTAGGCAATCGGCTAACAGAAAGTGTCAAGGGCTGCACTGCATGATTGCAGTTATTACACCTCTAGGCCAAATTATCAGATCACTTCTATTTAGCCATTTAAAGTGTGATTACATTATTTCAGTTCAACTGTATTCCTGGGCAGGTGTGTTACAAAATTATATGGGACATCTGGATCTCTTATCTGGTATACAATTAATTTATTTTATTTACTTTATGATATATTGAAATGATTTTACTATGGTACATAAATGTGTGACACCAAATATTTACAGTCCTAGCAGAATATATATCTTTTAGAGTGTGTAAACTAGAAAAAGTATATGATAGCAGATTGAAATATTAGGATAGTCCTTAAGAAAATTCAAAAGTAAATATATTTTCCCTGTCTCAGCTCACTTTTCTGCCTACAGCAGACACCTTTGGCTTTGGGTGGAGCCCTCAGCTACTCAGATGCCAGAACTTACTGTTAGAGGAAGAGGACAAAAGTTTTGAGCAAGCAGAGAGACCAATTTTAACAGATTTGGAACTCAGAGAAAACACAAAGGCATCTTCAACAGAAGTATTGGGTACAACAGACAGGGGTCAGGAGAAGTCGGTATACAGGCAGAGTTCCTGTGAAGTCAGTATACAGGCAGAGTTCAGGCAAAGTCAGTAAACAGGCAAAGGTTAATCCAGGTAGAGTTCAAGCAAAGTCAGTACACAGGCAAAGGTCAGTTCTGGCAGAGTTCAAGCAAGGTAAAAATACAGGCAAAGGCAAACAAAATGATTTAAAACAGAAGAGCACCCAGGAACTATGAAGCATGGACGTACCATGGGCACTGATACCTTTCCGACCTGGTTTGAATAGCCAGACTTTCACTCCAATGTGACATCTCTATGTGTGCTAAGCAGAGACGTAAACTATGTAACAATGTATAATAGAAACAAACCTTTGTGTGTGCGTTTTGCGTGAATGAACAGAAGGCAGGTGTCCCCGCAAAGGCAGTGACAGGCGTCCTCCTCGCTGCCCCATAGAACCACCAGGTAACCTTACACTTACAGGCATATAATGTATGCAGAATTCAATGTTCATGAAAAAAAATATTTCTTCAATTAAGCTTCTATTGCTTAAAGTTTATTATGTTAATATCGTATGTTACTTATAGTATTGTGTTACAACTTCGTATATGGCTATTGTAATATTAGAGTGGCAGTATAAAAATTAATAAATATGATATGATATAAATATATATGATATAAATATGATATGATATATATATTTATATATATATATTTTTATATATATATATATATAT